>JADFUC010000586.1:0-600000 GCA_019722365.1 Lithospermum erythrorhizon | reverse complement strand
AACATGTAATTTCTAGTTCGGATGGTAAAGGTTGTATTGTTTTTAGTTTTAACACCCAATTAGGTTTCGAGGCCTCGGAAGAGTCATATTTTAAATTTTGCCCCATATACAATTTTTGGTTTGATTACTGTTAGTATAACAATTTTTTGTTTTTTCATAATTACTAAATTATGTCATATGTGTGACAATTATGATCATAAAATTATTTTTTTACTACTTCATATTAAATTCAACTAGACAATCGTTTTTGGATGTAGGTTGAATATGATTGTACAATCTTTCATCCAATATTTAGCAAACATATAATATCAACTTTATAATACGATCATAGAATAAGAAGCACAAATATTCATACTGACGACTACTATGAGAAGTTGATACTCCCAACTGTGCCGTCTTGTAAACACTGCGGCGATCTTAAGTTTTATAAAGAGACCGAAAAATTTTTGTTGTTCACGAGGCAGAGATTGCATTAGCTGAATCCAAACTTCTAGAATACTTAGAGTCCAGCTTGTGACAGGTATTGACAAAAAAGGCAAGGAATTTCAGAATATAATTAGAACTTACAATAATCATTTTTCCTTCGCATTTATTGGGATGCATTGTGATGAAAATCTGCAAAAAGAGATCATGGGGCTCTATATAGTGAGAGTACAAAGGATAGGTGCACCATTTTCTTGATGATCCTAGTTCCTGAATAGTTGAAAGAAGATGAGGCGGCGTTCGGTTCCTACTTTTATGATCCACAACATCAAGTGTCAAACATATTGTCAACACTCCCAAGATTAGATGCATGCATAGTCAAAAACTTGGTCGTAGTAATCAGTTTCAATCCCTATGCAGTCTTCCTTAAGCAAGCCTTTGATTTGAAAAATATAGATGATTATCATGTTGTCATCAGATCCGATCCAGGCCTTCATCAGAGAACATACAACAAGTCATCTTCTGCAAAAGTTGCCAGAATATGGACTGAGCATGAAAATGATGATGTTGATTTTCACAGTCATGGGATATAAGAGTCCACACCAAATCAGGCTCCAGTCACAAGGTGCAATACTATTATGCCTGCTACGATCCACTCCAAACGGGGAACCTAGTTGGCATGGAAACATTCTGAGAGTTGGATGTTCAATCAAAAACCTCAAGACACAGAAGGACATCTCGCAGTATAATTCTTTTGAAGAAATTCTTGAAACTGAAAAAGAAGGTGACTATCTAACTATTGATACACACTCTACTTTCTAGAATTCTTCTTAATCAGTACCACGATAGATTATATAGCTTGTCTTAGTTCTTAGTATAATATTGATATAGCGTACTCAAATACATTATATGTTCAAGTCCATTAAACAAATGACTTTTAATATTAATAGGTTTGAACTTTACAAACTCATTATATCAACAGGTGCATCAACATCAAAGCATAGCGAAATGATAATGGATGACATGTATAATTCTGGACATATTTCCAAGCGTAAGCGTACCACAGTTAGTTGCAGCAATGCAAGAATGATCAATCATAGCTTTTACGTTTTGAAGGACTTTTGCAGTAGTATGTAGTAGACAACCACTCATGTAGTTCCATACTTGAATGTATTATAACATCGTCCGTCAATTGACGGCCCATAACGCTAGTCAATAGATAAGAAATCAAGAATAAGAGGGCCATGAAGGACAATGGATTTTTATGGCGATCACATATCATCTGTCTTCTCTAACCTCACATGATGTTAAACCAACAAACTAAATATGTTCCGACTTCCCACTTGTATGGATTGATGAGATAAAAAATAATGAACATTATTAATATCACAAATTTAAAACAAAAATAAAACTTATTTCCGTATGAACTAATACACGGATACCGTACATTTACTTTTTATGAAAGATCTCACATGTATATATGTATACGTAATTATTTCCATAATAATTCCCCATCATAGTCAAAGTAACTTAATCAACATTAATATTGATATTTATTCAAACCTGACTTATGAAATTACAATCAAATGGTAAAACTATTTGTAATAAAATATTTATAAAACTACAAATTTTATTATTTTCATAATATTATTATTAATTATTATGTTTATCCTTTTGTCACGAAAATTTTACTCCATATTAAAATGAATTAAAGTAAATATTTTATCAAGTAGAAAAAATTTAAGTAACCATGTGGATAATTAGAGAATCTATGTAGGGTCAACAATGAAGACTTTGCTAATAGGGTGCTTCGAGCCTCTAGGCCACCGTCTAACGCGCTTTGGTTTTAATCAACTTGCAATTGTGGGCCAATAATAAGAACACCCATGATTTATCCGTACAATATCAACTTATACTTGATTAATTGATGTTACTCCGTATTTATTGATAAATATCGCGTTTGGTCGTCGTATTCCAGAAAATATTAAATCATTCGATCGTATATTTAAAAATGGTTCGTTCGATCAGCGCGTGTTTGAAAAGTATCACTTGGTGGTTCCATCCAAAGCGGGTGTTAAGTTTGACTTTTCTAGACAAATTGACAGGGGTAGAATTGTCCAACACTCATTATTGAGATAATTTTTCAATTTTATTAAAATTTTGGAGCAAATTTTTGGATGAGATCAATTTTAATAAATATTTGGATGAGAATAATATTTGGATGCGATACATATTTGTCCTAAAATTTTACTCCCTCTGTTTCAAAATAGATTATTGTTTAGATGAAAAGTGATTTATTAAGGGATTTTGAAAAACTACATTGGGATTGTAAAACGCTACATTGGAAATGTAAAAAACTATATTGAAAATGTAAAAAGCTAGTGGAATTGTAGCAAATGTATATTAAAATTGTAAACAATCAACTATTATGAAAAGTAAAATTTTTCTAAATGATTTATGTATTTGAGGGAGTATTAAAAGTAAAGTATACGAAATGAGTGTTGGATCATTCTACCCCTGTCAATTTGCCCCAAGGTCAAACTTTCTTAATTTGTGAGGAATGACTAAGTGTGACACTTTTTCAAACATATATGATGAAATGGTAAAACTTTTTGAAGGAAATATGTATGATCAGGCGAATTAATTACTTTTAACAAATTAACTTGAACTCTCACATTATCACTACTCCGCACAATTTATAAGATACGTTCACAATTCACTCGATTAGGTAATAGCCTAGGAAGGGACTTTGAGAAAGTGAGATATTATTTCATTAAGCTACCTCATCTTGTTAATGTACATTATATTTGATAGCTCCATATAATTGTCTAGTTTCATTGAAAATTTTTATACTCATTTATCCTGAAATATAGTTTTTTGATCAAACAAAATCATGCTTATTTTGATTACAATTATTATTCATAATGATAAAACTGAAATTGAGTCCTTGAAAAGAAGCGAATTTATCAATTTTTATATTTTATTGCCTAATCGTAATTCGTACACATCAAATAAATTTTATTTCCATATAAAGAACAAACAATATTAAGACGGCCAATTTCATGTTTTGGGAGAACAGGAAAATAAATGGTCACAAAAGGACAAATTTTGAATGATTTGAGTAAAATAGATGAAATTGGATATTCCCAATTCACAAACATTATCGTTTGAATTTTTCGAAATTAAATTTTTGGCTTATCAGTATTAATTATTCTAAAAAATATAAGGGTTTATATAGTGGATTCGTTTTTTAATATACTTTCATAATATTCATTTTTTTAATAATATAATAAAAGAGTAATTGAAAATTAAAAATTAAAAATTAATTAAAATAGATTGATAGGAGTATTTCGTTGCCTAGTTTTCTCTGAGATACTAAGGTGATCAAGGTCAAGTTGACAAACAATTGGATAGAAAGGACTAATCAAATAATCAAGTTAAGATTTTTATTTGAAATTCTTGTTGGATGAGCTTTGTCATCAAGTCTATCCATGCTCTCATTTACATTGCCCCATTCCCACCCCCCTTTTTTTTGGTTGGATGTACTACCTCATTATGTATATTTGTTTTACATTTATTTTAGTAATCTCTACATTTTTCACCTTTTTTAATGAGGAAACCGATGCTTCAACAGAATCTTCTCTATTATTTGATGCTTTTATATGTACCAATAAAATTCCAGATAGACATTTGAGTGCCAAAAATAAAGTGTGGCCATCCTTATGGTCACCTGCATAGCATCATGCTCTTAGGGGGAATGAACTTTCAAAATAAGTTATTGAAACAAAAAACTATTATAAAAAACCCGGTCCACCATCATGTTAACCCATCTACTTCCCATTTTCCTACAACACTCTCAATTTGAGCTTATCTTATTAGTAAATAAACATATTCAATTCAACATATATAATATGGGTATTATTTAATGTAACACGAGATCATTTATGTACCATGCTAGCAAAAGCCCTCCTATAAATATTCAACCATAATAGTATCTACGAAATCATCCCAACTTCATACTATTCTAACTACTTCTCTTCATTCCATTCTCTCAAACTTTTCAACTCTAATAATAAGTTCCTATCTCAAAACTTTGTCCACTTTCTTGAAAATTATTAGCTAGAAATGGACGGAAGTTGCACGGATGAGAGCACCACTAGTGAATCTCAATCAATTCATCACCATACCCCATCACCACCATTGACTCTCCTGGGGGCTAAAACGTCCCAGGAAAGACTATGCCGGATGGGGAGTGGAACAATCAGCAGTAGTGTAGTTCAAGAGCCTGAAGGAGGCATCGAAGCCGAATCGAAAAAACTACCATCTTCCAGATTTAAAGGCGTAGTCCCTCAGCCAAATGGAAGATGGGGTGCACAAATATATGAAAAGCACCAAAGGGTTTGGCTTGGAACATTCAATGAGGAAGATGAAGCTGCTAGAGCTTATGACATTGCAGCTCAAAGGTTCCGTGGCCGTGACGCTGTGACTAATTTCAAGCAATTGGGTGATTGTGGTGGTTGTGATGATGGTATTGAGCTAGAGTTCTTGAATTCTCATTCTAAGGTGGAGATTGTTGACATGTTACGTAAGCATACATACAATGATGAGCTTGAGCAAAGCAAGAAAAATTATGGGATGTTTGGGAAAGGGAAAAGGGTAAATAATAAAGATGGATTGGGTGGACCTTTCGGGTCAGGTCTGGCTCTGATACCACGTGAACCGTTGTTTGAGAAAACAGTCACACCAAGCGATGTAGGGAAATTGAACCGGTTAGTTATACCGAAACAACATGCCGAGAAGCATTTTCCATTACAAGGGGGGAACACTTCAAAAGGGTTGTTGTTGAATTTCGAAGATATGAATGGGAAAGTTTGGAGATTTAGGTATTCTTATTGGAATAGTAGCCAAAGTTATGTGTTAACAAAAGGTTGGAGCCGGTTTGTTAAGGAGAAAAATTTAAAAGCCGGTGATATTGTGAATTTCCAACGCTCGACCGGACCGGACAAGCAACTTTATATTGATTGGAAACCGAGGAATGTAACCCCGGTTCTTGTTGTACCGAGTCTTGTTCAGCCGGTTCAAGTTGTTAGGCTATTTGGAGTCAATATTTTCGAATCACCTCAAGTGGTGATGGATGGTGTTGATGTTTCTTGTAGTAGTGGAAAAAGAAATAGAGAAATGGAATTATTTGCAATGGAATGCATCAAGAAACAAAGAGTCATTGTTGATGCATTGTAACAACCAATTAATTTCTTTTTAATTTCATGCTGTAATTTGTTTTCTAGTTTAATTTTTGGGTTTATAGATGTTGATGATAAGTATTGATGGAAGGTGGGAAATGATAGTTCTTTGTAGTTGTATTGCAACTTGCCAAATTGGAATTGTAAATGATTAACCAAGTAGGCAAAGATCAATTTTATGAATAGGAATATGTACCTTTTAGTTGAAACAAATGGAAATAGAAAAAAGAATGTAGAACTGTCTTATCTGTTTTGTTCAAAGATTTGATTTCTTTCATATTATCTTTCTGCTATTTGCAAAACAATTTGGAGGTTTTCTAATAGCACTTGGTTGGTTTCCTAACTTCCAAGCCACTTTGGATTAATTTAGTTATGAGCATTAAAATATAATTATGTTGGCACATGATGAACCTTTTTCAATTTGATTATAAATAAAGATATTAAAAAAAGTATTGATTTGTGAGAAGTTTGATTTGAAGATCTACATGACAATTATTTAAAGACTATAGACTCGTTTCAGAAGAAGCCCAAATTTAAATTTTTTATGAAACTATAATATACCCGTCTAATCCGAATATGAGAAATTTTAACTTGATGTTTGTTCTCTAAATCTTGCTAGAACGGAGCCAAGCTTTGAACTTGCTTGTACACTATTTGATCGATGTCTCACTCGAAACTCCAAAATTAACCCATTTGAGTATCACTAAAACTTAATTTATTAAATAAAAATTAATAAATTAAGTATTATTCAATGATGATACTGAAACAAGAAGAATTCAATTCCAAAAGACAAGTCATCATATATAGATGAAACACGAATTAGCGAGAGTATTAGTTTAATAATAATAATAATAATAATAATAATAATAATAATAATAATAATAATAATAATAATAATAATAAACCATGTCTAACGAACCGATTCACCAACGAGCTAGCTCGCCTAACTATTGAGTCAAAACTCTGCAGATGATTTGCAAAATATGCTCGAGTTTATGGTGTTTGCTCGAGTTTAATTTATCGGTCATCAAAATCAACAAATCTTGAACATTAAATAGGAACCGTGAAACTGATAGTACCTTGCAAATAATTTTTAATCTTTGCAAAAGGGAGAGAAAAACAAAGAAAATCATGTTCCTAAATATTACATACATTATGAAACAATGGACCATTATTATTTTGCTTTTTAATTTCTATCAACTTGGACAAGAGTAACGTGGGGAAATGTTTGTAAAGAGCCCGTCAACATTTCAAAACCAATTTACTCCCTCTTATCCTTAATATAAGTCATTTATGTTGTTTTTCTTGTTTTTAAAATAGTTTATATTTGACAATTTTAATCTTTATTTAATATTAATTAATGATTCAAAAATTTCTTTTTTATTCTTGTAATTTACCTTTTATAGTGGAAAAGAGTAAATGATTGTCTTAAAACTGAAAACTTTATTAATTTGTGGAAAATATTTGATTTCATTAATTAAGGATATATTTGAAACATATGATATAAAATAGATTAAGCGACTTATATTATGAATAAAATGAAAATTGATTAATCGACTTATATTAAGAATAGGAGGGAGTATTATTTAGCTCACCTTGATAACTTTCAAAGAATCCTTTTAATTCATATTCTAAGGCATTTATTTTGAAGATCAGAATCTTATCTAGCATAATTACCAGATATATGTACTTATTATGCCAGTCCGGATTCATGAATGTGCTGATCTTGTATTCTTGTGGAGAAGAAACCTAAAATCCCTAGAACTCTAGAAGGATGTGAAATCCGATTTCCGTCTATTTCGATCCCAATATATTTACCTAAGAATCGTATTCAAGCACCATTTAATTCTTCTATGAAAGATAGAATAATATATGAAAAAGTTTCTGAGTAACAGAATGATTTAGTTTCTATCATTATTACTTACCTAGTTATTATGTAATAATTTAGTTTTCATTAATATATTCGTCTTAATGTAGCCTAGCTTATATACAAGTCATGTACTCCGTATTACATCTTTGAGACACACATAATATAGAGATTATCATGATTTTTTATTGTTAGTTTCCTTACAAAATTGAGGATAAAAAAAAGGTTGTTTATTAATATGTACATAATTATTGCGGCATACATGATATCCGAGGGAATTGTCGAAACGATTTCAATAAAGCGCTCGTTGCAAATGGTCCCTGTAGCAATTGCTATTTAAAATGGTCCCCATAAGTATGTATCGGGTGCGCATTATATCAATAAATATTCACAACCTTTTTTACTATACATCAAAAAATAAAGTTAGTTGGAATAACTATACATCAAATATATCAATCATATATATATATATATATATATATATATATATATATATATATATATATATATATATATATAGCAGCTGATTATATAAACAAATTAAAAGTACATTCTATAATGCTAATTTGAGTTTAATGTAACCTATAGAACAGTGATTATAATATATAAACAAATATATAATACCATATTATTGGGAATGCTTTCGAATTTGAAGATATATATACACCAACAAAATCACATCATTCTAGAATAAATACTTAGGGACCATTTGCGCACCCGATACACATTAAATACTTAGGGACCATTTGCGCACCCGATACACATTAAATATTTATTATAGAATGATGTGATTTTATTGGTGTATATATATCTTCAAATTCGAAAGCATTCAATAAATATAATATCGAATTATTATATATTTGTTTTATATATATAATCACTAATTTTATATAGGTTACATTAAATAAATTAATATTATAGAATGTACTTTTAAATTATTATATAATCTATATATATATATATTTATATTTTATATAGTAAAAAAAATTATTGAATATATCATAATAAATATAGATGATAATAACTTAATAAAATATATTAATTTACTCCAAAGTTAATATATTATTTATTAATGTTGTATTAATTATCTTAAAATATTTAATTTTAAGATATACCTTAAAATCTTAATCTAGAGATATTTTTCAAATATTATCAAAAAGCAATTATATTAAAGTGTTGTAGACCAAACGGTAACCATTCAGATACCAATGCGACCATTTCAAGAACTCCTATAATCATAACACACAAAACTCTTCAAAAGTATATTTTGACCCCAAAAATGAGCAAAACCGTTAAATTATAACGGAAGAGTTAATTTAAGGACCATTTGTGCACTCGATACACACTTACGGGACCATTTACAACTAAGTACACTTGCTGCAATTAAACCGCAACGGACACCCACTTCATCGAGACCATTTCGACAATTATGATATCCAATCTATGTGCATTTGGAATACATAAAAACATTAATACTCAATATAAGACTTAAACAATAACTATAGCAAAATTGATTGACGATACTACCAATTTTATTCTGAGATAAGACTCCCAATTTAATTTAGTAAATATTAGTGGATCAAATTAAGTTTAAATATTCTTAACCGGATCCCACTGATTATGTTGAATTATATTATTAATGAACAGCTAGTAATTTGCCAAACATCGTCTGATTTTGTAGATGTTTCATTAATTCTATAACTTGAAGAACTTATTGAATAGTCAACGACGAAATCCAATATAGGATTAAACTTGAATTCAGTCAAAATGGCATCTCAATTCCACTAATCTAGCAACAAATATTTGATTTACTTCACAAAATATTCTTTGACTAACTATAAGAGATTCCATGGGACTTAAATCTAGAGCGATTATACAATGAGTACTTGAGTAGAACAAAATAATCCAGCTAAGATCAATACTTCTTCAAGAATTTATGAATATTCTTGGAAACTTCCGCCTGGCCTGGTTCTATTATTATACATGTTCATGCAGATTAAGATATAGGATGTATCATTATGATCTGATTTGTTAGTTAATGATGAGGAAAATCAAACCAAATTAAACTTACCTTGATTAAGTATTTTTAGTATTAGAACATGTGCATCAGCTTCCCTAAAAATTATAAGGGATGAAAAAGTTAAAAATTGATAAAATGATATTTTTCAGCTCCTCTAAAATAACTTGAGCCCCTAAAAAATGTGCACACTTCAAATTGCATCATTTCCCTATATTATTTCATTCTTCTTTTCATTATTGAAAATCTTTGAAATATAATATTTTATACTTTTGTAAATAATAGGAGTCATAAAGTACATACATAAAAGCTATGCCTGTATAAGAAAAAGTGATGATTACATGAAAGTACTTTATTTAGGAAGTCAATTTAATAAGCTCTTACTTAACTAGTTAACTTGTAACACAACCAAATCTCATGACTAATTAATTATGAGTCTTTAAGAGCATATACATCAGCTCCCCTAAAAGTTAAAATAGGGGATGAAATTACTAAAAATGAAAAATGGTATTTATTCAAATTTTCTTAAAATAAGTTATCTTCCATAAAATTATTCACCCAATTTCTCTTATATCCTCTAAATTTTTATTTTAACTATTATTATTTTTATGGTGAAGTGAATAATAGGAAAACTGTTAAAGAATATATATAAAAAGTAATCTCTAAAAATAAAAATAAAAAGTAATGATTTAGAGTTAGAATGTTTAGGGAAGGTGATGTACATGCTCTAATACGGAGAACTTACGTTTTGATGATTTTGAAGGATTAGTTGCAAGCTTAGAATAATAAGACAATGACTTAGATATATCTTTGACTAATGCTTATTACATTCCATCTTCAAACGTTGATATATATAGTAGTAATGGACAAAGACCCTTTTTTTTGGGTCAACGTAACCCACATGATCTTATATATAATCCTTTGAAGGTAAAATGATGATTACTCCGTAATATGGTTTTTCATCATGATATGAATTCAATAACAATAGAAATACCTCGCTTATCATACAACTCCGATGTCCGATGCTATATTTATAATAAGAGTCTGCATAACAAGAAATCATGTTCTAATCATATTAACATTATGATAATTACAATAAGAGAATAATAAGTAGAGAAACATTCTGTGAACCTTATAATGTATTTATCACTAACATCCTCCCTCAATCTTTAGCCGGATGAATACGGCAAAGATTGGAAATGGCGAGACGGAAACGCGGACCGGAGAGAGCTTTTGTAAAAACATCGGCCAACTGAGCATGAGACGGAACATGGACCACTCGCAAGGCTCCCACAACAACTTTTTCGCGGACAAAATGATAATCAATACTAATGTGTTTCGTTCTGGAATGCATCACCGGATTGTACGCAAGATAAGTGGCAGCAATATTGTCACAATAGGCAACAGGAGCAGTGGGCAGAGAAATCTGTAAGTCACACAATAGGTACTGTATCCAAGTGTTTCTTGGCAATAGCCGGGCAGCGCATCGGCCTTAAGCATAGATCGCCACGGTCACCGCTTCTTAGAAGACCAAGAATGCAGATTATCACCAAAGAAAATACTGCTAAAATCTAGTATGAAATTATCTTCGTAATAAACACTTAATTTATACATCTCGATCCTCAAATTAATGTATATTAATCTAAACACAAAATATAAAATGTATGAATACAAGAATTCTTACATTGCAACGGAAGCGAACGAACCCAAATCCTCACAATCAACCTCGTGTGAAAGCCCCTTCAAAATCCTCTCCAAAGTTTGTTCAACACCGAAATGATGTCCTCTAGATTGCACACACCAAGAGGGAAACGAACTGAGTACTTGAACTTGCTAGAGTTTGAAGATGAAATGAAATTGGAAGAGAAAACTCTTCCAATTTCTATGGAGGGGCGTTCTTTTCTTAGAGAGGGTGGAGTTTTTTTATGATTCTTATGATAAAGTAACATAACTCCCCTTTAAATACTGTCCCAAATCCCACCTCGTTAAGCAACCTGCTAAGAAATCGCTTAACCGCTAACTTAATTAGACCGCTATAGTTTCTAATTAAATAATGAGTTACTAGTGAGTTGTTCTATTTTAATTAACTTAACAAGTCAATTAAAATACTAACGAGTCACTATCGAATAACTTATCAAGTTATTCATCAATTTCAATTTCTTAATTGATTAAACTTGCAAGTTTAACCAATTGATGTTCATCGACATATATTTGACAAATATATAAATATTGAGAGATACATTTTTCAATATACAAGTCTCGTTTAATTTCATGAAATACATTCGAATATCATCAGACAAGCACATGACCTTCTCAGTTAAGATAATAGTAAGTTGTATAATACAATTACCACTACTATTATTATAATGATTAATGAGTAAGATCTAGCAATCAAGCCATAACCCTAAATTATCATGAGAACCTGCTGTAGTAATATACAATTACCAAGGTTAACATTGCTATGGTAATCTCATTAACCAAACCGTAAATGATATACGCTTGTCGCAACGGGCACAATAAAAGTGGAACCACCTCATTGATTTCTAACACTCCCACTGCCCTTGACGATTACCTTATACCCTTTATCGCGGGATCGCTAGTCGTAGGCTAACTACAAGAAGTGTGTCATGAAACATCACAACTTTCTTTTTACTCGAGTATGAATCAATAAGCATTTATGGCGCCCCATAAACCAATCAGCACTAACCGCATGTAGGCCCGAGATCTTCTTGTATATCAAGGGACGGATAAATCTCTCCCCAATATATCAACATCTATCTATATTTCACTGTGTGACCCAACATATGCCGCTATAATCCCCGCTAAGCGCACGCTTGGTCATAGTCAAAGTACGTAGCTTATATAAATACGTATAGTTATATATCGGGGAGGTTCAAGAATCAATAACCTAAAATTTAAAACAATATCATAGGACACAGATATACATATCTTCTATGAATTTTTTTTTCGGTCATACTAACTCTCTACTATAGGACCGGCAAATTTCATGGTAGGTATTGATCTAGTCTCATGTGCTAACGGATCAATCTTGATCACTAATTAAAACACCACGTTAGTCATATAATGCTTTTCGCCCCTAACTATCAAGATCTCCACCAAGGCCTTGCCATCCTTACAAGCTTCTGTTTAGGCTTGAAGAGGTATAATCAACAATTCATGCTGTTCTCTAGAAAAATATAGACTAACTTGTGTATTTTAATTTTTCACTCATCGAGGATACAATACATGTATATTATATATAAATTTAAACATATGTATCTAAGTAAACAAAATACTAGAATATAAGCAAACAATATTCAAATATTTGTTCACATAACATAATAGATACATATTGACTCTCACTTAACCTCACACCACCGCAACATGTCCAGAATCGCGTTCGCTGTATGCTCATCATGCTTTGCCCGCCTTAGTGGTTTTCAGGCGGGTCACGTATTGGCTCCGCTGCTACTTTACATACTTTATTATCACCTCTATTAAGCATATCTCTAATTAGCGATACTTTCCTGGGTACGTGCTTGATTTGTGGATACGGTTCTTAGTTGAGCTATCGCCCAAGATTGTCACAAAGTAACCTAACCGGTCCTCAATGTTAGGTACACTGCTTCCTCAAATTACTTGATTTCTTAATCTAACATGCTTATTTGTGGCTTCATATCATAAGTATATACCTCGTATTCTAGAACTGCACAAGATCATTGAACTCCTCCAAGATACTGCTCCACCGTTGAGACAAAATACAATTGTGACCGGGAACGAAAAGTCATCTCTCGCCGCTTTTGAAAACCGCATCGTGTACCCGTGACTACTAACTCATCATCTCCACCATATACCAAGAAAGCATCTTTTAGTTCTTTCCTTTATACTTCAAGATGCACTTCACTGCAATCCAGTGGGTTTCACCTGAATTAGCTTGGTATCTACCGTTATACCTTAAGTGTATAAGACACACGACTAGTGCATAACATGGCATACGTGATGGATCCTATAGCCGAAGCCAGAAGGTACATCCTCCTTTGTTCATCTTAGCACTAGTAAAGGGGACACCGTGCTCATGGAGTTGAACTCCATGTCCTGGGACATCTTCTTGGAATTACTTCATGTTGAACATTTTACCTTATTCATAGGTATCCCGATTAAATCCAATTAGCCTGGGCCCGACCTCGACGTGGATCTTTATTCCAAGTACGTATCAAGGCCGCCTAAGTCCCTTCATCAGAAACATTTACACAACCAATCTTTGACCGAAGTTCAAGAACTCTACGTTGTTTCCAATAATAAGTATATCAACGACATACGTAACTATAAACGATACATAACTCCCCACTTACCGGCCTCAGATAATAATAGCATTCTTCTTCATCTCATAAACCAAAATCTTTAATCGATTCATCAAACGATTCCAACTGGATGCCCGCTTAAGACCATAAATGGACCTTTTGCAACTCTTGGTATTACCTTCTGTTTTTAGGAGACGTAAAGCCCTGAGGTTGCACCATATACACATCCTCTTCTAAATTTATCCAAGAAAGCAGCTTTTACATCCATTTGCCATATTTCCTCATAGTCATGAAAAAGAATGGCTAAGATTATGCGGATGGACTTAAGCACGCCTTATCGACGAGTAGGTTTCACATAGTCCACGCCCATGAACTTTGTTTTGAAACTTTCGCTACAAATCTAGCTTTGAAAACATCAACGCTTCCATCGTTAGCGATGTTTCTTCTTAAATACCCATTTACATTCAATAGGCGAACCCCATTTGGTAAATCCAACAAGGACCAAACCTTTGTTCGAATACATAGAATCCATCTCGCATTGCATATTATTTGTCATTTGTCGCCATCCTTGCTATTTATCTCTTTCTTTGCCGGGCTCGCTTACTTTAATGACGGCGTTTCACCATACCAAAGGCCTGTTCGTGATTTTATCCTCGTTGGATCTCCTATGGTTGGTTCTTCCATAACTTCGTGGATCAAAAATCGATTCTATGAAAGAAGCGTGCCAATTCTGCGCTGGCCGAGGTTTTATTGACGCATCGACATTCACTTTATCAACTCGAGCTTCATCAAGATGAACACCATTACTTCTAGTTCTGCTTCCTCGGCATGTATATTCTTTTCAAGGAACACTTGCCTTAGCAATGAAGATTTTATTCTCATGTTTTAGGTAGAAGTAGTAACCAACCGTTTCTGGATATCCTATTTAAATAAGATTTATCGGATTGGGGTAACAAGTTTATCCTTTGTTAATCTCTTAACATAAGCTTCGCAATTTTAAATCCCGAGAAAACTCAACTTGGGAATCTTCCCAAACTACGCTCATGGGGAGTTTTCTCCTCACGAATTTTGTTGGACATCTATTTAAGGTAAGCCACAAGCGCTTTTGGGGTTACATATCCTTTAGAAATTAATCCGGGTAGATCGATAGGTTTATCATAGACCGAATCCATATCAAGAAAGGTTCGATTTCTCCTTCGCATACACCATTATGTTGTGGCGCTCCCCGCCGGGAGTGAGTTGGAGTTTACCATGAAGGTCGGGCGGGAACACCACGCTACTCTTAGCCGGGTTTCGCGCCGGGTTAGCGCCGAACGAATCAAGCCCGCATATGTATGTGGGCCATAAATTGGCGCTGTATAGTATCGGGTCTAGAGACGGGTATAAATTAAACTTTTTAGATTTGAAAAATATTTATAAAATAAAAATCATCATACGGTTAGCTGGTTTTATTTTACTAACAATTCTTTAAAAGTAATAATAAAATAAATAAAAATAGAAAAGGTTGGTTTCCATGCCGGTTTGGCCGAGTTTAAATTATGTAACCGCTTAAAATTAAATTCAAAAATTAATTATAATATTTAATGACCGACGCTAACCCGACGCTAAACCGACGCTAGTTATCCGTTATATATTCAACCCCCCCCCCCCACGAATGCTTCCCCCCCATTTTTTTCCTTTGGCACCCGCCCCAACCTCGTTACCCCACGTCCGACGCCACCCACCTCTCCCCCAAGTTCCGCCGCCCGCTCATCTCCGCCTCCTCCAATTTCCGGCGCCCCTATTTCAAAGGTTGCTTTTTTTTTTTTTTTGAATTTTCGTGATTGAATTGGGAATCAAATGATATGTGATTGAATGTGTTTAAATTATTGTTAGTTAGTTTAATTTTTTTTATTTCGAATGGATTGTTTAATAGTTATTTCAATTATTGTGTTAATTTCATTTTTTAATTACGAATTATTTCCATTATTATTGTTAAATTAGTGTTTATAATGTGATATTGTTTGAATGTGATTGAATTGAGGTTGAATTTTTGTTAATTAGTTTGATATGTGATTGAATGTTTAAATTATCAAGCAGATATCAGTTTGTTAGTTTAATTGTTAGTTGTCATTGTTGTGTTGTTAATTAGTTTACTAGTTGTGATTGTTATTGTTAATTGAATTGAATTCGTTTTGATTAATTGTGATTAGTTTTTATTAGTTGTGATTATTATTTGATATAGATTAGTTGAATTTAATTGTTGATTAATTGTGGATCACAAGTTGTTAATTAGTTTGAATTGTTAGTTGTTAATTTAGTTTGAATTAGTTTGAATTGAGTTGTTGTGATTAATTGTGATTAGTTTTTTCATGGCCATTGACATAGATACATTGAATGTGACAGTTTGGATTATAATTAGTTGTGATTACTGATTGGGCCATGTTGTCATTGTTATTGAGTTAATTGAATTGAATTGTGATTATTGTGATTGTTAATTAGTTTGAATTAGTTTGAACGTGATTGATAGTTCGATTTTTAGTTTGATATGAAATGTGATTGTTGTTTGGATTAGTTGTGATTGTTAGTTTGATCATAGTTTCGATAATGCGAGTTGTTAGTTTGGATTAGTTTGATTGTATTGAATTGTTAGTTAATTGTACGAATTGTTAATTAGTTTCATGTTTTGGTCGTGTGTATGACTCAAGTGTAGGTCCGTGAAGGATGTGGATGATAAGGTAAAGGTAAGGTCGCTGAGAACCGCACTTCATCCTAAGAGGAGAAACTGGGGCGGCATCTGGGGATTCAATAGACGATTCCGACGACTCAAGACAGCCAGAGATAGACAGAGTAGACTCCCCGCTACCCACGACCGCATTTGTGAGGGTTATGAGTTGGTCACTTGCCAAGAACAATGTGGGCGGCCCTCAGACGCTGGTCACATGCCCGGCCGTGATGCCTTCCATCTGCTCATCGTACAAGAGGACGACGAATGCATTTGTGACGACGCTGACCTTCGACACGATGATGAGACCGACATCGAGGTCGGTACTCGAGACCGTAACGAGGGACGACCTTTCTCATGTAATGGGACCTTCCGTCATTGAGCCTCTGCCGCAGTAAGATAAGATTGTCCGCCTTCCATCGCCAACGGCAAAATTTGGTTAATATATTTTTAAGTTGATTGTGAAATTTGGCATGTTTTATTCATGTTATCTTTGTCTTTGTTTTTTATTGTCGATCATGTGAAAGTGGGTGCCTAGATTTGGAGCCACAATAGATACATTGTAATCGGAGTATTCGATTCTCGCCGAATCTACAAAGACATCTGCAGCATGGGTATCATAAAATACGGAGTCATTCTGGTAAAAGACTCTATTCAATTTGTTTACATTGAAATGAATTTGTTAATGTGTTAATTAAATTTGTACTAATCTTTTCTAAATTTTTATCGCGAGGTACAAGTTTGAGAAACGGAAAGGAGTCGCAGGCCGAGCAAACTATTCCATGCCGGTAACAAGGTGCTAAGTGGAGAACCGATTTACTCGCGCGGGCGCGGCCGCAATAAAGGCGGCACTCCGACAAAGGACCCTACTCGTTGTTGGAAGAGTCTCTAGGCCGAGATGGTGCGCCTTCATGGAGCGCGGAAGTACCCGAATCATTGGATGACTTTGCGTAAGAACAGCCGAGCAAAATAGTCGTAATCACCGGAGCTCGTGAAAGCCCACCGTAGGGTCGACGTTTTCCCATCATACGGGGAGTAAGGGTATGCAACAGAGGTAATTTACTTTTTATTGAATGTTGTTAATTCAAATTTTTAGAAATCATAAATGATGTTTTATTTATTTTGTTTCTACAGTTAAGACCGGAAAGCATCCTTCATTGCTGAGGTTTCTTTATGAAACCAACTCTCAAGTAAGGATGCGGAGACCTGTGAAGAAACCCTCAGCGATCCGAAGAGGGCCAAAGCGGTGGTAAGTTGGTTTGTTTTACCGCTTTTTAAAATTTAAGTTTGTTTCTGAAGTTTATTTATTGCCAATAATCGCTTTTATCATAGGAGGAGTACAAAAGAGGCTATGCCAAGCCAAAGAGGGTCTCGATTTGATTTATGGGATCCGCGGTTCGACTTGGGTCGCTGGGGAGAGTCTCCCCGGTGAAGGCGTCTCGCGAAGCGGGAGAAGTTCTGGGATCGCACTACATCGAGGCCGCTAAGATTGCCGCCACGCGTTAAATTGCAGCAACACCACCGCCTAATTACCACCACCGGGCCGGTCGTGAAAACACCACATGCGGGTAGCACCGACCCAAAGATGTAACGGATTTGAATCAGACGGTGTACGGTCTATCAACGCTACGGCAGATGTCCTTAACATCAATCGGTACGCTCTACCTCCATCTCCCCGGGTTTCAAGCTTCCCCTAACGGGAGCCACGAAAGTGAATCGTCTCTGGCAGTAGTACTACAAATGACACGGTTGTTGGCCCAGATGGAGAGGATGCACGGTATCCCAGCACCACCTCGGGATAAGTCACGCAGACTCCAAATTTCTTGCCTGCAGGAGGCTCCCCACGGTGTCGTCTCTCGCACCATCCCCTGTGGACCCGCAGGACTCCTCCCCTGTGCCCCTACCCAGACCTCCCTAAGATCTACACTACTAGCTTAGACTAGTTGTTACTACTTATTACATTGATACATATATTTTTTATTGTTACTTTTGGTACATCGATGTAGTTTTATTGTTTGGCTTGCTTTTAAAGATAGATATTGTTGATAATTTTACTGCAGTTGCTACTAAAACATTGATAGTTTATATTTTTATCGTACATCGATATTTCAATTGTTTTATTATTTGAAGATGTTTTAAGTTGATTACGAAATATACGTGGGTTTGTAACGCCGCTTGATTATGTATCTGGCTCATGTTGTGTTGTGTTGGGCGAAATGTTTGCATTCGCGGCGCAGGCCGTGTCAAAAAAGGCCGGGTTTTTTTTTCCGCAGCCGGCTGCATAATAGTGTCGGGATGTTGCCGCGATGCTTATCCCGACGCTTAACAATGCGAGACAAGTGAATAATGGCGCCCGTTGGCTGGATTCATATATTCTCGCATATGTTAGCTGGGATGGCATCGGATTCATATTTACACATATTGAGTCGGTCACCTTACTCAAGTCAGTCATTTTAAAATTCTAAAATTGTGATCCATCTTGAAATTAAGCTTTTTGAGGCTTATTATATCTATTATATATATTATATTTGAATAATCAAATCAGAACATTGATATAAAGTATTGAATTACTTTGTACTACTCATCAAGAAACATTAACTTAATGTTGAATATAAATTGGCTCAGGTTTGTGAACATCAGGTATCAGATCTAATCATCGTACTTATATCATCTTTCATGTGAGATCGTACGTGGACGTATAACAAAAGCACACTATCAAATGTTATCTGTTCAACGATACTCATAATATCATTTAATCGCTTCCCATTTAACACGCTGTAACACAAATAATGAATTAATGTATATCAGATTGAATCATCGAGCTTAAATCATCTTTTATGTAGCCACGTATGCAATTATTATACGTAAAATATGATACCTAATGGCAACATATGTAGATGTTTAAGGCCGTGGTAATGGCACGGGCCCGACACCAACCCGACACTAATGCTATGTCATTTATAATTCAATAATAACGCCCGACTCCATGTTCAAGATATGCTAAATGTATCGAAATAGAAAACCCTTCATCCCACTTTCCTAATCGAACCAATACACTATTTCTCTCCAATTCTGACATCCAAAAGGTAATATTGTTATCTCAACTTAGTTTTCAACTAACAACGCTACATTGTTTTTTTAATTGTTGTTCATTTGCTTAATTAGTTGTTAATGCACGAAAGAAAGAGTATGCGTGGTTATAAATTTTAATGTTAGGTAAAATGTCGGAGGATCGCTCTTGGATGTATACAAATCGTTATCGACTGATGGACAATTGAAAATTCATATTTGTTAAATTTGTCAAGTTTATGGATGCTGCTTTAAAACTATTATTTCTAAAATGGTTTCATGGGATAAGGTGTCCTGTAGGAGGTGTCGAAATACATTGTTGCACACAAGAGGGATCATGTTGAGTTCCATTTGATTTCTAACGGTTTGTTCATGATTATTATACCAGCGATTATGGCGTAGAATATTTCTGAACGTAGTTCATGATCAAATGCTGGAACGCCTTTATGTACCTCAAATGATGTTTATGGATCAACAAGTGGGGGACATCTTATGATCCTTTAACAATGTTTATGAAGAAGATGATGAGGATGTAGGTGGAGATCGAATCGTATATTCAGCATGGTCGAAGATGGTCTAAACTTACGATGCGAAATCTGGGTAATTTCATCGAACAACAAAGTGGTATTAGAGAGGACCCAAATCCCGGAGCGAGAGCGTACTACGAATTATTAGAGGCTACAAACCAACCGTTATGGGATGGTTGCACTGAATTCACTAAGTTATCCTTGACGACTCAATTGGTTAGCCTGAAGTCAGAGTCGCAAATATCGCAAGAATATTTCCAACGTTGGATTTCCTTAATCAAGCGACTCACTCCCAATGACGGAGAGAACATACCGAATGATTTCTATGAGGCAAAAAGATTGTTGACTCTCTGCTCTCCTGCAAAACGTAAAATTGATGATGTGTTAATAATTGCATTCAGACATAAAAGAGGGCGAAAGCTACGATAGTGAGTCCGATTTCCATACGAGAATAGGTTCGAGGAAAGAAAGAGGGACAACGCAAGCTTATAGCGGAAGGTTTTAATATACTTACTCTAGCGCCGCTTTACAACGGTTGTATATGTCGAGGAAGACACCACGACATGATATGGCACCATCGAACTCAAAATGACGATGGATTTGACTACAAGATCCGGCGGACGGGCGCAATAAGGAAGCACTTTGATCTATCATATCCGTAATTTCACCTGAGCCAGAAATGTTCGGGGATTGGGTTAGTGCTCGATGGCTCTATTCTTTGGCAAGTTCGACGCCAATACTCTTCTTGGCCACGATCATCTCGCATAATTTACCACCGGGATTGCGCACGGCGAGCCATACTTGTTCTTATCCCTACTCATACCGGGCCAAATAATCCCTGGAGCGATATTGATGTTTTCTTCTCGGACTGATTGACGAAAGGAAGGTTTTGTGGAATAATCGCATTGAGACATTTGATGCATATAACGGATGTAATTTCAACAATGGTAGTTGCTTCACGTGGACGATTAGCCATTTTCCCCGCATATGGATGTTATCCGGATGGAGCACGGTATGGTAAGTTAGGCATGTCCATACCGTATGGAGAGTACTTCAGTCAGCTTGCCCGCCGGCGGTCGGGAAGCATCATACCTGGATCACCGCCTGTTTTCCTACCCGCCGCCATCGGGTTTGGTGAGGATGCATACGCATTTACGAGAATCAAACGTCGCATTGGGCCATAAAAGCTTACTTGGATGGCATTGAATTATATCGACGGTTACTTTGTTGGGATCCTCATGTCTTTGGGAAAAACAACAGTTATAACATGTGACACCGGGGTATAATATTGGAACACACACAACCTGCAAGAAGAGTATATTCCTCGAGCCGAAGTGGTCAATACTAATAAATCAGACACAATATCAACTTGCACACGTAGAAAACAATGTCAAAATGCATTACATACGAATGGATGCTGGTGGAAAACCATGATAATGAAATGGGCAAGTGATCGACGCCAAGCACTCATTGTTGTGTGTAATCGGCTACGCATACGGTACATATAAGAGCGGGAGAGGGTCAAACCAAGAGCGACTTATACTTTAAAACCACTGGATCAAAAGCTGCTTAGGGAAATGGTTGTCCCGCTTACGCTATCTGACGGATATGTCAAACATCATGATTCCAGGAATGTGAACTTTACTGGCCGAAAAGTCGTTTACATGCATATTATTGGGCGCGTAAATTACTTCCCCTTCAGAGATTCCTGGCACGCCCCTATTGACGCATGACATATAGGAAACCATTACGAGTGGTGCTTTTCGTGGATATTTCAACAAAGAACCTTTAATGCGGAAATATGTACAAGAGCTTGGGCGTAACATTGTTGAGATAATTTGCAAGACGAGAAGAGTTTCCAATTGCAGATTTTTCACGCTGACGGAGCACCTACCAATACATTTGCCATATGAAGCTTTTCATGGAGGTCCTGCAATAGATGGATGTACTTTTCGAGTCGCGAGTATTTCACTTATTTCAATTTATAATATGTTATGTTTAATCATCTAACTAATATATATTATAAATGCTTGTAGCTTTTAGGAGGGTCAAGAAAAATGGCGGTACAAAAGGCGCTGGCTGGGCGGTCAATATGCGAGGCATATTCGTCAAAGAGGTTTCGAACTGCTCCATGTACTTTCGAGGAAGGAATAGAAACTAACTTAATCGGGCTAGAGGCACGATGTACCAAATCAATCCGGAAGACTCCAACACGCTTGCCATTGTTTCGTTTATCTGTGACGCGGCAATGCTGCAAGTAAAGATAGATACCGGATGAGAATGAAGAATACACCACAGCCTCATGCGTGACATTCCTTGGTAACACACCAAGTACAAGAACATCTCCGGGGTAGTGTGTATTTAAAATTTAAATTGATTACTCGTACACGATATAGCGAGTTAACTAAACAAATAACGCTTCCTCCTAGGTACTACTACGAATACCTCGACGAGTCGGATCCTCGAAATGACGGGCGGAACACGTAATGGAGACGCATCAACAATTTCGCTTGAATGGTTTCGCAAGCGTGTGGATGACACGATTGGACCGAAATGCTTCCTCTCTCAGAATTTCATTAGGCCCCGCTCCAGAAATCAAAAGGTACAAAGGCTACTACATCAACGGGTACTACTTTGACATCAGATATGGCGATGGTAATAGAACCACTTACAACAGCGGAGTTTGTGTCAAAGGTTCCTGCTACGGAGATGAAGACAGTGTTGACTACTACGCGATCGAGGAGATTGGGAGTCGACGACGGCCACACCCACGACAAAGTCAGACTTCCTTTCTCATGTTTCGGTTCGATATTGCTAATGGATGCAAAAAGTATCCGGCTAATGGGATGGTTCAAATCAAACACAACCGTAGGTTTTAAAGATGATCCGCTTATCCTAGCTTCAAGCAGCACAACAAGTAGAAAATATTCTTTATGTCTCAACCAGATAAAGAGCTGCACGTCACAGCAGAACAAACGAATGCTGGCCGAGTCGATTGACTCATATGTAGAATGAATTTGTCCGCTTTGAATATCAAGATGTCTTCAAGAAGAGTACAACTCCGCCCGCTCTGTAGATCAACCGGCGATGTCTAAGCATTATTGAAGAGGGGGCTTTCAAGTATTATTGAGAGTGAGCAGATAAGTTAAGGGAAATAGCGATACCACTCGTAATACTGGCCGGACTACTACTGACGAGGACGATGACTCGGAGCGTAACTATTTCGAAAGAACGCCAAGAAAAACGGTAGCATCATCGAATGAAGACTAAGAGTGTCAGGCCATTTTAATTTCATAATTTTTTTATGTAATAATTGATACCATGATTAAACTACGTATTAAAATGCAAATTTATGTTGTTGTATTTTGTGTTTGTTGCGATCGATATCGAGTTCTATAAATGTGACACATCTTGTTCTATTCTCATAGCGACATTACAAATGCAGGGGGTTTTGTCTTTGAAAACCGCATCTTTTTTTAACCTGTGTCATCAGCACTGTACGCGAATGGTCAAGGCCGGATGTTGCAGAAATTTTCCAGATTTAGAGTCGAGTTGGCATCGGGTATGGCGTCGGTTTTGAAAATTTCATATTCCCACTCGAGTGTTTTACGAGGGAAATTCGAATTAGTTGAAAAGTCAGCTCTGATACGTCAAGGCCAAGATGTAATTACAGACCAGTTCTTTAAATATCACACATACATATCCAATTCATTTCATTCTCTTTTCTAGGTATTATTTTTGTCTTTATCTCTATTTTAATTCATTCCAATTATTTCTCATCTCTACCATAATCATTTGTATAATTTCTAACTATCTTTACTTTTAATTTGTAGGAAGAGGTAATTTGTTCCATAATTATTTGTATTATTACTTAACTTGTTTAATTTCATTTTGTAGGTGACTTCATCTTTGTTCTTCAATTTTTAAATTAATTAGATTCTAATATTTTATATTTTGTTTGTGTTATTTGTGTTTTCTTGTGTTATTTTGTGTTTGTTTGTGTTTCTTTGTGTTTGTTTGTGTTATCGTGTTTGCTTGTGTTATTTGTGTTTCTTTTGTGTTTTTTTGATATTTTAATATGTTTTTGGATATTTTTGGCCAGATTTGCATTGTATGAACTAGAATATTAAGATTGTATGGATTGGGAATATAGTGAATTTATCCCGGATGCTGCAATGCATTTCGCAAAGATTCCTCGATGGTTTTTTTCACTAGAACCGTTAGCGCCGGGCTGGCGTCAAATAAATACCAACAACTAGCGCTGGACGGAGTCAGGATACGATAAAAATTTGTTACTAACTCCTAAGAAGGCCGGTATGGAGACAAAGCCAAATTAAATCAAAATAAATTAAATAAACTGGAGTCGGTTTGGCATCGGAAGAAATTAAATAAAAAGTAACGAATAAAATTTAGCATCGGCTAAAGATCGGGCTAAATTAAATTAAAAAATAAATTAATTAAACGTTGAGCCTGCTACGCCCGTATGGAGTCGGGAAGCTCGTACTAAATCGGGCTTATTCAAGGCCGGGTTTTGCATCGGAATGAGATTAGCGCTGACAATATAGAGTCGGAAGTTTTCTCATTTTAAATTCGACGCTAAAGTTGTGCTAGCTGTTGGCTAAGGCCGGATTTCGACGCATCAGAAATACAATTTCCCGTAGTGTTAGATACCTGACTAATGCTTATTACATTCCATCTTCAAACGTTGATATATATAGTAGTAATGGACAAAGACCCTTTTTTTTGGGTCAACGTAACCCACATGATCTTATATATAATCCTTTGAAGGTAAAATGATGATTACTATTACTCCGTAATATGGTTTTCATCAAGACGGAATTCAATAACAAGAAATAATTCTCGCTTATCATAACTTTTATGTCCATGCTATATTTATAATAAAGAGTTCATAAAATACAAGAAAACTATGACAACCTAATCATATTAACATTATGATAATTACAATAAGAGAATAATACGGTAGAGAACATTCTAGAACCAAGTATAATGTATTTATCGCTAACATCCTCCCTCAATCTTTAGCCGGATGAATACGGCAAAGATTGGAAATGGCTGACTAAATGATCTCAGAGAGCTTTTGTAAAAACATCGGCCAACTGAGCATGAGAAGTGAACATTGACCATTTAATAAGGCTCCCACAACAACTTTTTCTTCGACAAAATGATAATCAATACTAATGTGTTTTGTCTCGAATGGATCACCGGATTGTACGCCAAATAAGTGGCAACAATATTATCACAATAGGCAATGTGAGCAGCCAAGTGAGAAATCGTGAAGTCACAGGTCAGTACTGTATCCAAGTAAGCTCGGCAATAGCCGAGGCAAGGCATCGGTACTCGGCCTCAGTGCTAGATCGGGCCACAGTCACCTGTTTCTTAGAAGACCAAGTAATGAGATTATCACCAAAGAAAATATCGTTAAAATCTAGTATGAAATTTATTCGTAATAAACACTAATTCATACATCTCGGATCTCTCAAATTAATGTATATTAATCTAAACACAAAAATATAAATGTATGAATAAAAGAATTTTTACATTGCAATGGAAGCGAACGAACTCAAATCCTCACAATCAACCTCGCGTAAAAGCCCTTTCAAAATCCTTTCCAAAGCTTGTTCAACACCGAAATGATGTCCTCTAGATTGCACACACCAAGAGGGAAACGAACCGGAAAATTCTGAACTGCTAGAGTTTGAAGATGGTTGAATTGGGAAGAGAAAAACTTTCCAATTCTACAGAGGGCGTCTTTCTTGGGAGGGAGGTAGGGAGTTTTTTTATGATTCTTATGATAAAAAACATAATCCCCTCTTAAATACCAAATCCCACTGCTAAGCAACTCGTTAATAGAAATTCAGCCAACTCTAACTTAATTAGACCGTTATGAGTTTCTAATTAAATAATGAGTTACTAGTGAGTTCATGTTAATTAACTTAACAAGTCAATTAAAATACTAACGAAGTCACTTATCGAATAACCAATCGGGTTATTCATCAATTTCAATTGCTTAATTGATTAAACTTGCAGTTTTAACCAATCGATGTTCATCAACATATATTTGACAAAATATATAAATATCGAGATACATTTCTTAATATGTTGTCTCAAGCACTTCATGAAATATTATTCAATATCATTAGAGTGTGTGACCTTCTAGGCCTGACATTGTAAGTTGTATAATAATAATTGACTCAATTACTATTATTATAACGATTAACGAAAGTAAAAGTATCTAGCAATCGCTTGCAACCCTTAAATTATCATGAACCTACGTAGTAATATACAATTACTAAGGTTACTAGTTATGGTAACTTACTTGAATTCCAAACCGTAAATGAATTGATATACATTGTCGAACGGGCACAATAAAAGTGAAACCAATTCTCATTGATTTCTAACACCCTAATGCCCTTGACGATTACCTTATAATTCCTTTATCGCTGATCGCTTAGTCGAGGCTAACTACAAGAAGTGTGTCGTGAAACACCCACAACTTTCTTTACTCGAGTATGAACTCGAATAAGCATTTATGGCGTCCCCATAAACCAATCAAGCACTAACCGCAATAGAAAACCGAGATCTTCCTTGTATATCAAGGACGATAAATCTCTCCCAATATATCAACATCTATCGAAGCATCTTCACTGGTAACCCAACATATGCCGTTATAATCCCCATGCGTACGCTTGGTCATAGTCAAAGTACGTAGCTATACTTTTATGTTATATATCGTAGGTCTAAGAATTGTCGAACTTAAAATTCTAAACAAATATCATAGATTTATATACATATCTTCTATGAATTTTTCAACATACTCAACTCCCCAAATATAGACCGCAAACATGGTAATGATCTAGTCTCAGAAAGCTAACGTGATCAATTCCTGATCACTAATTAAACACCAGTCATATAACGTCAGCCCCAACTATCAAAGATTCCGACCAAGGCCTTTGGCCATCCTATGTTTCTAGGCTCAAGAGTGTATAATCAACACCCATGTTGTCTCTCTAGAAAATATAGACCAACCTAGGATTTTAATTTTTCACTATCGTAGATACAATACATGTATATTATATATAAATTTAAACATATTAGACGGGCGAATAAAAAATATTAGAATATAAGAAGAACACCAAAATATTTGTTCACATAACATAATAGATACATATTGACTCTCACTTAACTCATTAATTCATCGCAAATATATGTCTAAGACTCATGTTCAAGTACGCCACTACGCTTACCGCCTTAGCTGCCAGTGGCCTACGATTGGCCTCCGTTACTTACATACTTTGATATCACCTCTATTAAGCATATCTCAATTAGCGATACTTTCTCGGGTAATGCAAGCTACCGTGATGTGCTCGGGTCTCTTAGTTTGAGCACGCCCAAAGTATCAGCTACAAAGTAAATCAACCGTCCTCAATGTTAGTACTACACCAAGCCTACCAATGAATTTCTTAATCTAACATGCTTTATTTAGGGCTTCAGAATGCGATATACTGCATTCTGTGGTAGAATCGGCAATGCATTCCTCAGCTTGAACTCCTCCAAGATACTGCCTGTTGGTAGACAAAAATACATACCCAGACTGAACTAAAGTCATCTCCGCCGCTTTGAAAACCGCATCGTGTACCCTGGGTGATACTAACTCATCATCTCCACTATATACCAAGAAAGCATCTTTAGTTCTTTCCCGATACTCAAGATGTACCACTTAACCAAAGGGTTTTCACCTCAGACATTTTGGTATCTACTCGGTTATACTCTCAAGGCATAAGACACATCGATCTAAGGTATAACATGCATGCCAAGATGGATCCTATAGCCGAAGCGCAGTACATCCTTCATTTTGTCTTCATCTTTAGCACTAGTAGCGGACACCGTGCTCGGCCGAGCTGAACTCCATGTCTCATGGGGGAGACAATTTTTGAATTACTTGTTGGAAATCAATGAGAATCGGGTTCCATTTATTATGCCCGCCATGCATAATCAGAAAGCAATTCATTTACCAAATAAATGTGATTATTTAACTTAAAGTGTTCAACTTAGTAATCAGATATTACTAGTGCGGGTTCTCATGATAATTTAAGGCGATTGCTAGATCTTTACTCATTAATCGTTATAATAGTAATTGGTCAATTATTATTATTATACAACTTACTATTATCCGAGCCTGTGGGCGTCACACACATACAAAGATCGCTGAGTTATATTTCATGTATGAATTGAAGAGAACTATATAATCGAGAAATGTATTTCAATTACAAGGGTCTCTACATTTTATGTAGAATATCGATTGAACAAATAGAATCAATTAAATAGTTATTTAATCGCCCGAGTAATTTTGTATTTATCGATAACTCGAAGATTATTGATATTGACTCATTACTATTTAATTAGCTTAATTAAATAGTTCAACTTATTAGCAACTCATTATATTTAACGAACTAATGTAGTTAACGAGTCAAGTTAATATTTAATCTAAACAAGCATCGGGCTTGCTTTTAATCCCAGCCCTATATAAGCAAACTTTAGGTTTTTCTATCATAAGTTTTGTAAAAACTTTTCACCAAAAACCTAGCCGCCCCTTTCGTCAAATTCTCCCAAGAATTTTGGGGTTTTTCTCGTTTTGTCTATCCTCGCTTACTAGCATGTATTAGTTCGATTCAACCCTCCCGCGACTAACCAGATAATTAAGTAATGCATTGATATTACAACAAAGGAGAGCTGGAGGGGAAGTCAAATTCACGCTAGAATTTGAAGCGTGCGGATTTGGTGGAATTTACCTCGGGCCGCACTGTAAGTCCTCTCACTCATATATTTAATTATATGTTTGTATCAATAATGTAGTATGCATTTTAAAGATCCCCTCGAACTATGGATTTGTATTTATACTCATATCCATAGTAATTTTCTTCACCGCACTCATGAGCCAAGCTAAAGTTGCTTTACATTATTTATTTTATGCTTGTTTTGTGTTTTATCAATTTTTTATTTGATTAATTTTGTTCATATATTTAATTGATAAATATATGATGAGAATAAATTATGAGTTCTTGATTATTGATTTACACATGTGTTACAAGTTTGCGATGATGTGGATATCATATTTTGTTAACATGGATTTTGGTTTCATAAATTAAAAGGATGATTTAATTGGTTTGCTTTCAAAACAGTTTTTTAAAACATGTTTGGGGCGTAAAATTTTGTAAAATTAAAACCTAATTTTTCTGAACTCCAGATAGTACGTAGAAGATCTCCATTAAATTTTATACCATTTTTCTAAGTGCTCTCAAACAATTTTGAGATTTCTGGACTGTTTGAATAATTAAATAATGTGAAAATTTATTTTAATGAACGACCAGTGGATTTGTTCAAGAAAATTATGGAGTTAAAGTGTCTGAATTTCATAAATTTTGAAAATTTTTAAAGCCTCCAAAACGCATTTTACAAACGTAATTAAATTAAATCTGAAACCGAAGTTAAATATGGTGGCATATTACTATAAATCGGCCGATCGACTTCCGCGCATTCTACCGGCTGGCCCGTGTCAGATCGGGCTATTTTGGTACCAAATGACGGCCCGACGATGTCCTGTGCTGAGGGTTACAGAAATGACGCTGCCGCCATAGCCGACATCGTCCGAGCCCATTATGACGGTGCTCCTAATTTTGAAAACCCTAATTCGAATTCTATTCCTTATTTTGGTTTCTAAAATTATGACGAAGTTATATTTCGTTTTTATTGATTATTTTCGTCATTTTAATCAACTAATTAATTTTAATTAATTATGCATTTACAATTAATTAATTTCCTTTATTATATTTTTTAAATTGATTTAAAAGCGATATAACAATTATGGTAACAATTTCAATTACTTAATGTATTTTAAATATATTTGTGATGAATATTTTCATAATATGTATATGGTTAATAATTACTGTAATAATTATTAATCGACACGCCAGATGATAATTGAGTTTATATTAATTAATTTTAATATGTGTACCCATACGGATTAATTAATTGATAATTACAAACATGCATTTTCCAATGCCATTTAAAATATTTATTAAGTTCATTTATGTGATTTAATAAAGCGATATATTTTGTAACGGTGATTGAAATCTTTGAGGTATATGTATATGTCTATTATTATTTTTCGGTCCGCGAACCGAATGTTGTAATGACCTTCCGAGTCATATTTTGTATTTATTTATTTATCGTTTTTACCCATGCCTCGTCGCCTAAGACGGGTTAGTATATAAATATCAGAATAAAGGAAGATATCAAGATCATTTCACGCGCGGTACTTGTGGACTCGGACGGATCCGTAAGCATAAGATACGTTAATTAGACTTGCGTTAGTATTTGATAAATACTTGTAACAGGTTCTAGGGCCAGGTCGTATATCTTCTTGAATGTGCATTACTTTGTTTTATTTTTTCATGTCGTTTATCATAAAAGGTATGCATGCAGTAAACAAAAACAAAGTAATAATAATCTCGATTTCACCAAATTTAAGCAAAGTATCGTTTTGGTTTTAAAACAGGTGGTAATCAATCGCGATCAATTGGGTACACCGTGATGGCGGGTGTTACAATGTTGCATTTGATATGACAAATGGACGTCAGTTTTATTTACCAATCGCCAAGGGGTTTTCTGGGACATCAATTCAAGTAACACTTTCGGGTTTAATCGGGTATGCTTAACCGGCTTTCGGAGACATAACGCTGGGTAGCATCCCGTAGTTATATTAGTAACACAAGAGTTACGTAGTTTTACATAATCAAGTTGACAACCTACTATTATAACTGATTCAAATGTAAAGCAGTCATTGCTGCTTGAATTTAAGTGTAATAGGTCTCTCGATACTAATATATTTCGTGAGATTTGAAGTATTAGTATTACTTTACAATTTATTTGTAAGTCTTTTTAGCATGATAGTTTATTGAGTCTGTTATTTTATTTACTTATTCTTGTAGAATTAATATGCTATCACGGCCGCCATTACTCCTAAGAATCACACAAAGACTTGAAAAAGGTGTCGAACAACTCGACTTTTGACGAGTGAGTCTCGAAACTGAGAATCATTCTCGCGCAGAGGACCGAATACGTGTCAAATAACAAGGTTCTCAGCGAAACTAACGATGCTCTCCCATCGTAGTGGATCCTACAAAAAGCACAAGTCCGATGTGGATGTCCAATGTCTCATGTTACAATATGAACTTTCTGCTCCAAATTCATGAAAAGGTGAAGATATGACATATACCGCAACTCGAGGGAATTTATTCCCGAAGAAAGCTAGAACGGTAGATAATTTATACGCCTCAGGTTTCCTCGTGGACAAAGAAGTCGGGAACGGATGTGCCGCAAGCCCTCATATCATTAAAATGATCGGGCTCGGCCGACGACTCAACGCCTGGGCACCGCAGTTCCAAAGAACTGCCGCGATCTCATCCTCAAGTCTCTTCCGCATAAATTCTTCTCGCTTGTCATGAACTTCAATATGCACAAGTTTGAGTTATCTCTAAACGAATCGCATACATTTATCACGAATGCCGGTATCGAACCTGGTAGCATTAAAACTTCCTTATGTTTTGGTGGTCCAAAACAAGAAGAAATTCAAAGCAATAGTTAAAGGTTCACGGGTGCCCACCGCGGTCTGCAATCCCAAGGTTGCCGGAAAGTGGAGGAGAGCTGTGAAGGACGATATGTCATTATTATGAAAACCCTGGTCACCGAAGCCTGACTGAAGGTGAAGTTCACATTTATAGAAGAATGGTCTCATGACCGCCAAATTACTGCATGGGGATGTTATCAAGTTCAGACAACTTTGACTTTATTGCAGGTAGCTCATATTTAAAACAGACACGCAGAACCCCAAGCCGCGTAAGACTCGAAAGAGGGGAAATGGATCGCTATTGAATACAGGTTCGCAAAGATCCATTATGAATTTGAGTTCCACGGAAGTTTGTTTTTGAACTTTGATCTGGCACCCGCAATTCTGCAGTGAACAGTTGGCTTTGGCTGCTGACGATGGCTTTTCACAGATCCCCGATGAATTTAGTGATCGCCAGAATGGGTAGAGCTGCGGCCTGGCCCCTTCAAAATGTACCATATTTAGACATCGACACGAAGTCATAGCACGAGCAGTCTGAACGAATACTAACGACTTAAACCAAACAGGCCTACGGTCAGCAGACCAGTCATTATTGTCTAGAATCGATCAAGAAACCTAATTCGGGTGGAATACTTGAAGGTTTCGATTATGAATCATACGGTTAGTGCGAGTCTTGCCTTCGGGCAATGATTCAAAATGCCTTCTATCGGGTTTAAACGAAAGTGGCAAAGCGGATTTATCATCTACAATCATCAGACAGCTACAATGAACACATCCTCGCAAAGAGGAGGTTATAACTACTTCATTACATTTCATCGATGACTACAAGAGATACGGTTTTGTATCCGACGAGACACAAACACGCAGTCCTTTCGAGAAATCTTGAAGGAGTTCCAAATGAAGTACAAAACCACCGAACAAGACAATAAAGATTCCCATAGAGGTGGAGGAATATTTGAGTCACGAGTTCAATACTCATCTTAGAGCTGCATTGTTTCAACTCACTCCAAATAGAACGCCTACAAAGATAACGGTCTCGAAAGCGAGAAATCGAATTCGACACGGTTCGATCTATGATGTAGCCTATCTAATCTATCATGTAATCAACCATATCTACTGTAGCCGGAGTGGAGTCCCAAATGAAGTATAAAACCATACTCATTTTGCCCAAAAGGCAAGATTCACACTTATCGTGATGATTCATAATCGAAACCTTCAAGATCCCAATCGGAGCCGAGTTTCTTGATTCAAGTTCTTATTAATATGACCCAATCTGCAATGCCATAGGTATGTTTGGTTTAAGTCATTAGGCTTATTCCGTTTTAAGTTTATGTTATACGACTCAATCATCATGTCTAAAACGAATAGACCATTTTGAAGGGAGGCAGTACCAAATACTACCCCATTCCTGGTGATCCTAAATTCATCTAGATTCACCAAATGAAAAACCATCATTATTCAAAACAATAACATTCTCGCAAATTGCGTGTACATAGTAACCTGGAGATAAGTTCAAAAGAAGCGGTCAGTGGCAATTTTAATCGAATGGATCCTACCGCAGTGGTCGCAGAACTCTCTGGCCGCTCCCTCACACACGTAGATCCATTTCCCCTCTTCGAAGTTCTGTCGACTTGAGTCTCGCATATACAAACAACATGAACTACAACCGTGTCTAAGACTCACGGTTGTAAAACTTCAATAACATACAATAAATAAAACAAATATACTCAACCTAAAACGGTTACGCCAACAATGCTTAATGTATCAATTACATCACCACTAATTACATAATAAAAATGATGTTAAAGGAATAAAGGCAACTTTAAACAATATAAATAAACCGAAGAATACCTATAATATAAAAATCAAAATTTAAAGTACCGCAAAATCGAGGATTTTGTTTTGGATAGGGTTTTCTATTCAAGACTTGCATGTAAATTTAACCACAATCGCATAAAATCGAGGATGATTAGTTCGATGGCCATGAAGATATTGATGAACAACGAGTGATGGAGATGAAGCGGGAGCAAAGGGAGATTTCTTTGCCGGATTTGGAAGTGGTAGTGCTTGATGAATTTTTGGGGTCGGTATCACCCTTTTACAAATGATCAAAATATTTGGGCACAGTAGTATCCCCTAATATCGCTGAACAATGACGACGAACGCCAAACCCATGTGCAAGCCATAATATACGCTGATACGCCAACGAATGGCGCCAAGACGTTGGGTTAAATCCATGCTAAAGCCATATTATATAATACAAGTACTTTGATATGTTTGCTATATAAATATTTTTTAATATATTGTATGGAATATAATATTGTTATTGCAGATTAGTGGTACAAATGTTGCACGTTCTATCCTAAAAATGATAAATATTTTATAACATATTTGTCCATATTTTTAATATTCAAAATAAGGAATGAATGTGCAACATTGTCACTTTAGGAAACCATATTGTAACATTGTTGCCACTTTTGTGACAAATATACAACAATATTACTATCTAAGACCACTACAATTTACCATAACCAAATCATCGGTTAGCTCAAATTATATATCAAAATATAATATTCTCAATCAAATTATTATTAAGTTGATAATTTTGATTTACATCAAAGTTTTGTATATCAAAATCTGAGAGGCTTTACAACTAATGTACATTGAACTGATAGTAAAATACGTACATTTATACTCCCTCCATTCCATAAAGATTGTCCATTTTTTTATTGTTGTAACTTTCAAACTTTGACGTTAAATATATTTGTTTGTATTGTATAATATTTTATAAAAAATATATCAATGGAAAGAGTTTGAAATGTATTTTTTATTGATAAAGTTTTCGTCAAGTATTACACAATACAAATTATAATATCTACTGTCAAAATTCAAGAGGTATAATAAAAAGTTAAAAGTAAATAATATTTGTGGGATGATGGGAATATATAAAATCGAAGACTTTCCCTTCAACTTATATGGAAAGTCAACACATTGACACCACTCCGTATAACATACTCTCAAGAAGTGTGAAATTTGATTGTCGAATGAAGAATCTTTAGCCTATTATTGTGTTCACAACCACACTTTAATCTTTCAAGTTCATGTTATTTTTATCAACTCCAAAAGCAATGTCCGAGTTCGTATATATAGATATGTCATATGTGGACAACAAACATGTACATTAATAATAATTTGTCAATTTGAGCTATAAACATTGCCTGTTTACCAACAAAGTAAAATCAATGCTCACAGCCTGGCTGAAATCGAAATTATAGGCCACTTTTTGAACATTGAAACTAACAGAAAGGAGGAGAAAATGAGTTTCTCAGTAGAGTCGGGTAGAATATGCACACATTTATATTCCAGTTGAGCTTCTTTTGTTGACTATTAAAACATCATGATGTGACTATTAAAATATCACCGACGGACCAATCTCCACCCTATGTGCCACAAAACACTTCCTAGTTCCTATTGGTTCTTTTAAGTTCATTTTATTTTGATTTTATATATGTTGAACGTGAAAAATAATTTCGGTTTCAGTTCAGAAGTCCATTGAGATCCGTATCGGGTTCAACATTCTCCAATGGAAGACACGATAGAGACAGAGAGCTCGTGAGGATTCTATCGGGACCCTCATTGTGCAATCATTTCAATTTGTCCCATAAATACTCAACGGTTAAAATTTCATAAAATATTTTTCGTGGTTTGCTTGCCCTAGCGCCAAAGTAGTGCGAACATTGATACATAATAAAATTAATATGTTTATCTTTCAATTATCAAACTTACATATTTTGTAGTCATAACTGATTTACATAACTTTGATTTGGATCAAACCTATCATATTAATTATAAATTAAGTTGAACATATTATCTTTTGATTTATGTATCACTAAATCTTACTCGTATACAATAGAATGATAGATATAAAAATATTTGACTTCATTGATGGAGGGAGTAGCTAAATTGATTGGCAGAGGCTACTCATGTAGTGTTGGCATGCAAGAAAGAAGCAATCTATTTGTGGACTTTTCGGTCCAAAGACGCGTTTGAATAAATGAATTGTTTTGATTGAATGTTATGTCGTTTGTATTCAACATGCAAGTGGTGGATACCTCTAATTTCTTTGTAAGATTGAACTCAAAGGATGCAGAGGAAAACTTCTAGATTCATTTACATATGTCAATAATGGATTTTTCATGTGAAAAGAACCATACAACTTTACAATTTTACTAGGAGTATTGATAAGAATTATACTAGCTAGCATATGGAATCTGCAGATGTTCCAAACATAACAATTTATGATGTCCATCTATCTAGAACAAAGTGCATTAGTCAATATGTATCTTGGCAATGATGGGATTGAATCTTTGGAAAGAGGGAAAGAGAACAACTCAATTTAAAGCAGAAACGGCAAGTGTATAGTTGAACTAGACCCCCTGGAAATAAAGAAAGGTTTATCTACAATACATTGCAACATAAATTTACATCAAATCTCTTCGGATATAGCTCAATTAGTAAAGTAATGTTAAGTACCACCTGGGCCTTCTACATCTTCACGCACATGAGTTCACTACTGGCAAGGAGCGAACTAGACCCCCCCCCCAACTACATTCCTATCTAACTCCGCCGACATCATCCAGAATCCAATTGCAATTCATGTTACGACCCATGCTCTGCATTTCCAGACTATGCATTGTATTATTACTGTAAATTGCCTTCATTTTGAAGCATCTATAGTACCTATGGAGCATGTTGAGCAAATGTGCCACAAAACAAGACATGATAATAACAGTGATCCATATATTCCAACAAGCACAGTAATTAAATATATATTGAGACAGTAATGCTCTTGATTTAAGGGATTCCTCAACTATTAATACATTTAATTGAAGTATATTATAGTCTATAGATAATACATCTTGTTTTGCTAAACCATACAAATAACCAAAAGATAATACTATGTTTGTCTGGTTATTTGTAAGTTTCATGTACCTGGTCACAAACTTAATTTCGTAAGAAGATACAACAATAATTATTAAGAATGGCTCAAGTGTTGGAAAACACATACATCATAGAAAGGCAAGCACAAAACAGATGTCTACATTTTTCCTTCAGAATCATTTTATTTAACCAGCAAGACTTGGGGTACACCTCTAAATGTATAAGCAATGTTGCTTTAACTCAACCAGCAGATGGAGCACCACTATTCATTGTTTGTTTAGCCACATATATTTGTTTAACTTTTGATGCAGGAAAACCCTTCTCCGCGCCCTGCGACTGATGTCGGCTGTTGTTACCCATTCGACGATGAGTCCATTCACTGCCTGACGTGTTTCTTTGGGACATACTACCACCCCTTTGGTAACCGTAGCCAGCAGAATGACCCTGCTGTGCTGAAGCATTTCTATGCTGCAACGATGACTGAGATCTGAATGTAGCATTACCTTTATTGTTGCCGGCAACATTCCGGATTCCATCACTCCTATCGGCATCCACCGCTGTTGTGTATCTTGAGGAACTCTGGGAAGATGTCCCCGTGGAATTGGGTAAAGAAGAATCTACTAACCCCAATTGATCAGAAAACTGGGTAACACTAGCACCTTCCGACATAGAAAAGCTCGGATGGCTGCGGGCTACTGAAGTCTCTGTATCAAGGAATTTATTGGCATTTACTGACTGGTCAGCTGGACGACCATGGCCAAATTGTGAAGGCAAGATGCCATCTACTTGTTGATGCAATGCCCGTGAAGCAGGGATGGAATTAAGAGGTGCAGGAACATTGGGCCAATGAGCTTGAGCCGACACCTCCGGGGGCTGAGGGGTTCAGAAGAATATGTATTTACATCAGCTACAAATAGAAATAGAATGGATACCATAGAAAATAAGAGTCTCTTTTGCATTATAATTTGCATGATTACTTGATTAGACAGTAAATATTTGCTGCCATAGTGCCACACATAAATACATAATTAACACATACAAAATCCAGGCTTACACATTTCAAAGGTTAAAATTCTTCAGCCTCTGTCTAAAGTCTAAACCATAAAGGACCAAAATTTGCATAAAAGCTTTTTTAGTTTAAAGAATCATATAAGAAAACTAGAAAGCTGAAGGATAATATGAAGTGATAAGAAGAAGATACAGTGTCACTATGTAGCAACAAACATTCACATAGACAACTTAGATGTACAAATATTTACCTGAAATGGAGACACATCAAACATGGCCAAAGGCGATGCCACTGGCATGAGCGGGGAGCCAGGGGAAAGATGTTGGTTGGTAGAAGCAAGGTTTGAATTCCTGTGTTGTGAAGAGGCCATATTTATACTATTAATATCTTCTTCACCGATACCCATGGCTGAGGATGTTGGATTGTGCTTCCAATCAGGTTGCTTTCCCGTGGGAATATACGTGGCACCCATAAAACTTAATCCAACCTGCCCAAATTGCCCAGCTGGTGCAAAATGATTATAAACAACCATATGGTGGGGGCCTTGAACTCCAGAAATTCCTCCAGGTGGGCTAATGAAAGGACCGGGATATCCTGCTGGAGGACCATAAAATGAGTCCGCGGCTGAGTGTTGCCAGGAACTAAACGGCCCTGATATGGATGGGGTATGGGTCTGGGATTGAGACTGATTGTCTGTGGAAGTTTCATGTTGTAAGGAAAAAACAGGTCTCCCCAGCATGGGATTCATCTCATAAAAGGGAAAGTGGGAAGGTGGACCTCCAGGGAAATGAGAGAGCAGCTGGCCTGAAGAACTTTGAGGACTTGGTAAATTTGGCCACATCGAGATTGCAGGGGTCTCAACAGAGAGATCAGCAGGTAATGATACAGTCAGAGAATCTTCTCCTCTTGATTGATTCGATAATTTCTGATTTCCAGCCATTACTACAAGAAATATGAAATTAACACAGTTTAGCAAGTGCTACTTGGCAATAATTCTGGCACAGAAAAACAATGGTCATAGGAATAAATATTACCTGCTGAATTCTCATCAACATCGCAACCAAAATCTTTGGCATCTGAATTACAAACAGAACCTATCCGACTTCCAACAGTCTCATCACCACCTATAGCTGCAACAGCCACAGCAGAGGCAGCAGCTTCAGCTTCAGCCTCACAATCATGTACAATGCATGAGTTGGTGTTCTTATCACTATCGAAGAAAATACCACTCTCATTTGCAGTAGATTTTTGCAGGATTTGCATGTCCGTTGGGATGGAACCATGAACTCTAATTCCATGTGATGCTGGATGGCTACCAAGAGGAAGGATAGTTGTAGAAGTAACAGCACCTGCTCAAAAGAAGATAATTTGATTAGAAAGTAATCAAAAAGAGAGTAGCACTAAATTGTTTCTTGAACATATTGCTCAAAGTTCTGTTAGTCTACATGCTTCTGTTGGCATTCCCGAAAGTGAACTAAGCTGTATAACTAAGCTGCTCTATACTTAAGTGGGTGAGAGAAGCTTCCTTAAAGTTCAAAATAAAGGCTTATAATCCTACCAATCTGTAGTCTTCAATATCATGACTTAATTGAGATTACTATTACATTCCCTTTTTTTCCTTCCAAAATATTAGTATCTTAAATCCAGCAGAGTTCTTCAGTTTCTTACTTCCGCTGATCTTCAATTAAAATCACACATTTTAATGGAGGAAATCTCAGAAGATCTCATATAACTTATACTTAATTCATTTTTTTCAATGGAAATTAATCTAGTTAAATGTTTCTTGGGATGAAAAAACATGTACTTTATTTAAAAGAACTTAACTCGTGCTGATATCTGAGTTTCTCAATCAGTTTATTGATACATACTAAATCTGATATCCAAAACCTTTCTGAATCAGCATGCAATGAGTGAGCAAGGATATTATGTAATTGTTTTTAGTTTTGCAGTTGTCCAATGAGTGCTATCGCTCAGCAATAGACAGAAGGGAGGAGATAGAAACCAGGCTCAAGCCCAGATGAGGAACCAATAGGTTTTGATCAAATACTAGTATAAAATTAAATTCTATAACTCATGACCACTCCCACAAGGGTCTGAGCCAAAACTGTACAGCAATTGACAGCTAATCCATAGGTCATCATCAAGAACCAGGTCGACAATCAATAGGTTTGATTGAATTCTAGTATAAATCAAATATTCAAATTCATGGCCACCACAAAACAAACTGTCTCCTCCAAAACTGTACAGAAATTGACACCTGATCAGTAGTTTATCAATCCTTTCTTGTTGGCGCCTTAGTATTATGTTAATCGACACCTTTAAATCTTAAGAATCTCATCATCTATAATGTGTTTTATAAAGCAAATATGATCATGGTCATAGCTGTTTACTTCTCGAAGCAGCCTGAAATGTGCATGGTATATATTTTGTATATAAATTATCTTTCGCATGTTATAATTCAACTGATAAAATGATGTACTTACCGAACTGAATTTTCTCTCCAGCCAACAGGGAGTTAATGGGGCTTACAGACAAAGAGAAAGATTTATCTTTTGTCAATATGGATGTAGATGGTGTGGCCTCAGCAATTGTGCTACTGCTACCACCACCACTCGAAGGAATGTGTGTGTCAAAGCATACAGGTTTCATAGCCTCCTCTAGTTGAGTCTGGGTCAGTGACATTACCTAAGGAACAATATATATTAGTTAGACCTGCAGCAGTTGTGGGTTTCACTAAAAAATCATTGCAGCTATCTACTGGAATGATTATTGCGAAAAAGAATTTAGCAATCACAAAATTGATACCTAGAAAATATTAATTATTAACAGTTTAAAGTACAAGCACCTCGCTGAGAAGTTGCTTATGACAGATTAGTTTTATGAATGCAAAATCTGGAGAAAAATATAACACCCAACTAAATTCACAGAACATCTAACCATTTCATAAGGCTAGCATTTTAAATGAGGCACAGCAGTTCTGCTTCCTCCTCCGGAAAGTTTTTTTTATGTTCGAACATTGTAAAAATAGAACATACACATGTTTTGCACATATCTCATAAGATGGATAATCATAAACATGATGCATCTTATGTCCTATAAATCTGATGTTGATCCTGGCTATTACAAAGTCGATCACAATTCTAGCAGAAACCTGAATAGATAGAAATTTATTATCTTAAGAACCTTGACTAAGCTACAGTTCATACAATATAAAGAAACGGAAAACTAGTAGGCAACAACGTATGAGTGCAATTCAAAGAATATGCCGTGGAGCATTATCATTCGGACAGGTTTTCTTTTTCTTGTCTTCATACAGCAAAGCATTTATCAGGGTTCAACACTAATGTAATTTGCACTTTGTTTAATCTTGTGAAGGAATGAGAAGCTACACAAATTTATGCACATTTTCACCCTATACATAGTTACAGCATACAGACAGGGAATGTAATACCTGTTCAGTAGTTTGTGTGGCTCCCCAAGAGGTCATAGAACTTGGAACATCATCAACCAACTTATTCTTGATTTGAGATATGGAAGAAGAAACTAGGTTGCTCCCACCAGGAGATGCATTAGAGGCAGCGCTGGTATGGGTAGACCTAACAAACACCAAGCCGTTATATATTAGTATCGGAGCACCAAAGGAGCATAATTTACACTGCAGGACTGCTGATAAAGAAACATACTTATTAGTCTGAGAGTTTGTGACAGTATGAGGTTCACAATTCTTGGCAGGAGCCCCAATGGGTGGCAACGGTTGTGATGTTACCAGAAGCATGTCTGCCGTAACTTCCGTATTAAGCATGCCATGTCCCTCGGAAGCAACAACATCCAAAAGTTTTGGTGTTGCAGCATAAACACCGACAGACGGTTTTTCTACACTTGTCGATACAGAAATACTCTGTTTAGAAGCACGAGCTTTCTTTGGTGGCTGCTATTAATAAACACAGATAATGAGACGACATCACTTCAAAGAAGAGAAAAATCAAAATGTGGAAAGTAATCAGATTTCACAAGCATATTTACTACCTTTGAGACGGGATACTTGGCTTTTATTTCCTTTTGTCTTTGTTCCCGACGATCATTCAGCATTTGCCTCTTTGACCTTACTTGAATGAAATCATCTTCATCACTCGGAGCCTCAATCCCTGGTTGATTGAAAACTTGCACAACACCACTCTGCAGGGGAGCACCAAAATCCTCCTCAGACATGTTCCTCTTCAAAGTGTCATCCATAGAATGAGAAGGAATCACATCCCTAGTTGAGGCATGGTTTCCATTTTCTATATCTTTCTTATTTCCAGGATTAGTCCCTTGAAAATTACTAGGGGCTGAAACCAAGTGATCCAAGCCATCTTCTTTCAATGGTTTTCGGTGCTTGTTACCTTGCCTGAACACACTTCTCTCAAAGACTCCGTTATGCCTCCCATTGTTATCCCACTTTTCATCCAACCTTGAATTATTAGTTGACACATTTCCAGAATAATGCCTTTTGTCTCCATTTTCACGAACTCGAAACTCAGTTCGCTGCACAAAACGGCGAGGCCTCCTGTGAAATCCTCCAGAATCTTGAAGGGAAGAATTGGCAGGGAAATTTGTACTCGTGTTGGAATTTTTTATTGCATAAGCATATCTTCTTCCTCTGTTATTAGCTGGTATACCAAGATTCCTGACCCCACTAAACTTTTTTGAACCGGAAGCAAATTGGTTTGGTGGTTGTATAGGCCCACCAATTTGTCCTTCATGTTCCCCCTTGGAAGTCAATCCGAGGGAAGTCTGATCACCAGCAACCTGAGGAATTTCGGCATCTTGAGTCTTCACAGGAACATCATCTTCTAATAAATTGTTTACCAAAAATGAATCACGAGATTGATGTAGAGACCCTGAAGCAAATTTAGAATGTGACTTGACTTCCTTTTGCATTGCAGCCTGGCAACTCGTGTCTTGAGCAGGTTGCGCATTATTAGCTTGCACATTCGGCTGAAGAGAAGCCACCGACATAGAAGGCATTGGTAGAATACCATGTGATATTGGAGATGTATATGTAAGCTGCCCAAACTGGAAAACGGGACATTGTGGTGGATAAATATGTGAAGTAAGTGAGGGACCGACAGGAGGATGAAGAGGCATCTGGATCGAGCCAATCTGAATTGCAGGAACAGGAGACGGAAACAGAGAAGGTCCAGAGAACAGACCAAATTGTAGTCTCACAGGTAAATCTGCCTGACTTGAAGTTGATGTAGGAGCTAGCTGAGTAGAAGAACATATTGCCTCCGTTGCAGGTGAAACAGTTTGCCGAGGTGATAAACCATAGTTGCCAGAGACATCAATATCAGTAGGAAGATCTGGTGCCACTGAAATGTAGTAGAAGTGAATTGTGAAATGAAGAAACAGTCAACTTAACCACGAAAGTGAAACAAGTTACGTTCTAACATATCTTAATACTTGTGAATAATTCTTTAATCTAGTAAGTTAGATAAACTCAATTGAACTCAAATTTTAATGATTTAAAGTGACGATAAATTTGACCTCAAATTGAAATAAAAATAATGAGATGAGATTCTGAGAAAACATAGCAGCATTAACTGTAATCTAAGTTGCGAGCATTTACGTACCAGCTGTTGGTTCATTTGGCTCTGTCGTGGCCTTGACACTCTCATGAACAGTAGTTTTGGAGGGGCTGTCTATGGTGATCTGAGAACCATCCATAGGATGAAGTATTTGCAGATCACCTTGGACGGATTTGAGAGAACCCAGATCTTCCAGAGTCTGTTCAGAAGCATCTGATACACCAAAACCTCTTTCTTCCAACCTTGGGTCTTTCTGAAAGTCAACACTTGATAATTGAACTTGGACTCCATCATCAAAACCTAAAACCAGGTTGTCCACTGTATCAGACGACTCTCTCTCCTCCAAATGTAGATCCTCAAACTCTTGGTTGATATCAAGGTTCTCATCTTCTCCTTCATGTACTTCATACTCTTCTTGATAACCATCTTCGTGCTCATCATATTCTTCTTGCTGCAGCAACGTATCGTGATTGTCAACAGTCCAATTATCAACCTCAGGAGAGGCACAACTTGGAACATTAACCCTAGAATCTATCTTAGCAATGGTTATGTCAGACGATCCATTCCCACTTACCAAGACCTTTCCCTCGTGCACTGTAGGAGATATAACCGGAGAACTTCCAGATTCATCCAACTCATCATGGGAAAGATGAGGAGATGAATTGGGGGGGCTTGTAACGGATAGAGAAGATTGTGAATCACTTCTTGGTGTCGTTTCCTCATTCCGCCTCAAGTTTTCACTTGTAGGATTTTCTTGACGGACAGCAAGAGGATCTGCAGTTTCGAAGCCATCTTCGTAATTACCATAATAGCCCATCCGTCTGGAAGATTCACTTCTTTCTGTATGATGATAATGAGAGTTGTCTAAGAAATTTGATGGACTGGGATGCTCATCAAAGGGAGTTCTGTGAGCTGTTGCAAGCGAAGGCGGTGGCAGAACACGAGGTTGTCGCATGGCATACCTTGACCTCCCATAGGAATACAGCTCATCAGACTCATCATTTGGATAAAGATGAAGATGATTACCCCTGTACCTGCCTTGCGCCCATCCATCTCCATACTTTTCAGCAAAATTATCTGCATCTCCAGCATAATCCAGCTGTGGTTTCTTGTATATATCTGCATCTCCAGGAAAGTTCCACCGTTGATCTCTTTGATGACCAAACTCATCCATATAGTGGTCCTGCATATCTCGTCTTAAATAGCCCCTGGATCGAGCTGCGCCATAGAGATCTTTCCTAGGAACTACTCTTCCACCTACAAAAGGATCTCCTCTGGGACTAAAATGGCCCATTTCATGATCCCTTAGAGATGATGATGATCCACTAGCGTACCCAAACACATCCCTCTTCCACGGGTTAATAGATTTTCCTCGTTCAGGGATACTAGAAGAATCTTCTCTACCAGAGTAAGGCTTCATATTTATCTCATAGTCTCTATTTGATGAACTGGATGACTCAATCGAGGCCACATTTGTTATTCTTTCCACCATTCTCTCATTTTCTTCCCAGTTATCAAAACCCGCTGTGCTCGAATTATCTTTTTCCATCTCTAGAGAAGGCAATCTTTCATCAAATGTAGCACTATCAATAGAGCTTTCAGCCTTTGATGATCCAGTCTGCCTCTTTGCCATCTTAGCCTCCAGCTCCAAGAGCTTTTGCTTGGCAGCCTGCTTCCGCCTTTCCTCTTCCATGAAAATCCGATTTTTCTCCTCTTCTCTAGCCATTCTTTGCTCTTCAGCTTTTTGTATTGCCTCAAGTCTCTCCTGTTCTTCTCTCCATGCAGCTTCACGGGCTTCCTCTTCAAGCCTCCGCTGACGCTCTTCCTCTTCCCTAATCAGTCTCTGTTTCTCCTCTTCTTCTTTTCGAGCTTCCTTAATAGTTCTTTCTTGTTCATCAATAAGTCGCTGCCTCTCAAGTTCTTGCATCCTCTGAACTCGCTCCAATTCAGCCTCAAAGGATTCTCGAACAGGGTCAACAAAATCAGTAGGCTTCATGTCCTTTTTCCGCTTAATTACCCCAGGCCAACCACCATAAAATGGATCCATATCATCAAAAGTCGAAGAGCCAAAATCATTATGGAAACTATCGTCAACGATCCTTTCACTTTTTATAAATGCACTTTTTTCCAGAATAGGATCGGGAATATATGCCATTTTCCCACCTGAAGCGAATGAGGATTTACTAGTATTCAGCGAAGTATCACCTCTATATCTGCTAGATTGTTCAATGCCATAGCGGTCACGTGTATTATGCCCACTTGCTCGACCATCAAATGGCTCAGAGATGCTATAGCGGTCCTTGCGACCAGATGTAGAATCCTTATTTCCTCCTATACCACTGTACTCATCTGCATCTCCAGCATGTGGAGGTGTGTGCCTAGTATCCTTCCATGTGTCTTTATTAAAACTACTACCTCTTGCTCTGACGGTGCCATTTCTGTCGCTATCAACATTTTGACCTTTCAAAAAAGATGTGGATCTCCAATTGTTGCTCTCCCTGCCTTCTCTGCTGGGTGTCCTTGGATTTCTGCTTTCATTGTCTACCTTGAGGACTGCGCTAGAAAAAACCTTCCCAGATTCATTATCTCGTAGCCCCTGTCTTTCAAATTGCTTATATACAGGTTTAGAAGGCAAAACGCTAGCTCTCGGGAGATCAAAATCTCTGTCCCAATAATCATCACCTTTTGGGAACCCAATATCTCTACTACGATCTGGCAATCCATGTCCAGTATCACGCTCATCATCAGCCCAATCAGATCTTGGATTAACAACTAATGGCAATGGACCTGGAAAATATTCCGCCGGCTTCCGAGATTGATCATATGCCGGTGACTTTACCACCCCATGAGTTTCAGTACTACTGTCAGTCAAACCATTTTGAACTGTCTGACTAAGAGACTGAACCTGGGAATGCATGTCAACAAGTGCACTTGTTCGGGAACCATCTCTGGTGATGTATGATGAATCCCTACCAACTGTCTGCTTCTGTTTTTGAACTGTTCCATCCTTTTGTTTCTGTCCAGTCCCTGATGACACTGGCAATGCTGCATGAAGAGAAGGAAAATCCTCTCCACGCAAGACAGAAGCTTTCTCCACGGGCGACAAAAAAGCCCTGGCTGAACCTGAAACATGACCTACAGGTGCAGCCGGTCGAGCTGAAGATGACAAATAAGACCCATGGTTTCTGTCAATGTCGATGTCAACAAGCTGCTCAACTAAACTCCCATGAACACTAGCGTTTTTATCCTGCAATGCAACTGGAGGAGGCTTACTCCAGCCCACTCCAGAAGAAGTTGGTCGAGATGGCCCAGCACCAGAACCTGTGCCACCACCAGATCCAGATACATCAAATTTCTCGTGTTCTTTCCTCAACGACGGAAGATTCAAGGGGGGTGGAACAGATAATTTTGCCCCGGACGCCTTCTGAGATGTCTTAGACCGTGATAAAACCACCATTCCACCTCCAGTACCAACGGAATTTCCTGGTCTGCCTCGAGCAGCCTGCCCATAGTTTGCATTAAAAGAATGGTGATTGTTGTGAGAAAGAGACTGTTGCTGGCCATATGATTTTCTCAGATTGATAGATGCAAATTTTGTACTCGAATCGGCCATCTGAAACCCGAGCCACTGTAGTCTCTGATCCCACGCTCAAACCCACAACAAGAAGTACTCCACCTCTCTTTCAGTAATAAGCAAATTGTCTCTTCAAAATCAATTCCACTGGAAAAGAGCAAAACAAAACAAAAACCTAAATCTCACTTCAACTAATTGAATGCTCCAAAATAACACATTTCCAGAAATGTGAACAGAACAAATAAAATAAATTTGATAAGATCGCAAACAATCGATCATAAAGCTGGTTACGCTCAAATCAAGCAGTCAAAATATCACAAACAAACAACTTACAATCTGCCCTACGATGTCAGACAACCCTCATAAATCAGACAACCCTATTATTAGGGTTAACAATCTGCCCTACGATGTCAGAATCACAAACAAACAACTTACAAAAATCAGATAGGCTCGAGCTAATGATACCTTCAACAAATTGCTAGCAAAAGTCTACATTTAATCGATCAGACTTTATCGAACAATTGGGTTTAACAATGTGCCTCATAAATCAACATATTTCGCTCAACTTAGCTACCAATTTACATACAAATACCAAAGTCACAAACAACAAACTTTTCAAACCACATAAAACTCCAAATTTAATCCATTAGGATTATTGACACAATTACGATTAACAATCTGCCCTTACCTACTAATTTACATACGATGCCAAAATCACAAACAACAAACTTACAACTTACATAAGCTAGAGCTAATACCTTCAACAAATTGCTTACAAACTCTACATCGATTAGAATTTATCGAGACAATTTAGTCCAATACCTTCAACAAATCACTTACAAAACTCTCCAATTAATCCATCAGAATTTATCGAAACAATTATGATTAACAATTTAGTCTAATACCTATAACAAATCACTTAAAAACTCTACATTTAATCAATCAGAGCTTTCAATTTAGTCTAAGACATTCAACAAATTACTTAAAAACTCCACATTTAATAATTAATAAATCAAAACTTATCGAAACAATTTAGCATAATATCTTAACCAAATCACTTAAAACTAAACATTTAATCAATCATAATTTATCAAAACAATTTAGCATAATATCTTAACCAAATCACTTGAAAACTCCACATTTAATCAATCATAATTTATCAATACAATTTAGTATAATATCTTAACCAAAGCACTTTAAAAAATCCACATTTAATGAATAATAATATATGAAATCAATTAAGGCCAACAATTTAGAGTAATACGTTAAAAAAATCACTTAAAAACTCATCAAAATTTATCGAAACAATTAGGGTTAGCAATTAAGTCTAATACCTGAAACAAATCTCTTTCAAACCTCCACATTTAATCAATTAACGAACAATTAAGATTAAATAATACCTTCCGAATCGACGGCTGAGAGTGTCGAGTGTGGAGTGGATCAACGGCCGAGATTCGATCTCGGGGGAATAATATTAGGGGAGGTGGTTAAATGATTTAGGGTGGAATAAGAATATAGAATTTATATTATTGTGGGAGATGCAATAAAACGACGTCGTTTAACGTGTAATTAGTGTCCGAACCGTTTCTACTCCCGCAGCTGGGACAATTAATTGATTTGGGGACATTTTTGGATTCGGAATTTCGATCTTATATGGAATATTTTTGTCACCAAAAACGAAAAGAAATGACACGCCATTAACAGCTTACTTGTTTTAAATTTCAGTTTTGACTCTTTATTTTTATGTGTTGTACCTGATGGTTTTATTTAGAAAGAAAACGTATTTTTCACTCTTAAAAAACACTTAGTTTGGCGCGCTGTATATCGTTCGTTTCAAGTGACACTCTATCTAAATAGTAATATGTGATTTATTTTGATTTTGAATTATTTAGTTGTAGATTTTAATAACGCTTAAGTAATGATTGGTGGTCGATTCTCACCAAACTAACCTCGATTTACACCTAAACTAACTTGATTTAGCCGCTTTAAAAAGTACAAAGGCAAGTAAAAAAACGTTTCCCCCTATAAGCTTCGCGAATCTAGGTCTAAGAGACATTTGGATAATAAGCTTATGCTTGTTTGAAGAGACTGAAAAATTATTGAAGTGTCTCATATTTTACTGTCTTTTTTTAGAATATCTAGGAATGACATGAGTTGAAAAGAATTCAAGAATTCATTTTTTCCTTCAAGAAAGTTCCTGGGATGGCTTAGTTTTTCGCTTCCTTGGCTTTTGTTTAGAGAAATTTATCAATCAATTCTGACTTTCTTTTTCTTCTTTGATAACAAAAATTATATTTCTCTTTAATTTCTTATTTTATAAGAGACTCATATGTTGGTCCAATCAAATATGGAGTATGATTTTATGGAGGCTGTCGAGTTCATCAAAAATGGGCTTTCAAGTAAATGGATCAATCAATATGAAATTCTAAACCCCAAATCGACCAACTCCCATTGTAATTGATAGAGGAGAATAAGGAGCTGATCAAGAAAATTCCTTGTTACAAGATTGTATGTTGTCCAATAAAAAATGGAGTATGATTTTATGCTTGCTAGAAACTTCGGAATCTTTTTGGGATGTGATAATTTGTATACCCAGGCAACTCATGTCATAAGTGGTCGAATGTACGTTGGATGAATGTCGAGATAATGTAATAATCTTGGCCAAGAAATTTGGTCGGATAAATCACATGAAGCGATTTTAGGTGTGGCCAGTACTTAAATGAAAAAGTGTTGATAAATGTGATGAGTGTCTTTTTTCCCGAAGTCTTACGGAGGATGAATCTGAAATTTGCGTCTTCGATTAAGTATTTTTTTCTTGATTGAGGAGTACGGGGATTTATTAGAGGTGTGGGTTAAATCGCTTCGTCTGGACCGTTTACTTTCCTTTGGGCCTCGGGATGCGATGGATGTGATTAAAGGGTGGTTGTCTGGATATGCCCTGCTTTAGAGTGGTTACTTTCGTGATATGCCTCACTTCTTCAGTACTCTCGTGGCCGAAACCGAGTTAAGTGCTGAGCCATGACAGAAATCGTCATTAGCCGCTCAAATGCCTAAGTTAGTTTCGGGTGTTTAAAAGGCTGATGAGCAGTAGGGTCTTGGATTTGCAAAAGTCGTGTGATGGGTATTTATAGGAAATCTTGGGGAAATCTAGAAGCTTTTTAGGATGTGGGTGAGTGTCGCGTCTTGGAGTGCGAATTAACATCGCGAGGCTTGTCTTTAGTGCTTATATAATGGACTATTAGTCCATTAGGGCGTAATTTAAATTTGTAGTATGTGTATTAATTATTATTATAAAATGCTACAACTTAGAATAGCTTTTGCATAATTTGGGTCTACCGTTATTAGAGTATTGGACTGATAAGTATTTGGCATATTATACACTAGGTTTAGGTATTATGTTTAATTATTTTGCATAAAATATGGAGTGTTTCGTATTGTAAATCGGATATGATTGATGATATATTTCTGCAGAATTTATCATGGTATCGAAGCGTAAAGATCACTGGAAATTTTATTTTTTCTTGTCATTGGGTGGCTTACGCCGTAATAAAATACAATCCGTTTCTCCCTCTCAGTTGCCGTCGACATTCATAATATTTTTTTTATAGTTATATTGGTTCTTGCAACTTAGTTTTTACTACACTATTATATGATCTCCTTGTAGTATTCATGAATTTTTACTATACTATTATATGGTCTCCTTGTAGTATTCATGAGAACGGACATACTAGTTATTTTGCATCTTATGGAAACGTGAAGATTTGGTTTGACGTCGACAAATTCATCACCGTATTTGGTGGATTTGGAGACAGACAATGTTCAATCTGTGCACCAATGTGATGAGAGTTTTATGATTTTGGGATTTATGTTTTGTTATACTCATGGTTCAATTATATTGGGTTCAAAAAGAATGGGATTAAAATTGATATTTTTACGAGGTCAGAAAGGCGTTACTTAGTTAGATGCGGTTTTTTTAGGGGGTTCGTTAAAATGTCGTTCGTGAATTAATTTATGGCGATGTTCTTCCGTCATTATTTTGGTATTGGTTTTTAGTGTTATTGATTTTTGAGTAGGCGTTGCTATCAACGACCTAATGTATTGGTTGATAATTGAGCGTTGCTATCAGCGACTCAAGGTATTGGTTGGTGGTTGGGGAGTGGATCTTACTATCAACGACCCATATTATTGGTTGGCGAGTCGGCCTTGTTATCAAGGGCCGTAGTTATTGTCTTTTCTTTCAGTTGACGGGTTAATAGGTGGGAGGAAGGAGTTCAGTTAACGTGCTATGATTTCTTTATGTTTTTTTAATTATTATTATTGTTGCGAATTGATGCAGTATATCAGTGCGAAACGGGTTTGAGGAGGGTATTAGTATTGGACGATCGAGTATTGAGCCTATTATATTAAGTTTAGGTGTTATTAGATTTAATTATTTCTTTTTATAAATATAGATGCATTCGTATTATGTCGAATAACAATTCAATAATATTATTTCCTCTAGAATTTATCAACCATAGACCAAAACGGGTTGCCTATAAATAATATTACAATATTATTTCCTCACAGGATTTATTTGTTATGTTGAAGTATTTCTTTTTATAAATATAGAAGTATTTCATGTGTAATGTCCAGAGATAACAAATTGATTATAAATAATATTATTCCTTTCAAATTTATCGGCCATGGGCAAAAGCAGGGATTTATAAAATTTAAATTTTAAATAATGATAAACAATGAAAATATGTTAAAACTATATTCATTGCTATTTTTTCTCATGCCACACTATAGAGGCAACTTACGGTTCTACTTAACCTGGAAAGAACATAGCACATGTAATATCTCATCAATTTACATGGACAAAAACAGATGTCTGTTAGGAAGCGATCTTATCTGCATCCCAGAATAGTAAGCTTTTTGGGTGCCAAAATAGTGGTTTTAAAATGCATGTTATTTGGATGTGTATACTTGACTCGGCCTATTTAGTCGAGAGGTCCGCGTAATAAGTACGTATAAAATCAAATTTCATTTAAAATTAGTCTCGTTTAAATAAACTAAAAAGGTTAATGTATCAAATTTTGACAAATGAGTATCGTTTGGTATATTGTAATTAATTGAATATATAAATATTTTGAGAGAATATCGAAGATTTATGAAAAGAGTGATGGAGATGAGAATTTTTTTATATAGCGGAGGTAAGTTAAATAAATGAAAAAATATCTGAAATTTAGGGGAGAATAACTTAATTTTGAATAAATAAATGATAAAATTTTATTTTTAATAGTAAAAATATAATTCAATTTTTAAATGGCCTACTTTCTTGTCTTTCTCATGAATTCGCAATGATTATCATTCAAAAATATATGGACTTTTTAATTAAACAATCCAGATTAATTTAAATGATGATGTTATAATGGATGCGAGATCAATACAAAATACAAAGATTTAACTTGATATATATCTAGTAATGTGTTTTATTAATCACAGACACAACCAAACAGATCTATTACATGAGGATTTCAAAATACATAAGACAAAGTCGTTCATACTTATTCCAGAATATATATGAGAAAATAGTGAAACCTAATCAGCAAGGTCCACATGCGTTTGGGCTTCAGGAGCGTGCCACCTAACCCCCCCAGCAGCGGGTTCCCGGACCCCAACCCCGCATGGATTTACATATCTATAATTGCATACTCTAGGAATGCTTATCTTAAAATCAATTGAATGAGAGACTATGAATCTACAGGCCCAGGTGTGAATCTTGCTTAGAGATCGAATTGAAAGCGAATATAATCGGAAATATTTAATTTTTTCAATTGTATTTGTATTCGGATTAATTAGTAAGTTAACTTTGTATTCGATTAAGTAAAATATTATATCATATTCGATTTGGATTAGAGTATTCGTTAAAAATTATTCAAAATTCAAATATTCAATTTGAATATCCTATTAAGTATTTAAGTATTTGGATTTAAAATTCAGTTGTTTAGCAAAAGAAACAAATAAACATATAAAATTATAAAATTCAATTCACACCAAAATGGATAATAATGAAATTGAAATAAGAAATTACACAAATACATTTCAAATACTTACAACTCAATTAATTCAGATGTGCAATCACGTAGCCAAACAAAACAGAACCATTGAGTGAAGGAAAGACTCTTTTGAAAATTCATTGAGTCATGAATTTATGTGCTGCTTATATATTACTCTATATATTAGCTGTTTGGGATTAGTTAAATGTCAATATAAATTCTATTGGGTTGGGCATATTTGACTTATATTCTTATAATAGTACTTAATTTATCTTATTTTGTGAAATTAAAATGATAATATAAATTATTTTAATCCTTTCTTTTCCAATTTGACTTGGAGCTTTGTGATTCCATGATAATAGAGTGAATCCAATAGTTAGAATTCAAATTCAAAATCTACTAGTAGTAAATTAATAATCTACTAGTATTGTTGGTATTCTTGAATAAACTAATATGATTATAATTTACTAGTACTTATACTTTCAATTAAAATATCATTGTATTATGATATTGATTAATATAGTAGTACAATGGTGATTAACTTACTACGCTTATACTCATTAATAAGTATTAATATATTATTCTTACCCTATTGATTAAATCACGCGATTATAAAATTTAAGTCAATATAGTGATATAGATTATAATTATAATATTATAATTATAGAAAGTATCATCTATAAGTACAATGAGTACTTTTAATATAATTATAATATTATATAAATCAAAATCCTCGCAAATAGTACTTTTGAGCATATATAAACTTAACATAGAGTATCTTACAATACTCATATCTAATTTATTTTGATTGAAATTTATTATAAACAAGTGTATCTTATAATAATGAGTCAATTAATCTACTATCACAATTATGAATACCTACCCCATGCCATTGTTTCAATTCAAGTGTCTGATATCAGAATTGAGTGTCACAATATTATCAAATTGAATTACTTTAACGATACGAGTATAATCTACTATTACTAATGAATCGCTTAATATATTCACAATATTATATAATTGATTAGATTATACGAGTACAATATACTATTAATAATGTTTCATTAAAGTATCACAATAGTATGAGATTCGATAATCTACTATACGATTATATTTTGGAATTACTATCATTTCGATTGAATTTTCACGATAATATAATAAGTACAATGTAGTTATACACTAATATAACTATCTTAACTATACAATTTTGAGGCCGTTTGGCTAAGCTTATTTTTTTCAACTTATAAGTGACAATGTAACTTATAAGTAGTTTATAGTTGAACAACTTATAAGTGATAGTAAAACAATGTTATATTTGGCTAATGTAGTTTTTTAGATATATGAAGTGTAAAATGACTTATAAGAGCATGCTCATTTATATCAATTTTCTACATTTTAAAATATATAGGAATATTATAGTAAATTACTTGGTCAAACTAATTTATAAGTTGGAGTAAAAAAAATTGGGAAAAGAGGTAATTAATACTTTTTATTTTGTTTTATAAGTTGTGGAGTTAAGGTATTCTGTGAACAACAACTTTTTGCCCCAAATCGAGCATAAGTTGATTTTGACAAAAAATAAATTTAGCCAAACACCCTCTTTATGTATTATTAATTTCCAGAACTAATAAATGGTGAATGGTGAATACGATTCGAATATCAAATTCAAATCAATATGAATGTGGATATCAAACACGAATGTCAAATATCAAATGCAATTAAAAAATACAAACGAATGATATTATCGAATACGAATCAAATATCGAATACAAACCAAATAAGAATATTTAATCGAATATATTCGCGAATATCGAATTGAAAATCACACTGTTTGAATTCATATTCAATTTTAAATCGAATACCATTTTGATATTAGGTGTTCGATTCAGTGCAATCTGAATAGCCATTTGTCGAATTTAAACCCGAATAATTCGATATATATTCGAATATCCCTACCAAGGTGGGCCCCTAGTAACTGTATGATGAGGTAAAGGGGCCCTGGAAATTCCTTTCGTGACCCATAATTGCCTCATTTACTAGACCAATGCAAGCAAGGACCACAATTGAAAACTCCCTTATAAAACCCCTCATACTTGCCTTCAATGCCAAAAAAAACTCTGTATTCTCTCAATAACTTCACTACAGAGTTTGAATATTGAAGATGGAAAATTTCAAGCAAAGAAGAATACTTTCAAGCAAAGGACTTGGAGGATTCCTAAGGCAACAAAGGGCTAGGCTTTACATTATAAGAAGATGTGTTGTCATGCTCCTTTGCTGGCATGAATAATATAAACAGTTTTTTTTTTCTTTCAATTTTTTCCTTCTTGGAAAGTGTAAATAGGCAAATAGTACTGGTAGGACTATACCTATGATGGGAAACATATCGAGTGTTTGGATACACTCAATTTATAAGTAATTGTAACTTATAAGTTTGAAAAATAATTTTTTTTTTGAAAAAGTAGCAAATTGATATTTTTTTCAATTTTTTATGTTATAACAAGTTATGGTACAAACATCTTTATGATGAAAACAGGACTCTTTTTTTTCCTTTAATTTATTTGAAAGTTTTCTAATGCATTATATATTGAATGTCTTTCTAGAAAAAAATACATGAAGAAAAAATGATATGAATATCTTTAACGTTAGAATTTGTATATTTACATGTATAATGCAAAATGTCTTCAGAGTCATATGTACTCACAGAAGCGCGATTGATGAATTTTATGTTGACGCAGCCAGCGTTGATTAACCGTCAGCATGGTCGGCCGCTCAGCGGCTTGATGATCAATCGTTGATGTATATGAAAGTTTGCGCGATTTTCTTGTATGCTTTCGCGTAATCTTTTACTTGAGTTGATTTGTGAAAGTATAATTTCACTTTATTATCAGAATAAGCTTTAAAATGTAAGAAGGTGATATAATGAGTATGTTATAAATTGTTTACAATTTATATAACATAAAGGTATATTAATACAGCTTATGTCGTTGTTTTATTATTGTTACTTATAAATTAATCACCTATGCCCAATTTATAAATTTTATTGTTATTTATTAATTGGTCACTTATAAGTCAAAAAAATAAGATTAGCCAAACAGCCTCATAGTCCCACATTGAATGAAGGTTTATCTAAGGCGGTCCATATTTTGTTTAACATTTTAGAATTCAGACTATTAAAAGTTTCAATTTGAAGAGACATTTTTGAGAAGTAGTTTATGAAAATAAATATTTTTTAATATGTTGTATAATATTTTTTTTAAATTAAAATTATCTTATTTTACTATTAGCATTATAATTTTGATTAAAATCGAAATAGTACGAATCAAATTTAGATATTACTATTGAAAACAAACTAAATATTTTTTTTAGGAATGAAAGGAGTATTTAAAAACATGTGTATCAATTATATAGTACCAAAACATTATTCATAGTGACATTAATAATGTCAATCCAAAATCAACATGTTCAGTAGTGGAGTTTGAATCAAAAGGGAGAGAGATCAAAAATACTGAATTAAAACGATTTTTTCATTAACAAGAAGGAATCAATTGTTATATTTTTTATAAAATTACTTATAATTGTACAATAAACTTTAAAAATTGTGATGGATGTTAACCTAGTTAATAATTTCTTAATTCCCTTCTAAGCTCATGACTTGACATGTCGAATGTAGATAAGAATTTTAGGTTTCGAATCTTCTACCTTTTCGATGTTATTTTTTTCAAGAGGAATAATAGAAAGGATGACAATATTTTCAAGACACCGAAATATTCAAAGCACCAAATGTGCATTATACATACATAAGGTTGTGATTTGAAAATTGGTTTAGAGGAGGACAGGAATAGTGGGACAGAATGTCAGGGAAAACAGGAGCTGAAATCTAATATTCTGGTGTCGGCCACGTACGTAGACAACGTGGCACAAAATAGCAGAGCCTTATCCTACCCACGTGGCAATCTCATCTTCAACCCCACCTATTATCTCTCTTGTCCAATTCTTTCAATAAAAACCACACTGCAAAATTCAAATCAAACCAAATGAATTTTTAGTTTACTTTTAATTTTAATTTTGGATTAATTTTTTATGGTCCTTGAACTATCACCAAAATTTCAATTGAAGGGCTAAAGTTTTTTCAAAAAAAATTGTCTCTTATTCTATAAACTTTTGAAATGAAGAACTAATTTTCTCATTTACCATTACTTAATAGTCTAGTTATATATGTTCACAAGTCATAACTTTTACAGAATATTAAATTTTATGATTCAACTTTTATTATAGGAATCTTTAATGTAATTTATTTCGGACATGTTGCCATAATGACTTCCATCTTTCGTTTATGTTTTTACCTATTTCAGATTCCCTTTGGCGACTTTCCTTGTTACACATTTACAATTTGCTTTCTTATACAGTAAAAGCAATGGCTGACATCAAGAGCATCAGCTAACATTTTCAAGAAGGCATTACATTTATTTTTTAGATAGTTGAATTGATAAAGAGTTGTTATACTATTATGGTATTTACTTGACATTTATCTGCAGGTGTAAGTTCGACACCATAAAGAAATAGCGCCGTATGAATTGGATTTATAAATAATTATTGATCAGTTGAGTCACATCCACAATTTACCTCACATATATATTGCTCAAAGTACATATGCACTTTCCTCGCATACATATTGCTCAAAGTACATAAATAGTATAAGACCCATCACTTAAGAATTTCAATCGTAGGCATTAGATTTCACAATTTTGTCGGTTTCAATTACGAATGGTTTGAAGAAGTTGTTAGAATATGTAATCCTAGTCATTCATAAAAAAATTCGTAATTAAGGATATGTTGTCTACTACTGAGTACAAAAATTGTTATTTCCAACTTAGCTAATAAAGTAAAAAATGTCTATCATCAAGATTATGTAGGGGGCACAAGTGAGAAGAAAGCCAAAAATAGCTTCAACAAATTATATTGTACAAATCTTTGATCATAAATTGAATTCATTTAAGTATTCCATTTTCATTATCTAGTATTTTAATATAAAAGTACATAGTGTAAAAAATCTAATTATATAAATCTTTTGATAAAAAAATTCAATACTTAATTAATTGACTATTCATTGAAATGAACCTCCTTAGTTAGACTGGCTTGTTATAATATGAATCGAAGAGTACCTAAAAGGCCCAGTTAGAATATGTGTGTTGAATAAATAAAGTGGGTGTTGAATCTGCGTTTAATGGAGGTGTTGTAGAGGGTGTTAAATGTTGAGGTGTTGAATGTATTGACGGTTGAATAAATAATTGGAAAGCCATTTTGACATTTGTCGTCATTTTGGTGAGCGTAAGCAGAATGGTATGTCGCCCCGCTTTGTCGTTATTGTATTAGTTGGTTGAAAATTGATTTTATCTCATCCTTGTGTTTGAGGCTCGATTATTTCGTGTAAATTAATAAAATTTTTTTTAAATCTTAATTATTTTAATTCAATTGTAATTATAATTATTATTAATATGTAATCATAAAAACAAAATAAAAAGAAAGTAATAATATGAAATAAAAGTGAATTGGGATAGGGTGTTGAATTTTATTAAGCAGCTCCAGATTCAATGGAAATAAGAATTTAAGTAGTGTTGAATTATTAGGTGTAAAGGTATTAGATGTAGAGAAGATGATGTGGAGTAAAAAGTAGGATGTTGAATGTTTATCATTGTAAATGATGCAATAAATGATGTAGTCAAGTGATGAACAACTAATAGTGGTCCTTGTAAATCTTATGATATGTGGTACACAATATGCTACTCAAATTCAACTACAAATTAATATTCGCTATCCTCTTATTATCTCTTTGAATATCAATAATAAAATGAAGAATTGTTGAAGTATTCTAATAATTTGATTTTACGGAGTAAAAGAATTGGAATAGTGATACAAATTAAGAGTGTCAAGTGTATACGCCTTCTAGCAATAACAAAATATATTTAGATCAAATCATCAATGAAAGAGTAAAGTAGAAGAAATCAATAAAAGCTTTTACCAATTTGAGCAAGAGTTAAAGTTGACTCAAAACAGGCAGGAGAGGAAGGGGGGGAAATCAAAGGAAATTACAGGCATGGGAGGAATAGGTAAGAACCAAGAAAATGTTCTTTTTATTCAAGAACTATAGAAAAAGCCATTAAAGCTTTTTATGGTTCTTACCACTCATCCCACTCCATACATTTTCCTATGATCTTTCTCCTTCCACCTACCATATATATACTCTCCTTTTTGCATCTCACTCTTGGAACTTTTCTTTGGTGGGTGGTGGCTTATCTTTATCTTGTTGATTCTTTAGGTATGTGCTAGTATATATAATGGTGAAAAGTTGCAATTCTGTCCCTCACTTATTAGCACAACTGATATTTACCCCTTGTCAAATTTGTCATTCAAATGAGAACCTATGAATCAACTTGTGTATTAGTCAATTTGAAGACTAAGATGACCTTTTCTTCTTTCCTAACCACACTATTAGATGATAAGAGAATCAATATTTGGTTTATCTTAAAAACTATAAATATGAAACTAAGGAATATCATCGCAATGATGAGATTTTCGACTCTTCGAGTCCGAATTTTTATAATGACAATTACCAAATTTAGAAGGAAAAAAATATATATAAACGTGATGTCAATTTATATCTATCTCTATACCTTATAAGAAATCTTAGTTATATGTCTTGATCTTTCGTATGCGAATTATTTATTATTTTTATAATAAGAATTATAATGAAGCTTAAAAAAAAAAAGCCTATAAAAAGAAATAAGATGAAAAATTCTGGCCAGAAGAAAATAAAGATAAATGATTGTGAAGCAGCTTATTATTTTCTTGGTAATGATATAAGTATTACATAGTTGATAATATTTATAGTAGTAGTTTATGGAAAATTTATCTTGTTAAGTGATTCTGGCATGAAGATGTCACTATGAGAACTAAAATAAAAAAATTTATCGGGGAGGTAAAATAGGAATACGTTAATTTGCTTGACTTTGTAGCCGACTTGCGTTATATAGTATAGATAAATGTATTAATGTTTTAGCAAATTTTGATTAAGAATAATATTACCCTTCCTCCTAAAACTAATTATTTTCATTTTATTATTAATTAATTATTGCATGAACTCAAAATGCATAATTTATTTTGGCTCTTAGAAATTGAAAAGTGTGTTCTTTCTAGAGTTGTAGGATAAAATTATCCAAGTGGGATGTGGCAATATGTACTCTTTATAGAGTTGTAGGATGTAGGATAACGGACGACATCTATGATATTGTAGAAAATTATTAATTATTCGTTGTTTTAAAAATATAAAATTTATATAATTATATTCGTTTTTTTAAAATATTTTTTAAATAATATTATTTTTTAATTTTTTTAATAATATAATTAAAAATGTGTTTAAAAATTAAAGATTTGATGCCGATCGTGGTGATTAGTTAAAATAAATTGGAGGATGCGCGTTATAATCTTAATTAAGTAATTCATAGGTAAATCACTTATATGAATGATTCATCAATTTTAATGAATTCTACAATGAAAAGTGAAAAATGAAATTAGTTAAATCTATTCTCATGAACATGAGACAAGAATATACATATACATATTATATATGAAAATTACTACGTATATGTTTTAAATGCTACGGAGTATGTATTAATTGTGAAATAAATGACTAAGTTATACCACATTAAAAAATATTGAAAATTAAAATTAAAATTAAAATTCATGAGAAAAAAATATAATATAATGTGATATAATTTATTCACAAAATAGTACATTACATTAATAATATATCATTAATAGAATAATTTACTCCAAAAAAAGACTATGTTATACTCAAATAAAAAGAGTATGGGTTATAAACAAAAAATTATGTTTATAGTCCAAAGTTATCGGACTCCTATTGATAAGATTACATTACAAAAATACAGGATATAATTTGAGATAAAATTATACATTTAGACTTACACATTGAAGTCTACAGGTACATATGATGCCGCTGATACATAGAATACTAGCAATGAAGGCGAATACAATACTAATTTGCTAACGTATACAATATAATATTTATTTTCAATTTAATGTCTAAAAATATACAATGAAATGATAATTGTTTTGGATCATATTAAATCTACAAATTAACATATATATAAAATATTACTACTGATAATTGTTATTAGATTGAGCTTTTATATCGCGATGCCTTGTAAGCTTTAGTGTCTCAAAATAAAATATGAATTCTCTTAATTTTTTTGGTTGGTCACATGGAAAAGAATGTTAATAAGAAATAGGTTATAAAAAGTACTTGGTTGAAATTCAGTTTTTAACCAAACTACAAGGTAGATCAAGATTAAAAACTTGTGCTTTTTCTCATCCAATAGAAAAGAGACATTCAAACAGTGAGGCAACCCAGACAATGCATTTAGATTCAAAAAAATTAATGTTCCTTGCCTCAAGAACCATCAAATGCAAGAAGCAATATTTAGCAATTCATACTTCCATTTAGAAGGAAGAACAAAAAGAATCAAGGTTACAACTTCCTCTGCAAAAGCAATCCGTTTGGTTGCGCAAAACCGGTAGGGAGTACATGATAACAATGAAACATAACAGAGACAAATAGTAGAAACTTCCTTCGGTCGAGTCTTTAACAGCACAGGAGAGATCCAAATGCATTCCTCGCAAGTCCTGTTATGTTGTGTGGAACCATTATTGAGAAATGGTCACATACAAATAAAATTTGCAGACGGACATTAATTCGAAAAGAACAGCATATAATGGACAAACAAACATAAACATCGCCATTCAAAGAAGATGGTCTCATCGAGACAGCACATACTAATCAATGGAAGAAATTAGTATCTTGGTGTGAAAAAAAAATAGGACTTAACTAGCAATCTAGCACATAAGGGTTTATATCAATATAAACTAATATCTTCTGTTAGTAAAGGTGACAGTTGAACGTTGAGGATAACAAGAATGTGGAAGCCAACAAGAACTGTACGAAGTAGTTTGACTCGAGATGTTAAAATTTTAAATAAAATTAGAATGACCAAAAATTGCAATTTGATAATCATATTCAAGAGAGTTGGGTGCATAAAGCACTTAGATTTTGGGAAGGCATAACTAAAATGAATACTTTACCAAAAAACTGGAAGTCCTCTATCCCTGAGCATGAAGAGAAGCTTCAGCTGAGAAACTGTCACCACTCTGATAATTTGTATTCTCACATCCAACCTTGGTTCCACCCCAAGCGATATAACTATCCTCCGACGCAAATTCCTAAGCAAACATTTGAACAATGGGTTATGACAATGGATAGCAGAACAAGCGAAGATCTAAATTGCACATAGATCAAATCAAGAAGAAAAAACAGAAGTTACCAGCTGGCTCAGCAAGACTTCAGGAAATGAATCAACATCAATGTTTGGTGGATCGGAAACCAAATATTGGCACTTCTCTAAGTCTTCCTTAAACTGCTTTGTTCCTAGATGCGCATAATCAGAAAGTTTGGGTTTGCTCTTAATTTGTTGCTGGTTTTTGTCCTTATTTATTGAATCCCTCTTTGGAGATTGGCTTTCGAGTAACTCATCACACAAAGATAAGGCTTCCACAAGTTGCTCTGAATTTAGCAAATGCTGAGACTCACTATCCCACCATTGTGAATCTTCACCAACATCATAATCATTTTTATCTCCTGCATTATCACCATGATTCTCTGATGCAATGAGTTCTCGGGAATTATTCTCTAATATCATATTACCTCGAACATCATGCACTAGATCACCATGATCCTCTAACACATCGAATTCTGAGACATTGTTATCTGATATCATATGGTTTTGTACATTAGGCACTTGTTCGCCATGATTCCCTGATGTGATGAGTTCTGAGTGCTCAGATACCGTAGGATCATGAACATTAGGTACCACCACAGTAGCAATCATATCATCTTGCATAAACCCCATGTCTTTGCCCTGGTATTAGATACATAGTTTTAAAGGAGTGTAGCATGTCATAATTTTCTTTTGCATAACAAAATGGGATGTGTTGTAACTAGTTAGAATCTATTATTAAACTTTTCTGGGCTTTAGGGCATTTGACTACTCAAAACAAACTCGAAAACTTGTCTAGTTAAGAGAACTGAAGAGTAAACCCAGCCTCACAAAGGACAGTATCAAAGGATCAAGGTACCAGTCCCTCCATTACCAGTAGAAGAAAATTTCATGTGAAGTGTTCAAAAGTATACGAAAACAGAAATAACAATAAACGCAGAAGACATAAAATAATGTTTGCAGGTAGAAAAATTGCACTCTATCTATCCGAATTAAACTAGGAGGTTTAATTCAAACAATTACTCAGCCTATTTTTGAAGCAATAATTCATTCATATAAATTTTTATTAGAAAGATTCAAACTACACGCCATGCACTTAAATGCCAAAATTTAGAACATTAAAAAAATATATTTGAAGCACATTAATTTAGGGTCAGAATTGAAATTTTTGAGAAATGAATAAAACCTCCCAATTAATTGAGATTGAGGTTGTATAATTTTATGGTTGCACGATGTTCCTCAACTAACAGATGAGTTATTAGTTTACCTGAGCAACATGACCAATGGATTTATACGCTGCATCAGAACTCAAATCTCGCCTTCCAGTACGAGAAACTTCGGGAGGTATAGACTTGGGAGTCACAGGGTCTATTTTAGCTGTAACGACAGCATCTAAGTCATCAAGAACTTCTCCTTGCTCATTTTTATCTTTGTGCTTCACTAACTGCTGCTGCTGATAGAAAACCTTTGAAACAACATAGTCTCCTTCCCTCTCATCCTCTTCTGTGCCAAGATGATATTGATGCATCACCCAATTGGTCTTTTCTGCTTTCCCACCTCTAGCAGCGCTAACATAGAGAACCATAATCTTTTTACATCCTTTCTGTACACCATCCAAAGTAACAGGTTTAGTCCTACCAGTCTTGTGCCAACGGACATCTCCAAAGTCACCATCTTGTATCTTTCGACGCTTTCGGGTTCCAGTGTTATAAGCTTTGATTGCTCTGTGAAAGAAATGTGAAACACTTCCATCCTGCTTAACACCTGGTAATAAATTCAATCATCAAATTAACTCCAATCGCAGCTGAACAAAAAGAAAGATCTTTACATCCTCAAATATTTAACCTGGCAGTTTCCTTGGGTGGGTATAGCAGATACCATCATCTTCATTAACAGTCGGAATAAAAGCATCAATGAAAGGATGGGGATTTAAATTTCCAGCACCAACTTTTGTGAGTAAGTGCCTTATAATTTCTTCGTCAGATGGATCAAATTTCACACCTCTAGGTAGACCAGGCCATTCTTGTTTAACCTTCAAAAAAAATTTCTCAACTTCTTAATTGCAGGAATACGTTCACACATTTGACAATGATAACAATATTCAAGAAAATATTCTACATAGAAGAAACACACGATAAGAGAAATAAGCTTCATCACACTTAAGCATATGATGATGGATCAGAACTTCCTTACATAAAATCTTATTAAGTGTAATCATGAACTATAAAAAAATGTGTCGACTCACTAGAATATTGGAGAAAATGGGAATTTTTTAAATTTCACATTCAACAATACACAAAAACAGTACTATTCAGAAGATAAATAAATATGTTGCACAAACTTTGATCAAATAACTCGACATATTACTCACGCAACAATATAAAAGTCCAAAGATAGTGTACTTGGATCAAAATACTAAAGAACATAAATATCAGAATTCATTAAAAAAACATACATCAGTGTTATCAATCACATAGTGACAACTTGGGCAAGCTCTGGAAGGGTTGCTCTCGAAGATGACTAGTTCGCCGTTAGTAGACGCACTTTTAATTTTGGTTGCTATCCTACTCTTGTCAACCAACCATGAAGGACTACACACAAGAGATAAGCAAATTTAGCCATTTGAGAGACAGGTACACACAATATCACAAGAGATAAGCATATTTCTCTAGAACATGCACTATAATGATAACAACAACACTTTTTCTTTGCATGAGAGTAATGTAACCTATTAACACATCCAAGAAATATGCAATCATATAGCTTACTCAATCATCAACAAGAAGCAATCATCAGGCATTAAGAGCATGGACACTAGGCATCAAGATGGGTCTCCATACATTCTTAGTTGCAACTTAGCCAATATAGAATGATAACGTACAACAAACTTACTCGACATATACAACCACAAACATCGGTCCACTATAGTTTTACAAAACCTAATGAGCAAAAGCTAAAAATTACATATCTTAATCACCATAAGTGTCACACGTCGCCTTATCCGGACCGACTCATGATACCATGTTAAGAATTCACGGGGTTCATCCTAAAACCAATTGGTTATAGATGGATAAAGTCCATAACCTTATTAGTACACCCGAAAGGTTTTAATCTACTAATAAGAGACTGAGTAATAAATAATAAAATACCATCAAAATCAATATACTTATTCTTTTTCATATAAACGGTTGATCTCATAACCCTCAAAATATATGCTGACCATATAGACAAAGCTTAGAACCAACCCTCTAAGCTCCAAATATGCCATATTTTCATAATTTCAGTATAATAAAAAAACCAACAATACAATATAAATAATGTATACAAACAGTACTCTAATTCAATCAAACCCTGAGTTGTTCTGTAAAGAGATTCTTGAACCACCCAATAAATGTCACTCTTTTATACATTTACTCAAAATGGAGTCATCAAAATTAAATATTTACCACAAATTTTAAGTGAGTTTATTGATTCTGCAAAGAGATTCTAGAATCACCCAAAAAAGATCAGTCCTTTATACATTTACTCAAAAGTGGTGTCATCAAAATAGAGTCTTTAGAACAAATTTTATGTACTACTACTCCAATCCCATAATATAAACAGTACTCCCTCCATTTCAAATTAATATACTTTCTCACTTTTTGAGGAAGCAGCTTTGTCGTTAATTCTTAGCATATATATTATGAAAAAATATAATATAATAAAATAATATTATGAAAATATTTTAAAAAACGAATCTAATGATATCATTTTTATATTTTTTGAGTTAGTGAATGAAAATTAATTTGTAGTCAGAAATGCTTTCTATACGAAATTAGAAATGTCGATTAATTTGAAATGGAGGTGATAATATATACTAGACAGTACTCAGTAAAACCACCTAATAAAAATCACTCTTTTATACATTTACTCAAAAATGTATCATCAAAATCGAATCTTTCAAACAAAATTTAAGTAAGTTTATTCATTTTGCAAAGAGATTCTAGAATCACCCAAGAAAGATCACTCCTATATAGTATATACATTTACTCAAAAATAGTATCACCAAAATAAAATCTTTACCAAAAAATTTAAGTGAATTTTATTCTGCAAAGATATTCTACAATCACCCATGAAGTATCACTCTTTATTCATTTACTTAAAAATCGTATCATTAAAAATGAATCTTTAAAACAAATTTTAAGTGAGTTTATTCATTTTGCAAATAGATTCTAGAATCACCCAAGAAATATCACTCCTATATACATTTACTCAAAAATGGTATCACCAAAATCAAAATGTTTACCACATATTTTATTCAAAATTTAAGTGAGATTATTCAAAATGTTTACCACAAATTTTAAGTGAGTTTATTCAGTCTGCAAATGAATTCTAGAATCACCAAGTGAGTTTATTCAGTCTGCAAATGAATTCTAGAATCACCCAAGAAAGTTAATCCCTTTATTTTAAGAACCATTTAATTTTGCAAAAAATTTAAAGAAAATTCAAACATAACTCGCAAACATAGTTTTTCCTCCACGTTCATACTTAATTCGGTAAAAAGGAACCAAAAAATGAATTTCTATTTTGAGAAAATGGTTATTAAATTAATGAACGAGTACTACTTATATATTTACTCAAAAATTATATCATCAAAATCAAATCTTTGGCACAAATTTTAAGAACAACTACCTCCAACCCTAAATTATAAACAGTACATACTAAAACAATAACTTAGCAATACTCCAACTCTATCAAACCCTATATGATTCTTGAAATAAAATATTAAATCACCAAAGAAATATCACATTTACTCAAAAATGGTGTCATTAAAATTGAATCTTTAACACAAATGTTAAGTGAAAATTATCTCACCCAACCATTGTGTAAGGAAAATGAAATGGTCAAAAGCACCAATGAACAGAGACAATGAACTATGAAGAGTCTTAGGTATTTGTCTACTTTAAGGTGGATTTTTATGTAGTTTCACACTAATTTATTTATAGGAGGGAAATAAAATACAAATGTTTTTAAGAGGGGGACAAGAAGCTGAGCTGTGATGTGAATGAAGTAGTATTTTGCTCCTCACTCTGTTACAAGTGTAATAATTAGGAGAGTTTCATTAAGGATAAAATTGTCATTTTACTGAAATTATTATTTGGGTGTGGAAAATGAAATGGTCAATTTGCTTTGAAATTTAAACGGCTTGTTGTAACGACTCTTGAGAAATTTCCCAAGACAAATGTCCTTTTTTTGGTAAATTAAATAGGTCGGGAATAATCAGTTATGACTGTATTTATGGAATTTAATCGTTTAAGAATATTAATTTAATTCACAAAAGATGGTTGATTCACTAGGACTGAGACTTTTCTATGCATCCGTCGTCACAACATTATAGTTTCATATATTGGTCATAAGTTCATATATTAGTCATATAATGCATTACATGAAATTGGAGGTTTCGTCTCTTATATTGTTAAACTTGGCATATCAAGTGTTAATATTTTCTTATTATACCAAACACGTATTAGCAACAAAATGTCTAGCATCAAAATAAAGGTTAAACATACTACAATCATACAAAGTTGCACGATCAACACTAAGATAAAGTTTTGACATAATCTTTTGAATTCTTAAAAGGGTAAGCGCAATAAATTAAATACGTGTTCTTTGTTGGAGTTACAGTTAAATGCTTGCGCGTTTGAAATATTTTTGTTCATAAACATATTATTTGATAATGGCGAAAAATGGTCTTGCAGATGCTTAGAATCAGTTAAATTGATGAGTGTGTAGTAGCACACGACCATTTGAGAAATCTTTTGTAATTTTTTTAAATTGGACGGGAAGACCTTTACTCGTCATGGCTTTTATGGCAGATTCCAGGATTCATCGCCTGCGTTTAAGTAATAAACTGTTAAGTAACCGAGTTTAAATACTCGAGCCCGAAATGGATTTAAAAGCTGTGATGATATAATCAGATTAAGTTCTTCTTTTTTATCGCGTGGTAGGCCCATTACGGAGGAAGCATAATCATGTTAGACGATCTATGAGATTATAAAAGAGATATTAATAACTCATTTGAAAACATATTTTTTTAAGTCAAATTATCATACTATTTTTTAATCAATAATATTTTCTTGAACCCGAGTCGAACATCATTTAGAATCATTTCAAACTTTGAGCCGAATACTCTTAAGAACATCTTCCCAATTTCCTCCTCCACCACCACCACAATGAGCAGCAGCCGCCGCAACTTCCGCCGGCGCGGCGGTTCCACCTCCGACGACGAAGAACCCACCACCACCACCACCAACAAAGCAAACAAGCCCTCCTCTTCTCACCCTCCAATAAAAGCCCTCCTCTCATTCGCCGACGACGAAGACGCCGAAGATTCCCCCTTCACTCGCCCCCCCAAACCCACCTCCAAACCCTCCTCCACACACAAGCTCTCTCTACCCAAAAACCGAATCGCCCCGATTAAACCCTCCAGTGTCCACCCTCAACCTGGTCTCTACACTAAAGAAGCTTTATTAGAGCTTCAAAAAAACACCAGAACCCTAGCTGCCCCCAAACCCAAACCCCCTCCTGACCCCGTTATTGTATTGAAAGGCTTAGTTAAGCCCGTTAATATCGATCCGAGGGATGAGGAAATTGAATTAGGGGGCGAGGAGAAGGGGGAGGGGGTTATAATGGATCAGGCGAGGATTGATGCCATTAGGGCCGAGAGGGAGAGGCTGAGGCAGAGAGGGACGGTTGGGGGTGGGGGGGATTATATAGCCTTGGATATGGGGAGTAATCATGGGGAGGTTGAGGGGTTGAGTGATGAGGAGCCGGAGTTTCGAGGGAGGATTGGGTTTTTCGGGGATGAGGGTGAGAAGAAGGGCGTGTTTGAGGAGTTCGAGGAGAGGGTGGTGGCGAAAGGGGGTAGTGAGGATGAGGACGAGGATGAGGAGGATAAGATGTGGGAGGAGGAGCAGGTGAGGAAGGGGTTAGGGAAAAGGATTGATGACGCGGGAGCTAGGGTAGTTAGTAGTGGTGGTAATGTGGTTCAGGGTAGTAAGCAGACCGGGTCTGTGTATGCTAATGCGGGAACTGGTGTGTATTCGTCCGTATCGGGTGTGGGTGCTAATGAGTTTGCGGGTGGTGGGACGAATATTGGGGGAGCGGTTGGGGGGCTTCCGGGGTTGGATGTGATGACTATAGGGCAGGAGGCTGAGATTGCTAAGAAAGCCTTACATGAGAGTCTTAGGAGGCTTAAGGTAAGCGATTCTGTTTGTAAGTTTAAAAGTGAACTCTGGAGTTTAAGGATGTTACCTTATTCTTAAAGCTTAACTATTTGATAAATAATTGGCCATAGCTCTGTACATAGTCCTCTTGTAAAGGAAGTTTTAAGCTCTTAGACATTACATGTGATAGTCCTGGAAAGTCTAGGTATATACGTCTGCAATTATTTACATTCGTTTGGATTTTGGAATAGCAATGTTAGGTATATACGTCTGAAATTGTTTACCTTCGTTTGGAATGTACATTTCCATAATAAGTGAGTCCTAATGAGGAACTCACCGTAGGCACTTGAAAATAATGGACTGGAGGTTGTTCTTATATGAACTGAAAAAATTATAGTGGCGAAATCTCGAGAACCATATTCTTAAGTTAATAGAAGGTGTTGGTCCTTTTTTTTGTTTCCAAGCAAATACCTTTTTAGTTATTTTTGATATAATTAGTTATGCTTTTTTGCACCATTGATGTTGGATCAGTCTACAAAACCAAGATAGAATTCTTTGGTCGTTTTTTCTTTCACCAATCGAATACATGTTTAGTTATTTCTGATGGCATTAGTGATTTTTTTTTCTACCATTGATGTTGGATCAGTCTACAGAAGTCCCTTGGTTTTTCATCTTTTGATATAGAAGGCATTAGAGATTGTTTTATGAAATCATAGAACATTGGCTTTTGACCTTATTTTATTTCCTTCTTTCAGGAAACTCATTGTCGAACCGTGGCATCATTGACTAAGACTGACGATAATTTATCTGCATCTCTTTCGAGGGTTGTAGATCTAGAGGATTCTTTATCTGCCGCTGGTGAGAAGTACATCTTTATGCAAAAGCTTCGTGACTTTCTTTCTGTTATATGTGAATATTTGCAGGTATGGGTGTATCTGATTTTTTAGCTTTATACCTTAATACTCTTTGTACAACGTTACCCATGCTTGCCACATTTGTGCGTATCAGAAATTCTTAGTTGATGTCTTTTGATTAGATACTTAACCTGTTCCAGAAGAATAAGTCCCTTTTTTCTTTCTTATACTTATTTCTTCCATAAGTTCCAGTGGTGTCATTTTTAATTTATTTTCGCCATATTCAAGAACTATATGCCATTTTTTATGATTCAGCTCTAGTTATAGTTCACATTGGAGTTATGAATGGTTCACAAGGTTGGGCTGATGAGAATATTACTTGGGGCTTTCTACAGTAGGCTAGACAGCCTATACTGCACTTGCTATAAATTATCTCTTATCTGAGAATTTCAAGAGAGGATTATATAGTATGACATCTCCCTTGGTTTAGCTCTGCGAATTATGTGTTAATTCCATTCATTAGATGTACAAATACAATGTTATCATTACTGAAATTGTAAGTCTCAGCCATCAATCTAAACTCTCCTATATTTCCACTTCCTCACACTGGCATAATTTTACAAACCGACCTGTATGCATAATCAATGAAGGAGTTCAGGCCTCCTTTAATACCCTTCTATTCATGGGACCTTAAATTATTTAGCGTGCGTGTGTGTAATTGAGGGGCTGGCTTTAATATTATGTTAAATAATCCATGAGGTGCCATCTAAAACCAATTGCGAGCAGGGGGTGTAACCCAGAACCCAATAGACCGTCTCATTGCATAATCAAACATGGGATAAGTTCCTCCATGAGTGCACATACTGGATCATTTTTTCAAATGCCTGAGCTGATTGAAAATAGAAAATTAATCATAGCATTTCATCTCATTTTTTTATTATCAGCCAGATCAATTTTAATACACGTCTCTTGCTGTCTGCCCATAGGATTTTTGTTCCAATTGTGTCTCTTTTTTTCTGCAGGATAGAGCTCCTTTCATAGAGGAAGTGGAAGCTCAGTTACAGAAGCTTCATGAGGATCGAGCAGCAGCCGTCTTAGAAAGAAGATCTGCTGATAATGATGATGAGATGAAGGAAATAGAAGCAGCTGTGGATGCAGCGATGTCAGTATTATCAAAAAGTAGTAGCAATTTAGGAATGGTAGAAGCAGCGACTAGTGCTGCTACTGCTGCTGCATCTGCTGCCCGAGAATTAAGAGATTTGCCAGTTAAGTTGGATGAATTTGGGAGAGATATGAACCTGCAGACACGTATGGATATCTCAAGACGGGTTGACACCCGTCAGCGCAGGAGAGCTAAATCAGATGCAAAGAGATTATCACTAACAGGGTCGGGCAATTCCAGTCAACATATAGAAGGAGAATCAAGCACTGATGAGAGTGACAGCGAGAGTACAGCATACCAGTCAAACCGTGACCAATTGCTCCAAGTTGCCGATCATATTTTTAGCAATGCCGATGAGGAATATTCTAAGCTTTCAGCAGTTGTTGAAAGGTTTGAAAGATGGAAGAAAAATTATGCGTCAGCTTACCGTGATGCATACATGTCCCTGAGTGTACCTGCCATTTTCTCTCCCTATGTTCGGCTGGAGCTTTTGAAGTGGGATCCCCTTCATGAAGATGCAGATTTCAGTAAGATGGAATGGTACGCAAAAAAGTTGATGACCATTAAACATAAGTGTGTGCAGGACATAGTAGTCATCCTCATAGTAATTGTTTTAAATAACTTACTCTCCAGTGAATAAAAAAATTCCTAGAGAATCTAGTTTTTCTCTACTCTACACATTGTAGTATACTGTAGCATTTATTTGGTGACTGGTCAAATGTTCAATTATTCAGTGGTGAGTTTTTTATTCTTTGTCCGTGAGTGACCAAGTTAGCTTCATTTCTGCTGTTGAAAATACACTTTTCATTGCGTAACTACTTGAATTGTCTTCTATCTTGCAGGTATTCCTTGTTATTCAGTTATGGTCTCATAGAAGATGAGAGTAAAATTAGTGAAGATGATTCTGATGCTAATCTTATACCTGAACTGGTGGAAAAGGTTGCGATTCCTATTCTGCATCATCAGATAGAAAATTGCTGGGATCTGTTCAGCACCCGTGAAACAGAATTGGCAGTTTCCGCGACAAACTTGGTCTTCACGTATGTTCCCCTTACTAGTTCAGCTCTTGGCAAGTTAGTAGCTGTTCTTCGTGATCGTCTATCAGAAGAGGTGGATAAATTAATGGTATAGCCGCTAACTTTTTGGGTCTTAAATTGAATTGATCTTATTGGCCCTGCCTCAACCTCCTCTCAGCACAAGCACACCCGCCCCTGCTCTCTGTGTCTCCTTTATTTCCCTTTTGGCTCCTGCCCTGTGTGTTAGATTACAATAGATTACCATGTTAGTAACTTTCTGGTAATCTAATAGTATGCGTTTAGTATGCTTAGCATATAGTTCAATGTTTCATTTACAAGAACTCATAATATCCTATTCTCACAGATCCCGACATGGAATTCAAATGTACTGAAGGCTGTGCCTAATGCAGCACGTCTTGCAGCATATAGATTTGGAATGTCTGTCAGACTGATGAGGAATATATGTTTGTGGAACAATATCCTTGCAAGGACCCTCCTGGAGAAACTTGCCCTTGATGATCTTCTGAGCGGAAAGGTGCTTCCTCATCTTCGAAGCATCCAGTCCAATATATATGATGCAGTTATAAGAAGTGAGAGAGTTATCGTTTCTTTGCATGGAGTTTGGACAGGTCCTAGCATTATGGGGGATAAGAGGTACGGAGTATTCTTCTTTCACACAGGGTGGTCCATGCTTAAGGTGCTTAAGGGAGTATATGTGTACTCAAATAGTTATATTTTGAGTACACTTATACTCTAAAAACTGTTAAAACACTTTTACACTATATACATAAGCTTTTTAGAGTATATGTGTACTCAAATAGTTATATTTTGAGTACACTTATACTCTAAAAGTGATAAGCTGTTACTATGTCACGTAATCTTTTTGATATATGTACTCAAATAGTTATATTTTGAGTACACATGTAACTTAAGCAGCTAATAACTTAAGCTTAGTCCGCGCACCCACAAAAAAAGGTCGAAATTTCTGACTTTTTGTTTGGTAGTTTACCTACTATTTACTTAAGTTATTAAATACACAGTCCTCAACTAAGCACAATAGTCATATGTTCTTATCTTGCAAGTTAAACTCTCCTTGCTTTTAGCATCTTCCTGTTTTTTTTTTAATCATCGTTGCTAACTAGTCATTTTTCTCGCATTCAGCCCGAAACTGCAACCGATGGTGAAATATATACTGACACTGGGCAAGTTGTTGGAGAAGAAACAAGATGCTGTCGGGCCAGATTCTGAAACTGGAAGACTAGCTCGTCGATTGAAAAAGATGTTGGTCGATCTTAACGAGTATGATAACGCACGGGCAATATCTAGAACTTTTAATCTGAAGGAGGCTCTGTGACAAGTGCCATCATCTACAATTCAAATCCCCTAGCAAAATTTTGAAGATAACACTGATATAGATACTCATTTCTGTTTGTAATGATAGTAAATTGTAGTGAGCGTTATTTTCTGCAATTTCATGTCTCCATGATCTGTGAATGGTTATAGTTGTTGTCTTGACCAAAGTTGGCGAATAGTGTTTAGCCCGATTAATAGCGTGAACTCAAGTGGCTATTTAAACGCTATTTACCACTATTTATCGCTATTTCTGCATTATTTATCTCGAAATTGTGGCCTACGTTATCTACATTTGCTATATCAGCGATCACGGTAAACTGACCCCTACATACTCCCAGCGATCGCCTCGCTATTATTTACAACTATGGTCTTGACGAAGTCTAGTTCCATTCTCTGAGGTTCTGCATGGAATTACCTAATGGAAGGCATTTGCTGTTGCTGTCTATTTAAGTATGAATGATTAAAGATCATCGTCGTAAAATGGAGGCATGCTGTCTATTTAAGTATGAATGATTAAAGATCATCGTTAAGTCTGTAAAAGAACCTTAAAGTTCAATTCGATATTTGGTTCAAACCGAACTTGAACTTTCATTTCAGATTCGGCCGAACTTGAGCTGAAGGTTCGGTTCGGTTTCAAATTGTATTGGACCACTAGGACAATCTCTCCTTTCCTTATCCAATTAATCGAGCTCGAATGAATTGAATTCAAAATTGTTTTTCGAACGTGAACTGGTTTGAACAATTGAGAAAAAAGTATGGATCAAACTCAAACTTCGAATTTTTGTTTTTCAATCGAACCTAATTTTTCAAGTTCGACACCAAACCGAATCATTGAACCATGTGTATGAACTTTTTAAATTGAACTCAAACCTATCTGTGTTCGGTATTGTTTGACTTGTTGAGAAATCCAAGGTTGCACAGAGAAGCTAAAGTCACATCGAAAGTGTTAAAAAAGGGGTGTGAAATGGTATTTTCTTTTTTATTTGCTGAAGATGTAGTGTTTGAATGAATTTTAACACTGTTTCGGTGTGGATATAGTCGGACTCGAGGTTGCAATTAGCACAGTAAAATATTATCAGGGCTGGAGTGATCCAAACTAACACTCCCAAGTATGATCAATACAAAATATTTTTCTCTCCATATTTATGAATTATGAGTTATCATAGTGCCAAAATGGTAAAAATAAGGAAACAATTAGATCATGAAAGCTGTGATGATTGTTGCATACATGCATTATCTAAATTCTTACACACCAACAAGAAGAAACATGTCGATTACGTGGACTATGATCTCTGTATGATGGATGAAATTATAAAGAAAGCACAGTTTTGTGTTTTGAGTAATGTTACTAATGTACATCAGTACATGTACAATTTTGTGACAAGTAAATTCCTGATGTAAAATATACACAGTAAGGTGGTATGACTTGAAAAACTGCACTCACCACCTTCTTGTAGCATTCTCTATCTACACATCATATATAGGCAAACGATCTTCGATATATACACGGCAGATTGGGCACCTTTTGCACCTCTCGGAACAAGTGCTGCATAACGATTGCAGAAACAAATAAGTTCACTTGATACACGGTATTTTCGTACAAGTGCTGCATGACGAATTGTAGAAGTACACTTCTATCCGCATGCATTGTCTCGAAGCTACCAGATAGAGACCCCATGATTATCCCTCCCCATTGAAGCAATTCGAATTAGAGGAAAAGAGGCATGTAAAATGAGAACAGAATGTTGTTGGCAGTGAAAGGGTCAGAAATACCTGCATAAGATGTAATGTCTACAAGGAAGCAGAACCATGTTTATTTGTTCATCGAAACAAATTCTACAGAGGATCTTTTCCTGAGAAAATCAGAAACTTTGTAAGCAATTCAGTAGATGATTGATAAAGCAGTAGCTAAAATGAAAAACATTTGATTCCATAGCACATGGAAATTTGGGAAGAATGCTATAGGCGAGACAAATTAATATGGTCGAATAGGAAAAGAGTTTACATATTGAAGCCTTTCAAACTCCTCCTGACTGAACTTCGAGATTTCTGTTTGCTCAGAGAGTGCTGAATGTAGCCTCCATATCTATAAACCCGAAGAACTCAACCACAAGAAAGTAAGCTGAGATGCAGTACACAAAAGAGAGTTTCACATCTATGAAAGCAGTAGAAAACTTATTACCTCGTGAGTTAGGTCAGCTTTAGGCATTTTCTTTACAGTATCAGGTGAAAAGGTATTATACCTAAAAGAAAAGCAACGGAGTAGACTTAAGCATCAAATAGGAGATAGTAATGCTTGAACAAGGCGTGAATCATTAAGTGAAAGGTGTTATAATGAACTGATCAGCAAACTGCCATATAAATGTCTGCTAAAATGAGACTAACCCTGATGTCTCGGAATAATAAAGGCGAGCCCGCTCCTCTTGACTTCCTTCATCTATTGACCACCAGCCAAGCAACCTTTTTATAACGAGAGCGCAGAATCATCACGGGAAATCGAGCGATCACATGAACAGAAAGAACCAACGAAAAAATAACATGCATTACCTTGAACCATGTCTCATAAATCCCATACAGTCACGAATTCTGGGAGATACCCCAAAATAAATTCCTGTACCATCATCACGACCTAGGAATAGAATGATTTTCTCCAAAAATCTAAAGATAGAAAACAAAAGTGCAGCTCCTTGAAGCAGGAAAAGAGGAAAAAACAGCACTGGAATTGGTATGTATCTTGCACCAGGTGGTGTTCCCTAAGGATGCAGTACATTAGCATGGTGTTTATAATACTAAAAATTGTAGAGGAAAGTAAGAACTTGGTATACCTCTAATCGCATAAAAAGCAAGATCTGGAAACAGATAAGTGGAATTTTCATCACATGCCCACCTATGTCTTCTAAATTGCAAATTCCACTTTGCTGTGATTCTTCATCTAATGATGATAGTAGGCCACTATTCCAATTATGATAGCTTAAGGTCGACGACGAGTTGGAGGCTCTATTAGTATAATTCCTATGAATCACAGGGTTATACCATTTTGTGCAAGTAAGGAAGGCAAAGAACTCTGCAACACTGAGAAGCAAGCAATACACAGGCTCAGAAAATTTAGACTACTGTAAATCAACTATACATGTTAAAAGTAATAACTGTGTACCCATAGTTAATAAACAAGTCCCACCAACCAAGAGCATCAACATCACCTGCATCAGATTAGAGGCCCAAAGACATAAGCAAATAAGAGAAGCAATTAAGATGAGAGCGTACTGTAAGAACACAATAGTTTATGTTATGATGGAATTTATAAAAGTTACATAATTTTGTTTCGTTGTCCTGTAAAAAACTATGTGTTATCTAAATATATATACTGGTCCTAAAACACATCAGAGTATCACCCCTTTATATTTAGAGTGTAAAATCAATCTGATTAATCTTAGACTGGATTTTGTTAATCACATTACTCTCACTTGTTGAAGGTGGCGGATGCATACGAAATGCATGTAAGTCATAGAAGCATATAACATGCTACAGCCAGGATGTAACGTCAATTGATTAATTTTCTCTGATAGTTCTAGAGGAAGCATAGCACGAACACCGGAACGTAACTTGATTACTTGAAGGTACATAATTCATTAGTATGTGCCAGAACACCACAGATGCTAAGTTTTCTGGCTATAAAGGATGCTTTGATTCTGACTGGAGGAAAGATCAAATCGACCTAACCCAGAAACTATCATAAGAAGTGTGACGTATCTCATGTGAGATCATCACCCATGAATTAACTGCTATGAAGCTATGCATTCAATATGCAAAAGTGTATCCCATGTCATTGATCCACAAATAATTAGTTTTGACAAAACAAGTCTGATTATCCATACCTCGAAGTAGAGAATAAACAAGGAGTACATAAAAATGTTGTTAAAGCAACTTGCAATCTAATTGGTCGACTCTCCAATTCTATACATAGACCAATTTCAACAAGTATATGCAACTGATGCAGTGTATTAGGTACATTTAAAAAAACAAATACATGCATAAATGAATTAGCAACTAAGCATAAACATATAGCATTCTGGCTTAACAAAATAAACAACTGAATCCAAAACATACAAAGGTGAAGAACATATTACCACACAACTTCAGAAGAGTGAATGTTGTCGCAGCAATGAAGAAGACCATGGATATTGCAACCCAAAAATGCTGCCATAGAAATTGGAACGTCACTACATGGCTCTAATAATGAGAAGCTCGGTGCAGGACGTAATAATGTCAATTAGATTGCATAGTGTGCTCAAAATCCAAATTTTTCGTTAATGAATTTTACCCTAGAAAAATTATAAGTTCAATAATTTGGGATATATGTGACTGGCATTCCATGGTAACCAAGTAGTAATAAAAAGGAAACAAAAATGGCTCTGTGTGGCTCTTGAAGTGATTTTTCCTGCAACCAACCTGAGGTCATAAATAGGATACACAAGTTTTTTCTTTATGTTTCCATTTAAAAGAAATATGTGTTTCATTACTGATTGTATACTTACAGGAAGGGTGATTGTATACTTACAGGAAGGGTCTCCCATATTGCTTCATCAGTCATGCTTTCATCATCTCCAGGCATCAGAGCCCGGCACATCCTAGACAGAAAACGAGAAACGGTTTGGAGGAAGGTGAGTATGTCCAATGTTTCATTAACTACAAAATAGATACAAGAAAAGGAAAATGTAATATATTTGATGTCATGTCTATAATATGTCAGTGGGTAAAGGTTTCATGGTGGACATTGTAGCAAATAGCAACTTAGGATTGTTTTTCAAATATGGTGATATAATTAGAATAACTGAGGTAAAAGAGAGTTCATACCGAATGTTATCGACCAAAATAGCTGTTTGTAAGGCTAGCAATGGTAGAAATACAATCTTCAGATTTACAACTGCATTCAGGAGAGTGATAAGGTAAATTCATCTTGTACGAAGGGAAATTTGAGGAGGCATTTTTTAAGAATTGAACAGTGTAAACTATTGAAAAATTAGTACATTTTTTCACAACTACTTGAGAGAGATTTTAACATCATACCATGATGAGAATCAAGATATATACATAAGAGTAGTTCAAACGAAACAAGCAATGGGGTCGCCATGACAGCATGGAAAGGTGCCCACTGTTCATGGAAGAGAAACGCATATGTTAACATTACATCTTAAAAAGAAAACATCCGGTATTCACGAGAGGTATTGACTAAAACACATGAGCCAGAATAGACCATACATGACGATCATATGGCATGGATGGAGCGGGTAACGAGAATCTGCCTCTTGCTACAACAACATGAAATAACCAAAGAGGAGAAAAAATAATCCTGCAATGTTCATCAAAGAAGAAACTTTGTGAGGTCCTCTCATTTACAATCACAAATATGTACAAGACCTAAACAAAAGAAGAGTGGTTACTTCCTCCATCCCGATCAAACTGGGAGGTCTATTCAAACAAAATAGTCAACCTACTTTTGAATGAATAACTCATCTATATGTTTTAATCAAACCATTCCTATCATTAGATACTACACAGTACACACCATACATGTCAACATTTTTAACACTAATTTTTTTTCTTTTAAGTAAGAAAATTTAGGGTCAAGATTGAATCTTTAAAGTGATTATTAACACCTCAAAGCTTAATTGAAATGAAGGTGGTAGTAATTAAATTGTTATCGAGTCAAGAGATTCTTCTCATGAATCATGACTATAAGTTCAACCAATCATATATACAACACCTAAAAGGCTAAAACAATGGGAAACGCAGATAGTACATTTAAGCATTCAGTTGAGAAACGAACAGGCTAATCGTATAAACTTCTGAATAAGATGAACAAACAAATCTGGTTTCTCATGAGCAACATTATTGGTCTGTTTCAAGTACACATAATATGTTCAATTGTTGACTAAAGTTGCAGAACTATTTGGAGCTCTTCAAATTGCTACTTAAAACACTACAACTACAACATGCAACTATAAGATTATCAACATTATAGATGTGAACCACCCTTCAACATGTCTAACAACACTAATAAACCAAGCCTTATTCCACGAGGACGGCTATATGAATACGACGACGTATCCATTCAGCCCTATGTTGGGTCATACCTCCCGGTAAACCCATAAACTCTACATACTTTGATGTATTCATAAAAGGGTTTTGACAAAGGTTTTCGCTGGTTGAAGAGCCCTAACACAACCACCCTCCTTTACAATGGCTTGGGACCGGCAGTATAAAATTGCCGGAGTTGTCCAACAACACTAACAAGCAACTAAAAAATTGATCTTTCACAAGCAAATAACCATAGAAAACACAACATTCTTGCCAATCCCATCTTGATGGGCAACATTGACTTTCTCTACATTCCTAACACCATATCTTATTAACCCAAACTAACACTCATTACAATTCTTCATTCAATACATTCAAAACCAACAATTAAAATGGGAAAATGACATACTTTTAACTCATAACTCAAATATAAAGTTGCAATCTTTGGCACATAATCAAGAAAAAGCATACATCAAACACAAAGTCAAATTACTTTAGCAATTTCCAAAAAAACAAAACTACCCAAAATAAAAAAACTGCAAAAAATCAAAAAACTAACCACCAAGGGTAATGAACAGAGTGATTAAGCTGAAGAACAAGCAAAAGAGTGAAAATGAACAAAAGGGTATGTGCCAAAAGGGTTTGTAATGACTTGAGCAACCTCTGTGAGCTCATCATAACTTCTATGCACCTTACCACACTCGATCAAGGCCACAGTGAACTGCAAAAAGAATGGATTTTTATTCAAGAATTTGTAAATATGAATATATGAATCAAATTTTGAGTTTGTATTTGAGTTTAGAAGGTGACATTAACACGCAATTGAATACTTTTGTTGATGAAGAAGCCAAGAACACGCAATGAGACCATAAATTTTTAATTATCGATTAGTTAATCATTATTATAATAAATATAAAATTTATATTATTAAATTCATTTTTAAATAATTTTATAATATGGAGTTTTATTATTTATTAATGCTGTGAATTTTTTATGGAAAATCGAGCCTGCTTTTACAGAAGGTCAAGGAAGCTTTGATAGTATTATTATTATTTTTTAAATATATAGTTTAATAATAATTAATGATCAAAGAAGTTTATCTTCGTCAATAAGGATAAAGTATTTTTTATTTTTTTTTAATATAGTACTCCGTATATTTTATATTTTATGAAGTATTTTATAGTATAGTATGCAATGCCGTTTTGGTTGTCTTTTGCTTTGTGACCTTCTAGTTTTGTGTTAGGTTGTGTTTACTTTGTTAATAGAATTTGATTCGAAAAGTTCGATTTGATTCGTAAAATTTGGTTTGGAATGTTAGATTTAAGGTTTGATTTGATAGGGGTTGGATAGAATTTGAACCTTAATTTCAGATTTGATCGATTCGAACTACATTAATTTATAGGTTTCAATATTTTTTATAATGTAATTAAAAAACTTGTGTATGATCAAAGTTAGAATCGAAAAATATTAACTAAAATGAATTTTGAGGTGATGATTTTTTGTTTTTGGGATAAATGATGTACTGTATATCTCTGCAACTCATTAGAGGAAAAAGATATTACTTATTCTGTTTTTTTTTTGACGTTTTCGTATATCAAGATAAAACTTTGACCATTCATTATTAATTACTAATTATTTATTATTTTAAGAATAATCGATAGTTAAAATTCCATCTCGATATGTGAAAATATAAAAAAAAAAAACAAAAACAGAGGGAGTATAAATTAATTAGTTAAGATTTCTTACTATTTGAAACGTTCCCGAGTCTAAACTTACCTATTTGATTTTTTTAATACTCCCTAAGTTTTTTTTATTTATTATGTTAGTATTATTTTTATTTTTACTTGTCATTCTACATTCTCTAGGTATATTTATGTATCTTTTTTCTTATTACGGAGTATATTCTTATATATTAAATCTCAATTACCCACTTTTTCTTGTTTACTTTGAATATTGCATGAGAATTTGGTGTATTTGTAATGATTCATTCACTTATAAATGAGGATATACAAGTAAAAAAATATAACATTCCTTAATTATTGTGCAAAAAACAGGAACAACAAGTAAAAAAATGGAGAGAGTATTTTTCTTTTAATATTCTATTACAAGTTATATCCTAGTAAGATAATAACTTAGGAGATTTAAGGTTTTTTTAAGATGTCTGCTTAAGGTGGGCATTTTTTGCATTTTCATTCTCCCATGATTGCTTCCCGCTTACACCCACAATCCTAAATCCCCCAAAAAGCTTTTCAGAAACAACTAGCTCTTCACTACCATTCCAATTCTCATTCCTTATTGAAACCCAATTCAAGAAACATCCAAATCTCTAACAACCATAAACACCTTCGAGACCAAAAATTGAGAAAGAAGGTAAGAAATTTTAATTTATTATTCACACCCATTATCATCTTAAAGGTCAATTATTGGTTACAAACAAAATTAATTATAAATTTAATCAATTTTTGGTATTTTATTTTGTGAAAAATTGAATCTCTGTATGATTCTGAAATTGAACCCTTGCTTGTGAGATTTATGATAAATTTATAAATTTCCAATAAAAAATCGAAGAAATACTTAACAAAATTAATAATGGATATTAACTTTTGGATTATTGTGAAATTTTGTTATTATTGATTCAAGGATGATAGAATTAGTATAAATTAGTAGAGTTGGGTTATTGATTTTCCATATTTCAATTTTGTAGTCTCTTATCATAAATATCTTTGGAGAAAAAAAAAATCCATTTTTAGTCAAAATGAGAAATTGAAATCAAACTTATTGAAGTTCTATGGTGTTTTTTTGGTGTGGGTTAGAATATCGCGGTAGTAATCATGTCGCTTATATTTTTTAATCATTTATTGACATCCCATAACATAAGATTTTTACTTCGTAGGATATGATGTTCATGCATCTATATTATATCTATCATTTATGGATGTTATAATTGTTAACACACTTTTTATTTATATTGAGTTATTGTAAATTGAAAACATGAGTTGGTTTCTATTAATAGACTAATTGAGTTTTATTGTGCTTGACATATTGATGATTTTGCTTCAAATATAATTTATTATGTTTGTTTTCTCATTTGGTGTTAATTTTGTCTCTTTTAGCAATTTCAATACAAGATTCGCTCATTATGAGAGTCGAATTCACATTACATTAAGAGGTGAGTATTAATACTTAATACTCTTTTTACCAGTTGAGCTATACTCCAGATACTTAAAATCAATTATCCTATTGAACTGAAGTAATACTAATTAACATAAACTCATACTTTATGGATATGGATAACATAGGAACTGAAGATTTAAATCTTTTTATATTTTTTGATTCGAGGGTTGACAATCACCATTAATGGCCCCTTTATTTTCTTGAATTCTAAGGAACATTTATTGGGAAAAGGGTCCACCGTCCATTCCTTCTCTCACATTAAATTAGCTTATTATGATCATCACAAGACTAACATGTAAGCAAGCACTTCTCCAACATTCAACTCCCTCCTAATATACACATGACTTCAAAAAAATTATACTCTTGCCACTTTAATTTGACCATTGTTAGATTCAAGATGTGAAATAAATTTCAAGGTTTCTTTCCAATTTAAACATTTCTCTTTTTAGCATCACATCTTCTTGATTCATCAATCTATGCTTCCCTCTTCTATCCATTTCCCTTATTCACATCATCTTCCAACATGGGTTCAAAATTTCCTCATATATTATGCCTCATTCTACTAATAATATCAATATATTCTCTTTTCTACCATGAATTTTGTACCCTCAAAAAACTCAATAATGTAGATACTAAAACAAGTTATTATGCAAGTACTCTAACTCATCATCCTCCCCCTCCCCCTTTGGTATATAGAAAAGAATTGTCAATTAAGTTTGACTTAACCCCTTTTATCAACAAGAAGAGGCATCACCACCGGAAACATTTGCCGGAAGCTCATCGGCCGCCGCCAGTATACAAGGAAATTGACCCTCGTTATGGTGTCGAGAAACGACTAGTTCCGACGGGTCCAAATCCATTGCATCATTGAGGTACACAATCAAGAGTAGTAGCATGAATATATACTTTAGTGAAAGTATTAAGACAATTACTAATATTGGATGGGAAATGAAACTTTGGAGTATATATGTATTTTATTTTGTGATTCAACCTTTTTTATTTTATATAGATCCATGTAACGTAAGAATATTGTTTAGTGCTTAGACAATGTATGTTGTCATATTTTTGATGAACTGACTGTGCAGTATGAAAGGAAATATATAACTCGCTCGTTCAACTTTTGATCATTGTTGTTTCTAGACTTCACCACATTACCACAATGCATGAAGATACTATTGTATTTTTGAATTGTGATCATATTATTATACGGAGTATGTTGTAATAATTTTGTATGCCCTCAATCTAAAAAAAGACTTGCTAAATACGGAGTATAATTTTTAATAGTCAAACTAGTTTATATGACTATTCGATTACCACAAGACTTGCTAAAAAAACTAGCACCCTTTGATTCTTGAGGTCAAGAGTTCGAATTTCATGTTGTAGGGAAGGGGTTGGAAATTATTGTAATATTAACTATAAAAAAACAAATTTTTGCCATCATAATTGACATACTATAATATAAATTTGAATCAAAATTATAATGTTAATACACGTTTAAAATATGATTTTTTGATATATTTTTACCAAATATTATACAATATATACAAAAATATTTATGTTTAGAACTTAAAAATTAATTATCAAATAAAATATAAAACTTAACAATCTTTTTTGGGATGAAGGGAGTATAATAAAATGTAAAGTTATTTCAACTTAGTATAATTTGAAATGTGGAAACGACGACTACATGTAAAGTGAAATGATAGATGATGGATATTGTTCATTATGGATGATGATTTTAGAGGAAGCAACTGTTGTTGGAGTAAAGGTTGTGAAAGTTATTTCTCATTCTTTATTGTTTTATATCGATAGGAAAGATTGTGAAAGTTATTTCTCATTCTTTATTGTTTTATATTGATAGGAAGTGAGTTGAGAGTTCATTTTTTATATTATAAATATAGATTTATATTGACCTTTCAAACATATTAAAAAATTGAGTTACTCCTTATATTGAGAACCTTTTAAGTAAAACATTCTGAATTCTGAATATTGTTTTGTCTGAGTTTAATGCCATCCATAGTGGGCGTGTAGGTAATGCTAATGTTAACGCTTGAGGAGCTTCCCGGCCCGGAAAGCTTGATTTAGAGTATTATCAATTAAATTTTCAAAGTAATAGTCAAAATTTATCTTGAACACAACTTCGGCTAGATAGATTTTCTTATTCAATTATTTTGCATTGATCATTGTTTATACTACCTATATTTCCTTCATCAACATGTTTAGCTAATGAATCTCAGACAAGTATAAGTGGAGTTGTGATGACATGAACAGTGGACAAATAGTTTGATTATGCACACTCGTACTAGCATTTGAAGATCATATCTGCTATTCATAGTTGACTCCACAATATAGCTTAATTACCACTCTTTCCATTGACTCTATTTCCTTTTTTCTTGTTCTATAATACATCGGCTAAGCTAAGTTGATTGCCACCTTGCATTTTAATTATTGTAAGATGACATAATTAATTGATACTAATTGAATATGATTGTGGTCTAGCGGTTAAATTAACTTTCCTTGATCCTTTAAGGTCAGGGATTCGAATTTCATTATAGGGGTAGAAATTTTTATAATTATATCTTTAAAAAAAATTAATATTGTAAAATCTAACTTATATTCTTATTATATTTTTAATAAGCAATATGATATGGTTAATAAACCTTTCTAAATCAATATGGAGCATTCGATCAAGTACATGTTATCAAAGTATCATTCAATGCCCGGTTTAAATAAGGAAAATAATGTCAATGAACGAAAAAATAAAATTAGTATATTGCGCATCTTGATTTTTTGTCCAAAACATATGATAATTTGTTTCCCTTTCAATTAAGTTTATCATCAACATTTTTAGAAAACGATTGCGATGTTTGTTACTTTTTTTTTGATAGTTCGCTACATTTTGCATACAATAATAGTTTATACATAATACAAACTAGTTTATATGACTAAAAGATACTCCAACAAACGGAGCTTGAAGTGACAAAAATATTTATAATATAAAAAAGCTTAAACCGAAGGAGGAAATTGATCACGATCCGAAGTTTGGGAAGAATCACTCAGAGTGAAGAATGTAATCTTCTTGTGAATCCAAAAACTCCAAACAGTACTCATAACACTAAATATTAATTCATATTTAAAATCAGCTTGCGTTCCGAAAAAGATATAAATTGGAAAAAGAAAATGATGAAAATATAAATTTTGGCGTAGATAGAAAGCTAAAGATTTTTAGGTTAATGTCGTTAGAGGTGATTTTTTCAATATGGATTGTGAATCGTAGATAAGGTATTAAAAATGTACAATGGAAGTAGAGTTTGATATAATGGGAAAAGAAAGAAAGAGAAGAGCTTAAAATTTCGCTAAGCTGCTTTTGGTCAATAATAGGATATGGATATTTTTTCAATTTCAATGAAAAATCGACGAGATAGGAATCCTACTATGCTTGTTACTTAATTATTCTGCAATACACAAAAAAATCCATAAACGATTATTAAAAGCGAGTTGTTGAGTATTTCGGTTCAAACTAAATAATGGTTCTGCATAATTTGATACCAGTTCAACCAGCCATAAAAATCACACCAAGAAAATAATTAATTTTGAAAAGTTTTTACAATTGTGTCCCATATGTTCACGTGTCGGAAAATTGGCATATGAGTGGCGATCATTGGGGTAAATAAATCATCGATTTTGATTTCCACCGCCAGGCCAATGTCAAACATCAATTTTTTATTTGGAGTATGATAAATGGTCGGCATGGATACAGAGACATAGAGTATCAAAATTGTAGGTTTACATTCAACAATTCAATCTTAAAGCCAAACATAGTTCCAATTCCAGGACCTCTTGGTTGAAAGCATGAATGAATGTCGTTAGACTAAAATCGTGTTTATCAGTTAAATTAGTGAACCATTACTATATTATTCTATTTTAAGATATTTACTCCGTTTTATTCAAATATCCTATTTATTTATAAAAACTATCATTTCAAAAAATTCAAATAAAAATAAAAAAAATAATTTTTAATTCAATCCAATAATATTTTTTCTTTTATATATTAATCAATGATCGACAATATACATAACTAGTCATGTAATGCATTCTTTTAGTTGGTTAGAAAAAAGTTTTCAAATATTACAAAATAAAACTCGATAAAAATTACTTTCATCATATTATTTCACCTTAAAATAATTCATGATTTAATTAAGAACAATACATTTAAAATAGTTGGATGGAGTATAGGGATATACGAAGTATAGAATACAATACAATAATACATACATTACTTGTTTAACTTATAAGAATCATTAAATAGGGAAGCCATTGAAAACGGTGAAACAGTGAAATGACTTGGTATTAATTGTAGCTACCTGACCAAGTCAAATAAATGGATAACAATTACCAGACTAAAACCAACAATTAGAGTGCTCAGTACTCGATAAGTATTTAATAAGGTTGTTAAATTGCTAACAACCAAACTACTAACTTGCACCAGATTTCACCAATAATTAAGCATCAAGACTTGTACAATATATAACCATAGACTCAACTCTAATACTCATTCAAAACAAACTTACTATAAAAACTCACTTTCTTCATTTCTATATCTTCTCCCCCTTCCTAGTTAGTAGCTACTACAAAACCATAAACCCCTAAATCTTTCAATTATTCATAAAAAGAAAATGGTGCATGCATTTTCAAGTCATCCAAATGGGGATTCAATTTGTTCAATTCCACTAGGAATTGGATTGTTTGCATGTGTAACATGTTTGGTAGCATTATGTGCAAGACATGCAAGAAGAAAAATTTCAAGAAAGCATATGAATGAAACAAGTTATCCAAATATTACTCATTTTGTTAACAAGAACAAAGAAGCTGCAAAAACCAAGTCATCTAAAGATCAAGAAATAATTGAAGAAGGGGGGTTATGGCAAAAAGCTATTTTGATGGGGGGGAAATGTCAACCACTAGAATTTTCAGGGGTTATTTACTATGATCCTAATGGAAATAGGGTTCCTGAGCTTCCTAGGACTCCGAAAATGCCTCGTCGTAGCTCAAGCTTGTCTGATTTTATTTCTATACAAGTTTGAAGTTAGCTCTTTTTGTAGTCAGCATATGTTTGAAATAATTTGAAGTTTTTAGCTAGTTTTGTATGAGTTTTAACTTTCTTAAAATGGTTATGAATTGCCTTTCATTTATTCTTGATATGGTCATGTTTGGAAATGCATAATGTATTTGACTGGTTAAATTTCAACAAACCTAGGAAATAGATGGGCTAATACAAATTGTCAAACTACTCTTTTGTAACGGCTATCACGGATTTTCCTTGACTTCGCATTGGATAGATCTGTTGTCAGGTCGGCCAGGCTCGTCGAAAGTGTTGGTTCAAGAAAGCTCGATCAAAAGTGTTGATTGAGAAATTGTTGGTAGGGAAATCGAACTTTTTAAATCCTGCCGATCCTATTCCCGACTACTTGGGAACTCAACATTTCGCCAAGCTTAATTAAATCAACTACGTATTTAATTGTCGAATTAAATCTGACAACATCAATACTCTCCATTTTTTACTTCGTATATTGAATCTTTGATCATAAATAACTTATTACTCCGTATATTGTAAAAATTTGGATATCGCAAATTTCCATTATAATACAGGAAGATTAATAGATCACTATCTCCGTTCCTATATGAATGTCAATTTAGAAGTACTTCTATTGTCTAGACTGGAACAAAACTATTAAGCAATAGATTGATGGGACTCAATACAATGACTGAAAAGGGGCGGAGGCCAGAGGGGGGTCGCTTTATCATAGAAAGGCACAACTAAATATAGGCTATTTTAGTGCTTGCATTTGAAGACAAGGTGCCATTACTAGAATATGTATGCCTTAGCTTGATTCTGCAATAGAAGTGTGGAAGATTGCAAACAAAATCTTCATGTTTCTTGCTTCTTGTCTTCTCTCGTTTGAGCCCCGATTTGACTCCTCAGCTCTTCGAAAGCCTTCATGCTCGCGGCATCAAAACCACCAGCAAACTGAATGAAAGTTTTCCAGTGAATATCAGCACTTATTTTTGCCATTTGTTTTATCAGTTTATAATGTGTTCCAGAATTTCCTTAGTATACAGCAGGGGAGTTTATACTTTGTAACACTTGAAAACATAAGCAGTTAAAAAATAAGTACACAACTTTGCACGAATCAGATTGTAGGAGGTTATATACCTGATGAACTCGAAAACCAAAACGGACACCTTGCAGAGCTAAAAATTCTCTGTTTGATTCCTTTTCAGGTCCATCGAGACTGTCTAGTTCAGATGCCACACGTTTCATGTAATCCCTCGCCAATTTCGTGGAAGAGAGCTTGATCTGAGAAAATTAGCAGTCATTTGTTAATATAATCGTTAAACATGCAATTTTAACAAAGCAGAAACAACTTCAGTTGGAAGTCAGTAGTCTATCTATCCAATATTGAAGAGAAGAAAAAGCAGTTAAGGCATATTTCTGTAAACTTAGCATAAATTAAGAATTATGTCTATTTTATATCGATATACCTTGCCAATCAGACCGGAATCTAGCAACCAATCCACTGGAATTCTGAACTCTTTATATCGTGAGATCGCCATGTCTCTAGTACGCAACAATGGAAGAACACCTTGTTCTACCCTGCAAAACAGAACCCCCAAAAAGTATTAAAACCTACCAAATTGCTAAAGAACATAAACTAACATTTTTGTTAACGAGAATGTCTTTTATATATCGAATTCGGGGTCCCGTTGTTCTACTGATAGGTGCATCTCAATCTTGGCTATTTTTATTGTGTACTTTCAGCAATATGTCATTGGAAAAAACAAAATATGCTCTTCAAAAAAATATTGGTATAATCGCTCAGTGAAAGGCGCTTATATAAGGACTATGCAGGCAAATTAATTTGAGCATACTTACTTCTCGAGCAACTTATACATCTTCTCCAAGGCAGTTTCCCAAGGAAGGCTGGGGTCATCAACAAATGAGTTCACCTGCTTTTCTAGATTCAAGAGGTTCTGATATCCAAATGAGGCCTCCCTCAATGTATCCGCTTTATTCGCAGGCCAGTCCAAGTGCTTGAGGACTGCTTGTTCATCAATCTACAAGGGTCAATGTGAATATATAAGAAATTAGCATAATGTGCAGTATGCTTGCTTCATTAAACATAGTCCAAGAATGTATAGCACTAACATGCATAAGCTCCTCATCTAGCCAATTCACGAATGCTACCAAATCATCGACATTGACAAAAGAAGCTGCTCGTACTTCTGTTGCTAGAAACCTGGCGAAATCACCTTGAGTTTCGACATCAGCTTTCACCTGATGATTACAATAGCAGTCTATCAGAATCGTGAAAAGAAAAGCTATCATACAATAATAACAAAAGGATGTTTATACACACGGCTATGTGGAATGATGACTTGTTTGAAATTTCAACAGCTTCAGAAGCTCTATGCACTTCCTCACTGCTTCCTCCAGCTTGCACTGCTGCCTGAGGAGGTGGACGAGATGGCCCGTCAGGAGGAGGGGGTGGTAGATGTGGAGCGCCAGTTAGCTCTTTCAAAGTATGGGATTGTGAATCAGTCAGAGCTGCAATAAATGACTTAGGAGGCGGACCAGGTGATCGAGGGATTCTAGGGGCTCTTTTTTCAGTCTCAGCTGGTTGCCTAGGGGATTCAGGGGAATCAATTAGATCATGATCTGTCATTCCAAAACCATTGGCCCCCACAGTTTCACCACCATCCATTAACAATAAGGCTTTTAGGGGACCCCTTCGGGTCCTCCTCGAAGATCCTCCTGTAGACCTCACAGGCGATGAAAGGATGGTTGATTCATCTTTACTTTTACCCCATTTCTTCAGCTTTTGGATTAAACTTGAATTCTTACGAAGACTACTGTACTTACTCAAGGAACTATCAATTGATACGTTGTCAGAGTATTCGCTAAATGAATATGATCGCTGAGAAACATTCCTGTCAAGATCCGTGTCACCTTGACTTTGCTCTGACGAGTCTGATCCCGCATACTCTACCATCATCTGTTTGGCCTTCGCCTGGGATCTTGGGCTTAAACTTCTACTAAGATCGCTAGCTGATATTTTCCCTTCATTCTTTGGGTAATTTCCGAGCTCATATCTTAGGCAAGCATTAACCCAACGAATATAGACTAGTTCTTCTACTTCAGTGAATCTGTTCCTCTGAAGTTCTTCTACTTGTTTCTGAAGGTTTTCGTTTACATGTCTCAAACTGTTCATATTGGGCAGTGTTTTAATCTTAGCTTCTGCAGTTTCCAGCTTAACTGCCAATTCTCTTTTTTCATGCTGAACCTCCTTGTTTATTCTTTTTAGCTCCACAACTTCTACCTCTAGCTCCTTTATAGCTTTGGTTTTCTTCTCAGCTTCAGAATCATTTTTCATGACTTCCTCTTCTTTCATCTGAAGGCTGATAACTTTTTGTTTGAGCAACAACAACTGAGATTTTGTGTGGTTAGCGTCGAGTTGAATTTGCCTTTGCATTTCCTGAATCTTTTTCTTAGCAATCTCCAATTCTTTCCTAGCTATCGCTCCTTGTGCAGCTTCTGCCTGAAGTCTTTTCCTCTCAGCCTGCAGTGACTTAATGGTCATATTTAGCATATCAATCTCAACAGACTTGATCTTTGACTGCTTTTGTAACTCAACAATAGCTGATTCTTTCTCTTTCAGGCCATAGTACTCGAATAATTCCCCTTCAAGCTTCGCTTCCCTCTCCTGCAACTCTTGTACTAGGCTCCGGAGCCTTTCCACTTCAGTTGCATTATTCGCCATCTCCTTTTCGTAAGTGATGTCTCTTACTGCCTTAGATTCTTTCATTTTTTCAAACTTGTCACTTGGCAATGGATGATCCATTTCACCAGATAACAGGCTTTCGAACACTGAAATCTCATCTTCTTTATCGGATAAATTACTGGAAGGTTGGTTGATGATGCCACTAATCAATTTTACTTCTTCGTCGCACTGCTATATCAAAATCTCAAAATCATTTTCCAAAGAGGCATATCAATGAACATATACTTTAAATTATGACAAGCCAATTTACCCCTAGAAATACTGAAATATCAACTTAATGGAAATTATGAAGTTAGTGTAACAAGTAACAATAAGGACAATAATACATTAAGGTTGTTAGAAATACTTACCACCACATCTTTGAGGCCATGAGTAGGATGTATGAAATGATTTTTGTTGTCTTCATCTGATGTTTGTCTCTTTGATGCCTCATCCATTTCTGTACCATGTTTCAAAAGTTTGTCATCATTTTTCCGAGACACTGACTAAACCATACGGGTTTAAACATCGTGTTTAAGCATCATCCTTAAAGGTTTACCCGACTAAACCATACAACTATACAAGTATTACTGAAAGTTGATTATTGATCATTATAACAAGACTCCAAACTTTTGGTTACATACAAGAACTGACAAACTGGAGAAGAGATCAAGAATACCTGAAGATTTTGGCAGTGTCCTCCAACGCTTCACACTAATCTGTTGAATCGCGTAAGCTGCAATAGACGCTGCAAACAAGAGTCCTAATTTGATAATCATGCAAGTATTGTTCAACAAAAAATACTGCAATGTGCACTCATCTACTGCATCTCATTAAAACTAACACTCAAACATCCCTCTGTCCACTTCTTGCTTGCCAACTTCTAAGCTCAAAGTACTTATAGGAAAGTTGTTTCTACTATTTTTTCTATTTTATATCTAGTTGATACATCAAGTCGATTACAATAATTTTCTGAACACTCAAAGTTGAGATCCTGGATTACTATAAAAACGAATTAGAATTATCATCCTATGTTGCCATTTTATGTGAAGCTTTACTTGAATAAGAAGATTCTGATACATAAATGATGCCATTAAAATGGTGACTCTTAGAACTACACGACACAAGTTACTAGTGGACAATGTTTCTCCAGGACAACTAAAATCCAACATATGGTTGGATTGAAATGGTCAGGTCAACCTTTGTCACACATCAAATATAGGAAAATAACTTCAGAAGGGAACAATTATGTCTTGTGTGAACTTACCAAAAAGAAGAAATGTGTCTTATGTGACATATTTCAGGCAAAATAGAGTTCATAATCTGTCTAAGTTAATTAAATTAGTTTAGATCTGACTAGAAATATAGTGAAAAGGGAATTAACAAGTCTCAAAACTTAGAGAACAACATGATGGATTATATGTTCACAATTTCTCGAGCTCGACTTGCTAAGGTCTTGTGTTTATTCGAATCTTACCAAGGTTACAATTTCAAATAAAATAGAAATGTAATGAATCCATACACGTTATTATTGAAGAGTCATGTCTCATGTTAATAAAATAAGACATTCCATCATGTAATCTAGTAATATGTTAAATTTATGGCGAACGTTATGGACTATTATTGTTCCCAAGTGTCGCTAGGTTAAATTTGAGGTGTGTCCCTTAGGAGAAAACATGAACTTTGTATCACCCACATACCTAGGCTATGTCTAAACATTTATTATTTACCAAATTGCATGTTAAAGTCTACATACACAAAGAGGGTAAAAGAAAAATAGATCCATATTTTTTACTTCAAATGTGACAACATATCTGAGGCAATGAATCAATCTACCTAGTGCCTGTGATCAATTATTACCTATGATAGAGGAGTCATCATTAGAGAAGAAAGATATATATTTGTAACATGAAGATATTCAAATATTCCTTATAATTCAACTCCTAAACAAGGAGTCATTACATGGAATCTAAAACTTGCAAGAGTATTATTCCAAAATTGATAAGAGCTAGTTGGGTTGCATCTTCTATAGTTTAGTAATCATTAGACATAGTTGCAAAGTTGTAGGAAGGTAAAATAAAAGCAAGGGTTTTGAAGAAAATATGTGAATGTCGAACCACATTTTCATCAGCTCCTTAACACACATTTTGAGGTGCAAATTGACTAGAATCTTGTTAACGGACTGAACATTCGAAATGGAAATAAATGAAATTCTCTAAAATACAATTACAATAGTTCAACTTTTACACATCATTAAGCTAAGATAATCGCGTCTCAAAGTAAAATTCCCAAAGCTTTGGGGATGTCATTATAGGTTAATCCGTCAAGGGTATCTCTCACAGTCTCACTGCTTATTACTATTATCAACTTGTAGAATGGGTTACATCCCTATGTTCATTGACATAAGAATTTGGTTGCTTGGTGCTAACCCAGAATGCATAGAGAAGACGTAAAATTTCATATTGATGTACATACTTGAGCAACGTTGATGATGCTCGGATTTCACAATGTTAAGCCCCTCGGCATTCTTCAAAAACTACATTAAGTAGTAGAGTTTGTTCCGGTTGATTGGTTATCCCATCTCCACCTTCTACCAGCCTCCTCCAGAACTTTGGCATGGGACTGACTTTTCTGCGCTTCTTCCTCAATCCAAGACCTGTAATGGTTAATTAAAGTAAAGCAATGGAGATAAAACACTGGTAGCCCATGTAGAAATTTCAGCTACAAGCCTAGAGGATAGGATGGAGTTTTACCTTAGTATTCGAAGAGCTTCTATCTCTGCTTCCAACACGGATTTTCTATCAAGGAGTTCTTCAAGCCTGACCTGCTGTTCACTTAGTGCTTGCTGTAATTCACTTTGCTCACTTATATATGCAGCCCGATCAGTTACAAGTTTGTCTGTCATGTCGTTGACTTCCTCCTTAAGACTGGAGAGCAGCTGCAGCTGACATTCTAGAGCTGTTTTCTGCTTCAACGTATTAGCTGTAGCACCCTCTGGATCAAGTTTTTGCTTTTCAAGCTCTTTCATGGCAGCGTCATAAGCCATTTCCTTTTGAGAAATACGACTTCTCTCATCTTCTATCTTTGTTTCCCAACACCTCTTTATATCTCCTCTCTCTAACAGTTCAAGCTTAATTTCTTCAATTGCAACTTGACGTGCATTAGTCTCAGCCTCTAGTCTCAACAGCTCCTCGTTAATAAATTCCATAATTCTTCCACTGGTTAGGGCGACAGCTGCTTGTGCTATTGTGGATGGTCTAGACGATTGAAAACGCTTACTCTGTCCTGATGCAACATTTACACGGGTAACAGTAAATCCAAAAGTTCATGCTAATTGATCTTACTTGAATAAAGCAATTTAATGAACAGACTCATGAGAGCTAAAGTCAAGTGAAAGTACGATACTCCGAGAAAATGAAATAGACTCTTCTAAGCTTTATAAATACAACTTGCAAACTATTGAACATGTATTAATTTGCAAATTGTAAGCTGTTTGGGTCAAAGGTGCAGTCAATTCCGACTGTATGTAATCCAAGCTTATATTTTGTCCATCTGCGTGATAACAAGAGAGCAGTGCACACTTCTATTTATGCGAGAAGCAAGGAGGGGGCATGAGAGAATAGTACCAAAAACTCGTTTGACTATGCTCTTTTCATCCGCTGAAATGTCCGCGTAAAGATCCACCAATGCATCTGAACTTATATGCCTCGCATCCAGAAAACCAATGTTCTTCCTTGATATCTGAACTCTAAATAAAGCCAAGTTTTAAGAAGAACAAAATTGCTAACGAATTTTCATGTATTGTTTTGAGAATCAAGGAAGGAATTCCCCACCTCTGCATCAACTCCAGGCATAATTTCATACTCAAGCTTCGCTTTCCAGCAAATCAGATCCTGGCGTGAAATAATCCTGTGACATGAAATACCATATTAGCCCAGTAACCTAATTTAGAAAGTAATTAATGAGAGTCTTCCCTGATGAGGGGCGACCTTAGTAAAAACCTTTTTGGTTAAAATACCTTTCAGGATAAAAATTAACTTCTTGATCATTTGAAGCTAGGTTTTCCGAAAGCTTGCTAGGAATAATGCCAGCCTCCGCAAGAGCTTAATTTCAGTGAAAATGCTATATTATAAATACAATCCCTTTGGCAACACATTCCATTAATTTTAGCTAACATCATGAACAAACCACCTTACTTTGAATAGATTGAAAATCAGGGTCCTGAATACTGACATCATCAAATGCGGGGAAAGTAGACCCAGAAAGAGCAATTGTTGGCATTAGTCGCTGCCTCGTGCTCCTACATTCCAAAAAAAACTTACATTAGAATATAAATTAACATAATCAAGAATCATATAAGTAAGCAAATAAATTGAACTTAGATCACCTTTCAAGTTCAGAATTCGTCCTCACTAACCATCTTGCATACTCCCTCCTCGTACAAAACTCTTCAGCCTTAACTTCATCATCAATAATCTGTATACCTTAACAACATTTGATGAATAAATGCTCAGACCCAAACTCCAAGCTCCAGGCAACATTCTTTTGCCAAGTATAGAAGAATGATTTTCAGCCAAGGCGTTCGATGTGCCATAAGTTTGGCACATGACAGTTGCCAATTATCTGGGACTAACAATGATGTGATCAAGACATAATTTAATGTTGTGTTTTGATGGGTGGATCCAGATTTCATGACGGACTTTAAATCTACGGAATTTAGATAACATTTTTTAAATGACTCCTAAAATGAGTGATTTATCATTCATCAAATTACATTTACAAAAACAATTGTAGAAAATAGATTATTTTACACCACTCTTCTCTTATACATCCAAACAACTTTGATGAACTGAAATGAGGATCTTGAATCTTTCCAAATTCATCAATTCACACACAACCCGATATTATTAGAGTGGGGCAGCAAATTGCAGAATATATTATGTTTCTTGTTTGACTAAAAACCCTTTCTCAAGAAAGCAATTCAAGAATCAAGCAAGATTTTGATTCCATTTGCAAGGGTAATGGTGGAAGGTTCAAACCTTGCAACTACATTAAGGAAAAACTTTAATTGCATAATAGTAGAGTAACCTGGCTGTAAAAATTAAGTGTCCAACATAGAAAGTGATTTAGATAAGGTGGACACTCCAAAATGCTATAGTTACTTGACAAGAAGACAAAGTTGCAGAGGTGTGTTCACACTTCACACATACTAGCCACAATGTTTTTTAACCACAAGAAGCACAGGGAAGAGGTCCCTTCTGAATTTCAATTTGTTCAGATATCAAAACTCAATTATCCAGTGCCTATTTAAAAAAATTATCCGAGGCAGATCTTCATCATGCCTTTAGTTTTCATCATTCTTTTGTCACGTTTCCAAAGAGTTATGTTTTCAAGTTGTTATGTATGGTGAGGAACTATCATATTCTCTTTGATCTACAGAGACTAAGAATTTTGCATCTTTTAGATGCATTATGTGTCAGGTAATATGAATGTAAGAAACCAAGAACAATATTTCATTTGATCTACGGGAAAAGAGCTTAAGGAAGCTGCAAGCATCTAGTTGTTCAATTGGAAAGAACATAAGATGACGCCAAATATCCTTCAGGCATACAAATGCAGAAAGAACAGTTCAATATTCACAAAATAAAAGAGAATTACTTTTTCAACTACTCGTAAATCCATAGAAATCTGTACCTTGAGTTTCTTCAGCACAAACAGAGCTTCTTGTTGAGTAGAATCCACCGGAAATGGAATTATAAGACGACCAAACTCACCTTTTCCAGTAGTACAATCATTTGCCTCTGCACAAAACAAGATACTAAAGACATTAAGGTTAAGGAAGATGTTCTCAAGAGATGAAAGACACTTCAAGCAATAAATAAGGAAATTCTATGAATATGGCATGACATATTAGCACCAGTTAGAGAACATTGTTCACTTTGATCTATTAAACTCTATTTGCAGAACATCATAAAAGGAACTTGTTCATTATCAGCATGGTGAATAATCATATCAACAAACTATTTGACACTGTTAATTTTTAGATGGAGAGCATTTTTTCATCCTAGAAAAAGTTATTAAAACATAGAAAACAAGTACAAATAGTTTGGCTATCCCATTCCAAGTTGAGACTAAAATTCCATTATAGACTAAAATGCACAAACGACATCACAGAAATCAATGGAATTAAGCCAAGATCAACTCATGTAACAATCAAATTAAGTACTGAGATCAGAAAGCACAACAGAAAGGTATTGAATATTGACTTACCTTTAGTCACATATTCATCAACCACATCAGAGATTATCTCCATGTTTGGCACACAAACTTTGTCAACTTCATCAGAGGCAACATCACCATCCTTGTCCTGTTCATGAGTTCCTGGATGTGGCAGCTTTTCATGCAAAGCATTCAATGTTGCGCTAATTTGTAACTCAAAACCTTGATACCAAAATCCGCATAAATGATTATTAGAATGAGCATATGATGACTGCACTTCTATAAATTACTATAGACCGTCCCTTTGTTGCTAACCTTTTTTTGGTAGTAAAAAATAACCAAAAATACTGAGTACAGAAGCAACAGCTGCCCCAACACCAACAATCACAATTTTAGGCAACCCTGCAGTCACCAATCTCATAATTATTTCACGACTATACCTAATCACACCAACCAAATATGACTACATCAATAGATAACATGCATCTTTTGCATATACCAGTGTGAATATACTACCATTATTATAATTGTGAAACTTTTCAGAGATAATGTCAATGTACAACATCATAGTTAACTTCAAACAAGAAACAGCTTAAACCCCTCAAATTTGATTGAAATACATTAAGCTAACAAAGCAATTTGATTATATTATAACTTTCTAGTAAAAACCATCATAACTTAAATTGAAAAACTTACCAACCACAAAATTGATTAAAATACATTAAGCTAACAAGCAAATTATCACTAAAAAATAGAACTTTTCCAGCAAACCAGTTCATAACATAAATTGAAAATAAATACAAAAACCTTCTAAAATGCTTCAAGATTGGACCTTTAGACCTCTCCATTTCTTCACTGGGAAAATCAACAAATGCCCATCCATTATAGCCATCAATGACATTTATGGTACGTTTGGATTGAGGTGAATCAAGGAGAGGATAATCTTTTAAAAATTATCCTAGGAAAGGGGAATCGAGATGAATCAAGGTAAATGCATTAAATTGTCATTTGGATAATATTAAATATTAACCTTGGCCAGGTAAATACATTACCCCATTTTGGGGGTGAATGATTTTGGGTTGAATGTCGCATATCCTTGAATCTAGGTAAAATGAGGTAAATGAGGATATTTACCTCAATTTACCTACATTCACCTCAAAACAAACGGACCATTAACAATTATATCAACAACCCACTACTTGATAACTTGAATCTCAATCAAGAAACAGCTCAAATAATCACTAAAAAATAGAACCTTTTGTAGCAAACTAGTTCATAACATAAATTGAAAATAAATATAAAAAAATTCTAAAATACTTAAAGATTGGACTTTTTTACTTCTCCTTCTCTTCTTTCTAAAAACCAACAAGTGCCCACAAATTTGATTTAAATACTTTAAGCTAACAAGCAAATTATACATCAAATAATCACTAAAAAATTATAACTTTTCGAGTAAAATTCATCCCATACATAAATTGAAAAAAAAAACTACTAAAATGCTTAAAGATTGGACCTTTTGACTTCTCCTTGTCTTGTTTTGGAAAATCAACAATTTCCCATCCATTATAGCCATTAAGGGGTGCATTAAAATTTGATTCAGACCAAGAAACCATTCCAAGATTCTGTTGAGACAATGAAGTTGGTCTGAATTGAAGTGGTCTCACATTTCTTGGTCGGATTAAGACTGGTTTATGGTACAATAATTTGGAAGGGAAAAGCATGGAGGAAGATGATAAAGAACACATTTTTATTGTATAATGAAATGTGACAACAACTTGGGACAGTTATGAAATTGTGAGACCAATCAAGAAGATTTGAGGGTGTTTGGAGTTGGGTAGTGTAGCTATGTGTTGGAGCTGAGTTGGGTCAATTTGGTTGAAATTGTGCGGAAATAATCATCTACTTCATTTACTTTTTTCGAAATGTATGTATCATATCTTTTTTCGTAGTTTTAAATTTCGAAATGTATGTATCATGTATAGATGGGTTATATTGTAACTATCGATTATATTCAAACTTAGAGGTGTAAATGAACCGAATAGAGCTTGAGATGATGAATTTTTGGCTCGATTCAGTCACTAAACGAGCAGAACCGAGACTGAGGCATGAAAATGGTTCAAGTCAAGAAGATATCATTCATGTCGATCAACTTCAATTTCTGCAACACTAGGATTAGCCAAGTGGCCATAGAGTATTACTCGCATGAGGCTCCGGGAAAAAAACAATTTCTGCCCTTTATTCAGTCCCCATTAAGTGATTGTAGCTTGACATTCATAGCTGGAAAATGAAAGCAAGACTCATATTTACATGAAAAAAGATATACAAAAGCATGTATCACTTCAACTGAGATGATAACCATTTGATGTTTGGATATCAGACTCTTTCGACTTTGAAGGATGATACTTTGGTGATATTGCTGTTAATATTACAATGCCACCCAGAAGAGCCAAACCCAGTCCTAAACCATTTACAACAGTTGATTCAGTGGACTGCCTCGGGACATTTCCTATGGTTTGAAGGAATGTCAACTTCTCAAGTAGCCCTGTCTCTGCAGTCGCCACGGCTAGACCGTATGTGTAGAGACCAAGAAAGATGTGCCAAGGTAATACCTGCACCCTTGTTGTTCGAGCCTCCCCTCGATGCCAAAAGCTAAGAAAACCTACCAACCACTGCAGCAAAATGTAGAACATGAGCTGACATTAAAAAGCGTTAAAACTTACACAACCCACAATGGAATAGACCCCATGGAAGATATGTATATATAAGCTTCTACTAATGGAGTTACAAGTTTATTGTGTTTATATTTAGGAAAGGAATATTAACTCAGTGACAATGTAAATGTTCTGACGGCTGACATTCTATTCACTGATTTTATCTCGATTCTTAGCAGTATAAATTAAGAACAAGACAAGCAGTTGTTACTATATTCTGGATTTCTGGTTCCACATTTCATCAACAAATCGATTTTCTTGTTCAGATATGCTAAAATTACTCTCTAGTCTCCACTAAAGAAAGGATGGGCGGCATTAGGCCAACATGGAATGCATGGAAAAATCACAACAGTAATTGCAGTAGCTACTGTAGTTGTAACATGAAAACTAGGATGCGATACTTAAATTACAGAAGATATGGATGTCCTGTATTTCCTTTTTACTTGAACTTTGGCTTTCGATTAGGCTATTTGCAAGTGTACATGGAGCTCTTCATCCCTAATTCAATCATTTTCAGCAAATTCATAATGAGCAATTGTTAGTCAAATATTTAATCTAGCAAAAAGAACATCTTCACAGCAGAATAGTGATCCATTATGGACTATCAGAAGTCTCTTCAAGACTTCATCCCCCAGTAGAGGTAAAAATGATAAATGTGCAAATATGAAAGTTTTAACAGATGAACCATTGGCGTTCGATGACAACAAATTACATAATGAAGCAGATTTGTCAGATAATTACATACACTTCGATTATTGAGCTGCAAGTGAATTTGGAAATAAAGAAAGTCCATAAAGATAGAATCTTTTCATTACTGAAAATTCCATATTTCTAGAAAAGAACATGAACAAGAAAAGTGAATATGATAAACTCTAATAGACATGAATTTGGGATAGACCTGGGTCCCAAAGAGGGAGATACAGAGGAGGCCCATCCATGAATGCAAACTGTAGAAATTGCCAACAATCCCATCATTGCTATGGAACTTTGTCCAGATTCCAAATATTCCAGAAGCCAAAGCCACACCTTGCAGACACAAATGCACTGATTTCTTCAGGTTTCTTGAACCAGGCAACCATCTGTGTACCAAAATTGCTGCAATACCATCAAATTGTAAACAAAATTAAAAGTCACCCTCTTTCCAATATCACATATTTCTTCTCTCAAACCATTTCCATTCCATTTCATTGTGCAATACCATTAAATTTTGAATATATAAAAAAATCATCAACCTCTTTCCAAGAACACATTTTTCTTCACCCATTTTTTTTAATTTGTAATACATGCTCCCACCTTAACGGGGTAAGAGGGGTCGGAGAGTACACAACCTTACGCCCTTACCCTTGTGATAAGGGGAAGGTTGTTTCTGAATCTAATCTCGAAAGTGACTATGTACCTCTTCCAACCCATTTCCCATTTACAGTATTCACAAAATTTGCAGAATAACTGTACCTTCTCCACTTATTAAAATGAATCCAATCACCATTAGCAAAGGATGAAGAACCTGCAAAAACAACTACATTACAATAATGCACATACATTCAATCCCAAATCACTATTCAGCCCAAAACAAATTGGTTTAACTAAACAATAACAATAATAAAACAGACAAAAGTAATAAACAAAAGAACATACAGCATAGATGAGGTCTTCTTGAGAGGGAGCATAAGGAACAAAGCTAGTCTTGAAATGCAGAGCCCAAGTGAGTACAAGAATTGCAACTATGAATCCTGAAACTCTTGCTAAAAGAAACAAAGATGGTTTTGGAAGCCTTATAGTAACCATAACTTCACTACAATAAAGCTTGGATCAATTCAATAAACAAAAATGAAAAAATAATACCTCAACTTTTAAGCTTCATCAAGAAGTGAGTGAGCTTAAAGTTGAGTACAGTAAAGCAACCGACACATGCATTTCATTACATTATTTGTGAAGTATGACTAGTTTAAGTCTAGGTGGGACAGAACACAGAGATGGCTAATTATATAAGTGTTTGATATGTCCAAAATATGCTTTATTTTCATAAGTTGGTGTTACATTAACATTACACCATTAATTGTGATACCTTTCAACAAATAATTGAAGAAGTTCGTCTTTTAGTATTGCCCCATTAATTTTTACATCTAATTATGTTCAACTTAATGAAATTTTGTTGACTTTTGCCCCCCTGTAAATAAATACTGTAATTGAGAATACAGCTTTGATCAATATGGACTAGAAACCATGTACAGTAATTTTTTTGTTTGGGTAGATAAAGTCCATCTAACTATAAGTGTACTCAAATTAAACGTCATTACAAAATCATTGTTTAATGAAGTTATTTATCACTTCATCCAATTCAAAACATAAACATAAACTTTTTTGCTTTCGGAGTCCAAAGCTTTGGCCATCAACACACCCCAATGCCTCTGTATATAATCATCCTTGTTTTCCAGGTAATATAAATATAATCATGCACCTAGAACTGATTCCATTAACACAGGAAAGACTGATTTTGACTAAACCAGCTATAGCATCATATCAAAAGGATAAGTTTTCATCTGCCAGTAAAAGCTTCATCCAGATACAATTAGAAATAAAAACCAACCATCCAGTTCTCATGAGAAAATATATTGAAACTGATCCAAATTTTGTCAATCCAGGAACCACAAACAAATTATTGCAAGCATTGTCATACTTTCTGAATCCCTGATGGACGATAGGCTCTGCATAACCAGCCAAACTCTTGCAAGTATTGGACAAGCTCTAGTTGTAACGATTTGGAGCCCCACCACGGCCCCTATTACCGTAACCATATCCATAGCCTCCTCTTCCATAATACGAACCTCGATAACGACCTCCGCGGCTTCCTCGACCACCCCGATACCTAGAATAATCTCCAAATGTCTGCATCGAGAATAGACATCAGAGGTATAAGGGGAATTTATCAAATAAACAAGAACACTATCTCCGTAGGCTAACAACACATACCTCTGTATCTAACTTCCGCTGTTCAGAGAACTTCACCCTCCCATGGTTAGGGTCATTGTCAATGGAATTACATGAAAGGTTATCAAAAAAATCATCCTTGTTGTAGACAGGCTGGAAAACAAAAGAATGATTAAGCAAATGGGCAGGAAAGGTGACCATGCATAACAATCAGATGTCAACATTTATATGCATTATAGTTGGCAACTTTACAAGGAAAAAGGATCGCCTTGGTATCAACCTTTGAAGAGTTCGGGTCTTCTTCTTCATGTGCTTCATCTTCATCACTACCATTCATATCCTTTGATCTGTGACTTTTCCCAAGATCGCCCCAAACTTCTTCTTTTTTGAATTTTTCATTCATGGCCATAAAGTCGAACTCCTCAGTGAACTTTGTCACTGGACGAGGCATCTGAAAAAAAAATCACTATTTATCAAACAAGAAAAAGGAATCATCGCCACAAATAGATCATTCTGAAAGCATCCTCAGTCACCTTTACTATGATAATTTTTTTGGCATAGTATGACTTCTTAACCCCGCTTAGGCGGGAGCCTCTTAGAGGAAATGTTATTGTATTGTTTGTTTGTTATAGTATGACTTGTTAGTGGGGTTTGAAACCATTTCTTCAAAGTGAAAAACCTAGTCACATACTACTAACTCGTCTAACACCCCACCCATCACCCGTCCTTTATGCTTTTTCAACATTAGAAAATCAACACAATCACTTCTATCAGGAGCAATCACTAGTGAACTAGGGATTTTAAAGAAAATATAAGAAAACCTTACCCCGGTTCCTCTTCCTCCACGCCCTCTGAAGTTCTGCCGCATCTGATAATGCATTCCATTTGGCTGAAGAAAACGTTTGCAGTTTATAGTAACATTTGAACAAAAAACAACTCTGACATCAGGAAAGGACAAAAATAATTGTGCAATATTTCTTTTTTCAGATTACATCCCGCATGGACACTTAATGGAACCTTGAGAAACAATTTTGGATCACGTCTAAAACTATAATTTTCAAGATCACCACATGTTAACATTAAAAATATAATCATATGTTGGGAACTATAATGATGAGAAAGGATTTCCACAAAAGGGCTCCCAATAGAATAATGAATATAAATGTAGTCATTCAATGACATTTTGTTTTAACAGATTACCTTTTGGGCACGTGCAGGAGATGGCAAAGGCAATAGAGGAGGCTGAGCTTCAGGAAGAGACGAGGATAATGTATCAGAAGATGATTTGGGCGACACTTTCACCACCTCAACATCCTTCTGAATTATTTGGGAAGATTGTATAGAAGAAACTGCAGCTGGTGCTGATTGCAGTAGTTGTCCTGGTGTTATAAGTGAAGGAGTAGGTGCCTCTTCTGGATTTGGTCTAGAAGTCCCAGACACGGTACTTCCCAGTTGAGATGGAATATGATGCGGCAAAGGTGTAAGGGATATCATATTAGGCTTGTTAGATGAAACAGCCATATCACTTCCTGAAGTAGTCATAGGGGAAATAGGAGTAGAGATAGGACCCGATGTGGTTACTGGTACACCAGTAATAGAAGCCTTATTTGCTACCATAGAGGGAATCATGTCGGAAGGAAGAGCCATTGGTTGAATAGGAGGCAAAGTAGTAGGCATCGCTGGAGCCGAAGAAGTTGACGTTAGCTGGAGAGAACTAGCACTAGATGGAGCCATTTGGGAAGGATATTCTGGCAAGTTCGATTGCCCTGATGCCAAGGATGAATTAAAACCAGAATACTGCATCTGTTGCATAGATGGGGGCATCGACAACCCAGAAGGTGGTCGAAGCAAAGATTGCTGGTGCATCTGAGGTAGCACACCTGGTGCACCATAATACCCTTGCCAATACATTGGCATTGCAAGCCCATTTCCATTTGCATTGGGAGGAGGTGATGGACCCCATGAACCTAAATTCCCTCCAGGCTGATACAGAGGCAATCCACTCTGAAAATTCGAAGTAGGGTGTCCAAGTGGTCCAGACTGGGAACCAAGATCAGGCAAAGCCCCACTATTACTAGCAGGCAAGCTTGATGTGGTAGTTGGGCGGGAGTAATGAGACTGCACAAAAAACCATATTAGAAAGATAAAATCTTTATTATGTAGGTCAATACAAATATTTAATCAAGCCTACTTGCCTGAATAATGGCTGGATCACTGTTAATGGGTGGCATACTTTGTACTGATGGAGCAGATTTAACTTGTAAATCCTGAAAAAAGTACAATCTGGAACTAAGTAATAGCATAGTATATTAGTAATAACAATTTGCAACCGGTGCAACTATCAATCACAATAAATCATATAGAATACCAAAATGTAATCATCATCATACAGTGATGATAAAATGCAAGGTACCTTGATATCACTTCCGCGAAATAGTATATACTCATAAATTTTGTCACTAGGCGGGACTTGTGGACCGTCCTTTTTGCGTCCTTCAGTTCCAAAAGATCTCACTGGAATGAAGTAAGCCAAAATTAATTAGATTCGCAACATTTCAAATTAACATCTAGCATTGAGACAATGACTCGATATCAATGCCTAGCGACTAAGCATATCACATAATCGACTGCTTCACATGGTCCCTGGCTAGATTAGAACACTCAAACAAGAGTTCATATCATTCTCTTTTACAAAATTAAGGAATTTATAATTATAAAGAGTATAAAAAAGCCATCTTTCCTATCTCATATCGGTGTCTTTATAATACAGAGGCCGGTGCTATATTCATCAGTGTTGATTAACACAATTAATGAAATACGGAGTAATTGATAAAAATACAGTTATTCGAGTAAAACATACCTAACCGTTGCAATCGATTAAAAAATCACCAAAATTCAAAATTAACACAATCGACAAAACAGTCACATAAAAGCTATACTCTGTCCAAGCAAACAATAATTAACTACTACAATCCCTGAAAACCCCCTAAAAAAACAAGCTTTAATTACTATTAAAAATATAAAAATTAACACAAATTAAATTTTTTTTTTTAAATACTCAATTCGAGTCAACAACAATTAACTACCACAATCCCCTAAAACCCCTAAAAAAGCAAGCTTTAATTACCATTAAAAATAATCAAAATTAACCCAATTAACAAAAAATTACACTCAATTCAAGTAAACAACAATTAACTACAAAAATCCCCAAAACCCCCTAAAAATGAGAACTTTATTACCGTTACGAAGGCCAATACTAGTTTTCATCAGTATTGATGGTATACAAAAATAATCAAAATTAACACAATAAAAAAATATACTCAATTCGAGTAAACAACTACTAACTACAATAATCACAAATAAACCCCTAAAAGAAGGTTTAATTACCATAAAAAAATCAAAATTAACAATTTTAACAAAAAAATCACATAAAAAATTATACTCAATTCAAATAAACAACAACTAACTACAAAAATCCCCATAAAACCCCTAAAAACAAGGTTTAATTACCATTAAAAATAATCAAAATTAACAATTTTAACAAAAAATCAAATAAAAAATTATACTCAATTCGAATAGACAGTAATTAACTACAATAAATCCAAATAAAACCCAAAAAAAATATTTAATTACCGTTACGAAGACCGATACTAGATTCATCAGTATTGATGTTATACAAAATCCCCTCATATCTAATCTCGCTTTTGGAAGTCAAACTTATTAAGCTTCCGATGTACGACTCCGCCGTGGCGCCACCAGATCTAGTCGCCGATGATGCTGAACTGCTTGAGCTAGATGCAGCTGCCGCCATCTGGTGTTGGGTGACTCAGCCATAGGGGGTAGGTATTGAGGTAGGGGGTGATGAGATAAATGAGGTGATGAGGGTTTGGTTTTTTGGTTCAAGTAGATAATGACATTTGGTAGTATTTTGGACATTTTATGGGAATAAATAATAAGGATGTTAATGGGCTGCTCGAATTTATCGAAAGCTTATTCTTTGGGCTTTTATCAATGTAGATGTATTTAATTTTGTTTTGTATGGAGTAATAAATGATATTACAGTCCAATTCGGGGTGGGGATACTGTGAGAAAGCGAGCTGAATCAAGTATACACACCAAAACAAAGAAATCATTAAATTACTAAATACCTCCCATTTAACACTCTTCACAAGCTTGCTAAAGAATAAAAGTCGAATTATCGACACGTCATTGAAAACAAGCGACCATCTCATGTTTGTGCACTAAATCCTCGCTCTTTCGCTACAAACATGAAGTAAATTGCTAGCTCATTAACAAAACATGCAAAAAAAGGAAAATCGAAAGTACACGAAAATATTTAGAAAATGTGGTCTTTATCGATATCAATCTAAGATTACTTATTTATCAAGGAATTTTGTCGAGACTACTTCCCACAATTTGGATAAAGAATGGCTTTCGATGTCTCGCTTGTTTCTAGTTGAACTTGTAACCACAGATTCAATCTGTCGAATGCTGTAATCCGGGTAGTAGACAATTCATAGTTTCGAATCAGAGTCACACATCGCCGCTGCATTACGCTTCAAAAACGCTTTGAAACTCGGCGAGAATCCCGACAAATTCGAACCCGAGATTGCATTACAATAGATATTTGTTATACGCTACCAAGTATGACGATTTAAAAAGACTCGATAAAAATTTTGTAATTAACTTACAAAGAAAGATATTCCTCATCTTATCTCGATGTGCTGCTAGAATCATACACCAACAAGGTCCTGCTAGCATGTATTTCTTTCTGCTGTACGGACATTACATCTATAAGATTCGCCCGGCACTTAGATAGAAACTATTGTATGAATTAATTAGTTAGAAAAATAGTAAATATGAAGAAATTGACAAAATAAAAAAAATATTTACCATCCTTTTACCAATACCAAAACCGGTAACCGTGATGACGTTCGCTATTTGCTCATAGTTTGAAAGTTCTTCTTACTACGCAAAATCAATAAGAACAAAGTGATAATAAAATTATAGTTTTTATAAACCGATGTCATTAATATATAAGATTTAAGAAAATTTTATATGATATTATACACTAAAAAATAAGAAATATTAGTATTAAGAAATATTAAAAAAATTCATCATACGCAAACACTAGTTAATATAATTAAGAAATATTAATACTGCATCAGACACTAATTTCTAATCATGATACTTTCACAATAAACATGAAATAGTATACTTACTGTTAGACTCGATCGATCCCAAACTTAACAAAAAACGATATACGTAATTTTATATTAAAACGAATATTTGCCTACAATTGAAAGCAATTTAGTAAAATCAACATAATCGAGAAATATTAATAATTAGAGAAATATTAAAACAATTTGACAATTAACTATCTCAATTAATGCATATAACTTCAATAATTTCATAATATTTAAGACATAATCTCAATTCAACATGAAAAAAGTTTATTAACATAATACTTTAAATATTTAAGACATAATCGCTAATAACAATTTCTTAAAAATCAATTTTGAATTAAACAATAATTTGACAATTAATACATAATTTTGCTAAATTCAACCTAACAAATAATTGTCGCGCTTTTGTCGCCTAATAATCATTTCCACTCGGCTTGTTTAACAATAATCATGGCTCGACTGGTTATTGTTTACTAACAACCATGACTCTAATTCGCTTGTACACTAACAATCGAAGGGGTCAATTCGCTAGTATTATAATAATAATCGAATTAGAACAAACATTTAACATATACTTCAATTTAACAACAATTTAACAAATATTAATAACAAAATATTAATAATTTAATAATTGGTAAAGATTAACAACAATTTAGTTAAATATTAACAACAAAAATTAACAAAATAGGTGCGCTGGGAGCGCGTGAAAAGCTAATTGATGAGTACGCTTGAAGCTTAAACAAACAAATTAGCTATGCTGTTGTTTCTCATAAAGTTAGAATTTTTCTATTCTTTGCTTTTCTTATAAACAGAAATTACTTGTTAGTCAAAGTAAGTAACATGAAATGAATTCGCTATTTTTTCTCGCTTTATTGGTGAAATAAATCAAGTCGCAGTAATCAACTGTGAGAACAATAATTTTGAATTTTTTATAATATCTCTAATCCATATTAATTATTAAGTCATTAATGAAAAATCAGTAGCATCAATTCTCCCCAACATAAATATTTAATTTAGTAATCCGTATGTTCGTGAATTTAAAACCAAAGAAAGTCATGTTGAATGGCATCCGCTTTTGAGAGTTGATGAAATTTACTGAATGCTCTAGATCAATTTGTCTTCCAGCCTATCTTCGATCGAAAGAGGACCGCCAACGTAGCATCCACTCTGGCTTGCGAGCCACTCTGAAGTGAACTCATTTTATATCGTAAGATCTTATCTCTAAATTGGCGAATCACTTCACATATAGATATACTAATTGCCAAATTTTTAATCAGAGCTACACATGATCGATGGTCATCTTATCCCTCCGATAAGACAGATTTAAAATCTGGACGCAGATGTCAAATGGTTTAGGAAATTCAACATACGTGTTAATCAACTTATTCAACGCACATTGGCCAGTAGACGAACCACGCTGTCAGCCAGAGATATCGCCTACACGAGTTTAATGCTGCTTTAGCCATTCTCATCATTATTTAATTCATTCTTATGTAATTAATTATTTAATTTCTTCTTATGTAATTATTATTTAATTCATTCTTATGTAATTAATTATTTATTTCATTTTTATGTAATTAATTATTCAATACTTCTTACGTAATTAATTATTTAATTCATATTTAATTGTCTTATGTAATTAATTCATTCTATGCAATTAATTATTTAATATTTATATACTTAATTATTTAATTCATTCTTATGTAATTAAATATTTAATTATCTTATGTAATTAATTTATTTTATTCATTTTATGTGATTAATTATTTAATATTTCTTATGTAATTAATTATTTAAGTCATTCTTATATAATTAATTATTTAATATTTATGTAATTAATTATTTTACATTTTATGTAATTAATTATTTAATTCATTCTTTGTGTTTACATAAACAAACAGCATGGCTCATGCTTGGCTATCTAACAATCACAAAATAAATTTTGGCGAACCGTGAATAAAGATGTGAATGAATTCGCTTATCGTTTAATAAACACTTAATCAATTTGCAGCTGTATTTATAAAACGAATTCGCTTAGTTTATTTATAAGATTTAAAATTCGGCCATATATTAAATAAGCATAGCATAATTGCCAGACAAGCTTGCAGTAAATACTATTTTGTCATGTTGCTATCAAGCTAGATATATTGTCAGCTCTATCGTGGCGGCTTAAAAAGCAGTGATGGTGATAGTGTGTGAGAGTTGGAGGGGTTTAAAAAGTGTGGAATGAAATAAACAAGGTGGGGAGGGTTTAGTTTTGTTTAGGAGATAATGCGATTTGTAACTATTGGATTTTTAACTTGAGTGAAAGATAAATTTACAAAATCAAGATTTCAGTATTTATGAGTGGGTATTGCTGTTAACAAGTAATCCGACATCTCCAATTCGATAATGATGTGTGGGTTTTGGATGTGGAGTGGAGCTACGGTACAATTGGTCCAATAATTTTGTCAATTACCCCATCAGATTGGTTTTGGAAGGACTTTAGTTGGGCCAATGGCCAAGTTCACAAACGTGTGTTAACTCCAGGCTTAAAGGTTGCAAGCGGTGTTATATTCAAGTGATGGAAGACGATGCCCGATATCGCACTCACGACTGAAGTTGATCGCAATCACTCAAATGCTAAAGTGAGTAAATGGCTTAGATAGAATAGTAGTTATATTTCAAATATGCATTACCTCCAAACGATGAATGTTAATGAATATTTATACCGAATCCCGAAAATTTTGAGTGTCCTAGATAATGACACTTGGCAAGATGTAATTCTACCAAGTGTCTATTCTAATAAAATGGAAGACCCGACTTCTAATCAAATTAGGTCCTTTAGAAGTTCTCCAATAAAATTTTATTGATTATATCAGATCACTCGCTCGAAGGTTAATCGAACCGAACTCGAGTAATTTTTTCACTCGATCACTTATATGTAAACCTGACCCACTTGTCCTTTTACTCAATAAAAAAAATTACTCCGTAAAATAAAATAAAATATATTTTGATAAAATAAAAACTAACTTCTCATATATTTTAGGTTTTAATCAAACCCAGTTATTACTAATGTTACAGCGAATAAGTCATTCGGTGCTCGCTTCAGACACGATCTAAAATACTGAAATCATTGAGATTCTATCGTATAAATAATATTCAAATAATACTATGGATACGAATCCCATGATCACTACTAGTTGCATAAATAATAATGAAAGAGGTAAAACACGTACTCATTCATCTAGAATAATCGTAGAAAGAAGAAATAATAATAGACGAGATCTCTCGAGCATCCAAAGTAGGATGCCTCTAAGAATTTTCCACACCAACGAGCGAACAAGTTCCTCCCATTTTATCAACTCCTTTAAAATATTAAATCAGACGAGGCCGGCCGAAAAAACCGGCGATTTTCCACCTACCGCCTAATTAAAAGTTAAGGGAGTGGAGAGTAGTAACTGTTTTCATCATTTCAAAATGAGAAGGAATACCAAAAGCGTAGAATCTAATTAAATTTTCATATCCAAAATGCTGACTTTATATAAGATCAAAATCCCTACTTTTGGTGATTCAAAGCAGTATGAAAAACTCTTCCACCTCCTTTCTCCTCATCTTATCGAACATGTGCATACTTTAACCTTCCACTTTTTACCTTAAAAAATCAAGATACATCTCATGGTAAGAGAACATTTCGAACTCTATCCCTTTATCCCCTTTTAGTCGAATACGGGCGACTTCCAACTATTGAATTTCATCCCAATATTTCATACAATTTTATTTTAAACCTCAGCTTATAATTAAATTATGACTTGATATCGTTGTATGTGTGATTTCTGGGCTCAATTGACAAAAGCCATATACTAATGAATGCTAACCGAACATTATTCGATAGTATATTGATATGAATGACCCTTGTGCTCCATCATAACTCCTAGCTGTCACATCGAAAGATCCTAATACCTAACATTATCATAATCGAAAAGTATATACTTAATCTAAACTTAAATGAGTTAATCTAATAGACACCGATTGCTCAACTTGACATTATTTCAAATATTTCATATTTCCAATAGTTGCCGCCTTTCAAGCATTAATTGAGCTCTAACCTTAATAAGATTTATTGTTCACCTTTCGAAACACCCACAATTATCCTTACTCGATAAACTGCGCACTACAGATAGCCAGATACTCGAATTTGACTCCTAACAACCTTATAAGGGAATCCGAGATACTCTCAAATCAAATCGCGAGACTCCAGAGTCCAGAGTTGCTTTTTGCCCAAGTTTGATTTTTTATTCAATTGGAAACTAATGCTCTGGCAAGACTGGCCCAAGCCTATGGCAAAAGATTTGTGCAACCAAACTGCAAACTTACAACTTACAAGACCTCATTTAACTGGGTCTCAAATTTTCTAAAAGATTTAAGTCCAATTATATGACTTCTCGTCATTAAAAATTATCACATTTTAATTTTTAATAAATTAATTTTTTTTCAATTTTGAACTTAAATAAATTTTAATGTGTTTGAAAAAATATCAATATATAATATTTTTAACATAGTCTACTATTTTAACTTAATAATTTTGATTCAAATAAAATTTATTAATATTTTATTATGAAAAAGGCTAATAATGTAACTATCTTTTACGAATGAAGTTGGTAATATTTAGCTCAAATACTGTGATGGCGAGGTAGGTTATACTATGAACCAACTTGTCCATTCAGTCCAAACTTTGTTTTCCACTTATCCACCTATCTAGCCCAGTCCACTGTCCAAATTTACTTTACTTTGGAATTTCAATGGAGGAAATTATTACTTTGGCATATGGAGCAAATGACATTGATGAAATATTCGAATTAAAAAGATATCACATTTCTTGATGATAATGGTGATCATTCTTTACATCATTTGAATTATGGAGTAAGATAATAAGGCTAGGTTCTCCTTTTTGTAAAAGTGCAATAACTTGTAGGTAATCATTCTTGTTAATTTGTAGTACCACTACGAGGTACTGTACTTAATTAGGTGTCGGTATATTCACTAAAATGCAACTTGTCTTAAAACTCATTTTGAACTGCAAATTATATGGTATCAATACCCGTTCGATTGAAAAATCTCACTTAGTTTTCAATAGAGTCGGGTTCAAGCAGATTATTTAGCTCAATTCGAACGTAATATATGACTTAAAGTATTCCTCCATTTCAAATTAACATATTTCGTGGACATGTTACGCTTTTTATCACAAATTACTTTTTATTCACTAATCCAAAATATAAAATTGATATCATTAAATTTATTTTAAAAATGTTTTCATAATATTATTTTTGTAATTTTTCATAATGTACATAAAAAGAATCGATGATTAAAATTATATTTCTCGGGGTGCCGGTAAATTCAATCAATTAAATGAGATAAGAACCAAGTTACTCCGATACGAACTCGACTAATTATAATACTATAGTAAGGTTTTTTTCTTCATTGTTTTGAACATGTTGATAATATTCTCAAAAACTAATCTTTCAATTTATCTTAGAATTATCTTAGAAGTTTATTCAATATTCTATGTTGTCACTATATATTTGAAACTAAATTCACTAATTTAATTTTGTATTTATGTTAAATATATAATTAAAAAAATTAGATAATACAAACTACACATTTCATTTACTACGAATATAATGTGTTAAAGTATTGTATATTGATAAAAAATATTTAAACAAAACCTTTTACAATTGAGATTGAATATTTTTAATTGATAAATTCACTTTAAACTCCGAGATGAGGTTCTATTAGTGGCCTATATGTTAAATCAATATTGAAAATCGAATGATCAAACCTAATTATGTAACCGAATCAATACTAAAATATTTAGGTGTTTGATACGCTCAAAGAAAGACTTAAATTGAAATAGACGACACGTTATTCATATTCTATTTCATTTACATATATGCATCATATATTAAATAAATAATACTATAATAGATAAATAAATAATAAATATTATTAATATGAATAGAATAAATATGATTACTAAAATATATTATTAATTATTATAGTTATTATCATAATTAATTATAATAATAATAATTATTATAATAATTATATTAATTATTATATTAATTATAATAATAATAATTATTATAATAATAGTAATAATAATAATTATTATAATAATAATAATAATAATAATAATTATTATTAATATACTATCACTTGTTTTATTAGTTTATTATTATTATTATTACATTATTATTATTATTTATTATTATTGTTATTATTATTATTATTGTTTCTTATTATTAGTTTTATTTATTATTATTATTATTATTACTTTATTTTTGTTTGTATTATTATTATTATTATTATTATTATTATTATTATTTTTATTATTATTTTTTGTTAAGGTTTTTATTATTTGTTTTTTTTATTATTATTATATTTATTTTTATGTTTATTTTTATTATTAATTTTGTTTTAATTCATTATTATTTTTATTTCTATTTTTATTGTTGTTACATAATAATAATATTATGATTATTTTTCTTCTTATTATTATTATTATTATTATTTTATTTTTTATTAATTTATTATTTATTATTATTATTATTGTTATTTTATTATTATTATTATTATTATTTTTATAATTATTATTATTTTATTTTTGTTATTATTATTATTTTGATTTTTATTATTTTTATTATTAATATTATTATTATTATTTTTTATTTTTTGTTATTATTATTATTTTATTTATTTTATGTTTATGTTTTTATTATTATTATTATTATTATTATTATTTTTATTTCTATTTATTATTCTTATTATTATATTATTCTTTTATTTTTTATCATTATTATTAATAATAATACACATTAATAATAATAATAATAATAATAATAGAGGAACAAGTAGATGCAATAAAATTATGTAATATAAGATGTAAATTAACTTTATCATTTCGATTTTTTAAGAGGAGAAAAATAAGTAGATTTTTTAATTAAAATTTTGTTACGATTATAAATAATTAATTTATTAAGAGGAAAATAGTTTATTAACAAATAAATTTAATAAATTAAATGTCAATTAATTAATTTTAAATGCTTAACAAGTTTTAACAGCACTGCTAGTCTTAATGCTCGTCTGGTTGATCATAACATAATTCATTGGGAACATAAATCTAAAATAGTCCGTAGCTCCTTGCGAATGTATGTCGGATGGGTCACAATTAATGGGCAATAGTTTAGCTTAAACTTCACATACTACTTCCAAATCTGACGGCTCTAAGTATTTTTGGGATTAATCGAAATCCGCCGGCTCCTACGATTTCTGCCTCGGGATTCTCTATATTTCTGCCTCTGCCTCGCTATTTTCTACATATATATATATTTAATTTTTTTTAATTATCAGTAATTGTCTGTTCGTTCTAACCGACGGCTCCTCGAGGGAAAATCGAACCAAAACCGAAATACATTCGGTTATTTATTTTTCGAACCTAAATCGGTTCGGTTCCAATCGCTTCCTCCAATTTCGGTTATTTTCGATCTGCTCTGACGGCCTCGCCTCGATTTAAATTTTGTTTGACAAATTTACCACATAAGATATAAAATTTAAATACAATTATAAGATAAATCCATTTTTGTTGCGGTTAATGAAATAACTTAACAAATAATTTGTGAAAAGGTATTTGCTACATTTATAGCAGATATTCGTCCATCACATAAAAGAATATCTATTTTTTATGAAGAACTTTCAAACTCGACTTTTAAATATATTTGATTGTGTTATATAATATTTATTGAAAAATATATCAATGAAAATAGTTTGAATGTATTTTTCATTGATATATTTTCATAAAGATATACAATACGAACAAAATATCTACTTCACAAAGCTTTACATGATAACAAAGTTTCAAAAGTTTCGACAATTCATGATTTTTTATGAGTACATGTGAATATATTTTTCCTAATTACTCTCTCCGGGGTTTTACTACATCTCAAGAATTTTTTTTTTTTTTGAAATAATTGTCACTTTCAAATTCCAATATAATATTTCATTAGTTTTTCCTTTTAAGCCCACTTAATGTATTCAAAAGTTACATTTATTAATTGTTGTTTTAGTTATTGATTAGGGATATATAGGTAAAATGTACTTCATTTTCAATTGTTTCTTAATTAATGTGAAAAATGCTAGAATATGAAGTAAAAAAATTCGGAGGAAGTATTTATTATAAGATTCATGTTTACAACTTATCCTTAGCTTGTTCTTGTTCTTTTATCAAGAAAGATGGAAAGATTTGCTCTTTGAAGAGGTAACTAATAAAGCCAGAGTCCATGAATGCGATTAGTCCCTTTCTCTTGATGGCTTTTATCATCAACCAAAAATAACCGGCAAATACATTATTGTAAATATTTATTTGTATTTCATATCTAGACATTATATTGTTCATCTACATATATATATGTAATGTGAGGACAAAGAATAATAGTTTAATTAAACAAAAATCAAATAGAGAAAGTGACGAGTCATTAGAAACTTAGGCCTAGCAAGAAAAAAATTTAGGGTGGACAAAGGCTCTTTATCCCAGCATCAACAGACACACCCTAACTCCCCTTCTTATCGTTCTTAGATAGGTGTGAGTGGTCCTGAGCAAATGGCTCCGACCTTCATTAACTACCTTCTGGTCCATGTCTGGCAAGAGTGTTTGCAACACATACATGTGCCTCCACCAAATGTACTTCTGTGCCCTTTCTATAAGGTGGTCACTTTGTCTTTCAACAATTGTTTGGATTTGTGTGTGTAGATAGACCAATGTTACGGAGTATTATTTTAGAAGCTAATGTGGATATGGTTTCAGAAAATCGGATTATGTAGTAGTTTGGTCCTCTTGCTTGTTACACTGTTGGTACGTATAGTACCCGAAATCTTGCACTTTAATTTCTGAGTAACAAAGTTGTTTATACTTTGACAGACACTAATAATTTTGACAATTTCAAAGATTATACTGTATCAAACAGTCGGGAACTAAACTGTAACACGATCTCATTTTTTTGGGCCATATCGACAATTAACTCTTTATTTTAGTATGTTTTTACAAAATATTACGATATATAGTATCAATTTAATAATTATTATTCATTGGATTTTTTTTTTGAAAGATCGTCGTGATGGGGCATGCTACTATGTCATATTGTGTTGAACGTTTATAGAGATTATATAATATAAGATCAAAATTATTAAGTTCAAATATAGAGTCAATTCAATGTTTACATTTAGAACTATTGCCCAAAGACTAATTTGTTAGTAATATCCTTGTTTAATTGGGATACTTGAAATTTTTCTGGTAATATCTGGTTTGGTCCCAATAGTTATCATCATTTTGATTCCAATGCAACTTTGAAGCAAGAATGGTTTAAATCTAGCCTCTTCTGCATCGGGAATTTATTGCATGAGAAAGAGGAAATTTAGCTAGGTTAGGATTCATAAATGCTCAAAAGTAAAAGACACAAATATGGAGCTTTAGATAACAATTCACAACCCATTGGCTATGGTCTATAGAGTTTATATATGTTTCAATGAATACTCTTGTTCAATTGAATACACTTAATTTCTTTCTCAATATATCATGTAGTTCAAGCATTCTTTGGTCTAGCAGCATGGAGGTTTATTTATAGTAATAATAAGAACGAAACTGTTAAATTATTCAATACTATCTTATTTTAATACATATAAGAAATTGTTACTACTATAAACTGTTAAATTATTCCTCTTTCTTGCAAGACGGTTAACTAAAGCACATTTTTCGATTTACAACCCGCCTTGTTAGGAATTTCTGACCCAGAAGGGAAAGATTAAACTTTCTTAAAAAAATATTGTTATGTTAATTTCTAACTATCAATATCTTCCTTCTCACTGTTATCAACTAACCTATCAATATCTTCAATATATGTGAACTTATTAAATTATGATACTAAGAATTATATTGAATAACATGATGTAATATGTAGAACCATACAACGATACAATCATGAAGCCAATATATGAGTCCAAGGCATTTGCCTAGTGATTTAGCCAGTAACATATAATGATACAGGTCACATGATTGAGTCTTGTTAGACACATAATGAGAACTTTGGTCAACGCAGTTGCCCTAGTTCCCCTAGTAACATGTAGGGCTGTTAACGAGTCGGGTTCGAGTGGGTACCGAGTTACTCGGCCGGTTTTTCTTCTTACCAAGCCGGGTAATAACCAGGTACTATCGAGTTGGGTTTTCAACCTTGTACCCTTGTTCGGCTCGATAAGGATTCGAGCGGGTATCGAGCCGGGTTGTTGGAGATGTTTATCGAGCTGGTGTTGGAATATCCGGCCTCGGACAGCCTTATATACTATTAATATACTAGAATATCTAGAATGTTAATTTCATTCTTAACCTAAACTAGAGGCAGAATATGTTATTTTATACAAACTGAATTATCTATAGTTGAAGTCTAAAATTTATAATAAATTAGTTATTCATTTTATAGAAATATATTAACATTTTATTTTAAATTCTTATCGAGTAATATACCGAGCGGGTCGGGTTTACCCGATACACTATCGAGTAAAGAAAATTACTCGAGTATCGCTGGAGCAAGGATACGAGCTGATAATCGAGCGCTGGTTTTTCGGTCGGAACGAGAGGCATCGGGTTACCCGGTCCTTTAATAAAGACGCGATATTATTCTTATCAACTCCAGTGGAACCGTGTCTCCATAAAACCCTTCGCATCTTGGGGCTGCATCGCATTTACCATTTTAATTCTACCACTATAAAAAGTTTTACCTTTATCTTACTTAAACCCGCATGCCAAGCCATGAAAGATGCTTAGCTTGCGCCTGGAGGTCACGTAGTTCGATTCTCCCTACCAACACATTCTTTGGCCGAAGATGCCACAAAGTTACCTAATCGGGCATACCAGGCGCTATTACGCCAACCCGAAATTTATCCAATACGTACTCAAAAGAATACCATCATGGATATCCCAAAAAAATGAAAAGCCAATATATCAAATCAATATGCATACAACTAAGATTTGTGTAGATAATTTTCCATGCTTATTTAGACATGTTATTATCAATTTTTTTTTTGTAGAAAAATGAGGTTCTTGAACATGAGATATGATTGGACACTGGCCTACATAAACTATTCTTTACCATTATACATAATTCACTTGCAATCATGACCCACAAAGAAAATAGAGAGAACAAGAAAAAAAACAATTTTATCCTTTGCAATGGTGGCCATGCCCACATTGCCCACAGCTTTCCATGTGATTTTGTTTCCATTGCCTCACTGTATTTTGCTAACTGACTGCATTCAAGTGCTGGGACCAATTTCATCAGAGAAAATCAGAAAAATCATATTATCCTAAAAGACAAAATAAACCATTTTTACCATTTATCTTGAGGAATAATATCCTATTCTTGATCATCATTTTCTTCTTTAACAACATTTTTCAGCTGAAACATTTAATCACCATTAGCACATTCTTAAATCAACGCCCGATTCTCAATCTGGTATATTCTAAGTTCGCTAGTCGTTACTAAAAGGATCCTTATAAATTTATTTTTCTCCACTTAGACAGGGGCAGATTCAAAAACTAGGAATTGATACCATACAAAATTTACTAGCAAGAAGCATTCTCAAATTAGAAATAGGAAGCCATTAAAGTATGGTTCAGTTTTACATACATTTGTAGCAAAGCGGACTGACCACTTTCCAAGCCAACCAAACTCATCCAATGCCACTCCTTTGTCTCTTGTACCTTGTTCCATAGATCACTTAAAGATATTACACCTAACAAAAGTGAGAACAAGTCACCCAGAGGCCAAAAATTTACCTTTGTCTTGCATGCAATTACATGCATCTTAATTTTCTTTACTGAAAATTTGCATGCAAAATAAAAATAAAAATGGTCCCCTACACCCCTCCAAAAGTCTCAAAATCCTCCAACCAGAAAGGCATTGATAATCCCATTTCAACAACCAACTTCCAAAACCATTTAAAACCATCTTCAAAAAATCCAATAAAGCTGATATAGTACTAAAAAATTATTGCTAATCATAATCATCTCTCTGATAAAGGCAATGATATAGGTCTCATTGCAGGGCTGTATATAGAGGGGGTTCAGCACCCTTTTCTCCTTTGCCTTCAGTTTCTACACTGTCTCACATTATTGACATTACTCCAATTGCATTGAGAAGTGTACTTTTCTAGCCTTTTGCTGCAAAAGCTTTCTAGAGTTCCTAGAGGTTTTATGCTTCTATAGTTGTACCATTATCTACAAAATCTATCCATCTCAACTTTGCATTAAACATTGCTCAGCAGACCTTCAATTTTTTCGTCTGTACCATAATATTTATTTTCCAGCATGATTAATATCCTTTGGATTCTTCCACCAAAAAGCAAGCTTGAAATTATATAAAGCTCCCTCTTATTATATGACTTCTATTTCAAGAATCTTGTGTTTTTGTTAAGTTGAGAACTTTTAGCTTAACAAGAATGAAGAAAAAGCTAAAATGTTTAAGCAATTTTTTTCTTGTTGCTTTCTTCATACTCTTTTTATGTCTACAATGCAATTGTGAAGATGAAAGTATGGAAGCTCCAATGGAGAAATGGGAACAAGAAGCTTTATACTCTGCCATTCAAGGGTTTGTGGGAAAATGGTGGAATGGTTCTGATCTTTATCCAGATCCTTGTGGTTGGACTCCAATACAGGTAAAATTATTAAAGCCATTTTACTTATTTTCTTTTTATATTCTTGCAAAATGAGACAAGAATGTTTCTAGTTTGCTAACTCTTTTTTTAGCCTTTAGAATCTAGAAATGTAGTTGAAATAAAACAAATAAAAATGGGAAGTTTCAACTTTCAAGTACCTAGGGGCTGAAACTTGTTATAGTTCTTTTAACTTAAAATAGGATGATTTATTGTACTTATACCTCGTATTTTACTACAACTTTGGAACATGTTGTTGAATCCTACACATAATATGCAATTCTTCTGCAGTTCTGCTTTCCTCACATGATAAAGTTCCATAATCAAAAACCAAAATTAACTCAAAATGTTCATTGTCCCTTAGAGATTTTGATTTGTTTTTTCAGCTGTACTTCTATGCAAAGAAAAACATTGTCAGTTCCAAATTGACCCCATTAAAAAAATTGAGTATGTCTGTTCTTTTGATTTGTTACTGGATATGATTGCAAGACCTTTCATGAATTTATTTTCTTTTTGCTGTTCCTTGATCATCATTACTAGTACCAGATATATGGTAGGTAGATTTAAGTAATAACCTTTAGATTTATTGACAAGCATTATCAACAAAAGAAATACGGAAACAACCTTCCTCTTATATCATAAGAGTAAGTCTGCATGTTATCTTACCCCTTACCTCGTTTAAACAGGAGAGTCATCATAGACATTCTAACATGATGATTTAGGCGGGAGAATCTTCATAAGCATTCTAACGTTAAATATCACCAAAAGAAATCAGACAGTAACAAATAAAATATGGGCTTACACCTTTAGCATACCTTGATGCATACTGTTCTAGAGTGATTTCTTGATTTTTCCCCCATTTTTTACAGGGTGTTTCGTGTGACTTAATTGATGGTTTATGGCATGTGACTGAGTTAAGAATTGGTCCTATTCATGATAATTCTCTTAAGTGTGCTCCAAATGTGGTCCTAACCCCATACATATTTTCCTTGAAGCACCTTAAGTCCCTATCATTCTTCAATTGCTTCAACTCACCATTTCATCAGCCATTTAAAATCCAAACTGACATGTGGGAAATGTTATCTGGAAACTTAGAGTCTCTAGAGTTTCGATCGAATTCGGGTCTCATTGGAGGAATTCCAGAGACTTTTGGGCACCTTCAGAAGCTCCAATCTTTAGTGCTAGTAGAAAATGGATTATCAGGTCAATTACCAACAAATCTTGGCAATTTAGTTAGTTTAAAAAGGTTGGTCATTTCTGGAAACAAGATTTCAGGGGAAATTCCTAGTAGTTTTGGTGGGCTAAAAAATCTTCTAATTCTTGATTTGAGTAGAAATGCACTTTCTGGTTATTTACCATATGATCTTGGAGGACTTCATTCACTTTTGAAGCTTGATTTAAGCAGCAATCAATTAGGTGGTCAAATCCCAGAAAAGATGGAAAATCTACAAAATTTGACCCTTTTGGACATGAGTAATAATAGATTTTCAGGAGGGTTGACTAATTCCCTTCAAGAAATGATTTCACTAAAAGAGTTGGTCTTGTCAAACAACCCCACAGGTGGGGACTTAAAAAGCATCAAGTGGCAAAATCTTATTGGCCTATCAATTCTTGATCTGGCCAATATGAGCTTGACAGGTGGCATTCCAGATTCCATTTCTGAGTTGAAAAAATTGAGATTCTTGGGCTTGAATAACAACAAGTTGACAGGGGGAATTTCACAAAAGTTGGCAGATTTGCCTAATGTTTCTGCAATTTACTTAAATGGAAATAATCTGACAGGAGAGCTTCAATTCTCTGAAATGTTTTATGGGAAAATGGGTAGGCGTTTTGGGGCTTGGAATAACTCAAATCTTTGTTATCAAGTTGGTTTGAGCTCAACAAAAAATGTTCCTTTCGGGGTTAAACCATGTGGAGAAGAACAAGTTACTATACATGAGACTTTGATCAATGAAAAATCTCATGCTATAACTTCTTTGGGATGCTCAACATTTGGAGTTGAAGGACTTTGGTTTATGGTTATAGTTGAGATATTTATTTTTGAACTAGCATTCAATTTATAGAGTTGATCTATCTTAGATGTCAAAGTATATATAGTATCTTTTCTCTTAAATTTGTTTCTTAATTTACCTTTAATTATGTACTCGAATTAAATTTATATGATGAACTATATTATATATGTAGTGAAAATGAATGCCCTGTAAAATCAAGACTTCATACAACATCTATGATATATATGATCCAATGCTCCAAATTTCTCTGAATTTTATGTATGTCTTAGAAGTCCGAATCACCCTGTGTTCATTATTTTTTATTAGATCAAGATCCATGCATAGTGTTGCTCCATAGTTGCTCAACATCTCAATATAACTACTAGCTAGTTATGTCTTGCAAGTTATTGCAAATACATGAACTAAATCATATCAAAGTGTATATCAATGAAATTCACTATACTCTCAACTCTCGAGTAGGTGTATTGATGGGTTCAATGAAATTAAGAAGATGAGGGGACCGAAAATGACAGGTCACGCCAGGAATAAGGTCTAATCGAATTATAGAATGTAATATGTAGCTTTCATTTTTGCTTAACATGGAATCCTCCATTAATTTTATGGAGGTTTAAATCAAAACAAAAAAGAAGGTCGAACCAGACCGATAGATTAGAAGAAGAGTCTGGCCGGACCGATAGTTACCAAGTCATATTAAAAATGAAATATAGAGTAAAACTTTATTTGATTTATAGTATAATCGTGTTGACGCAATATTCAACTCGAGTCGTTGGCATGGTTTACTCAATCAAAGTCATATTGAAAATGAAATATAGAGTAAAACTTTATTTGATTTGCCTTAACGGGAAGGAAAGTAAGCAATTGTAATTAATGAACTAGCTACATAATAAGAAATTTATTAGAAATGGTATTTCATGTGGTTGACTTATCAAACGTAAATTAAAAATTTAGAGGCCCATATATGCACAACAATGTGTCGTGTGCAACTTATTATAGTCTGCATTCAATTCCCTTAAGTTACAAACTCACAAAAATAAGTTGTCGGAATTCGTCAACATCATCAAAAAATTATCTCTTTTATTATTTAACAGTATCCTATTGATAATGAAATACAATTTTTAGTCATATCTTCAAATATAGCATAGACGACAAGCTATCATCAATTAGCCACCAAGAAAACCATATAATATAATACTGATGAAAGTTGTGATTTTTATTATCATCAAGATCAAGTGCTTCATGATCAAGCTATAAGGTGTATTCTCAACTGTCCAATTCCATGAAATTACTTGTTTACAATTGTGAGATCTATTATCTATGCATGTCTTTCTTAATTATTAGTTTAGTCATATCTCCAAGTGTAGCTATCTCGCATCTCATTTGATTTACTAGATAGAAGATATCATGAGATTGTGCAAATATGCTAGGATACGTTTGCTTAATTATTAAAGATTTTAAGTAGAAAGTTATTTACAGATGATCAATCCTCTCAACTTATATATGAGAGAATGGACCAATTAAAGTTATTCGACTCATCGAACCTCAAGTTAAATATTACTCCTAAAACATTGTAATTTTTATTATACAACTTCTGATATACATCGAAAATTTATCAAAAAATAATTAAATTGATTAAGACGAATTAATCAAGTTAATTAAAAAGAATTCGAACACCACTAAAAAATGTCACGTGGTGATAAGGATTCTCGATTAAACCCTAAATTGAAGATCGAACCCTCGGACGAGCGAGGTTCGAAAATCAAGCCACAGGTTAATAGAAGTCAAAGAATAAGGGTTTCTACATTAATTAACCTAAGTTTGAACTGAAATAGGGTTCACAGAGAAAAACTTGACCTCGCGTTAAATGTCGAGGATAAAATTAGGGGCTCGAAACCGAATTTTATTAATTAGAAATCATTTGACAGGAGGTTCGAAGAATGGCGGCTTCAAAGCCGACAATCTATAAATCACGGGATTTAAAATAGAAGACTCCACAAGTTTTTGTGGTTCAAAATCAGGCTCATGAGGATTTATGTGGTTCAAAATCGACACTCGAGTTGTGTGGTGCAAAATCAGAAACAAAGGTCAGAATTCGATATGAAAATCTTTGACTAAAAAGAACTTATGGAACCTTCTTCCATCTCAAAGAAGGCACCTATATTGGTTGCTTGGCCTGGTAATTCCCCAAATCATCTAACGATTGAGATCTTTGCCTCAAGAATTCAGCAGTCAGATCATTGATCCACCTAAAATCAATGACCCAATCGAGAAGCAGAAAAGCATTTGAGGCCCAAAAACCTATAAATATCCCAGCTATTTGGTGACCAAAATCATCCACATTAGTTCGATTCCTTGCAAAAACCGCGAAAATTAGAAAATAAATTTCTAAGTTAATCTTAGAAGGCCTTGAGTAGAAACAGCGTGGTGGTTGGAAAAGCAGTGGCCATAATAAGCGCTGAAATTAAAAGATGTGCACAAACGCAATAATCCTTTGAAGTTGAAGCAAATATGACTTAAGGTTCTCAAGAGCGCTTGAATATTCGAGTTAAGGTATATAGCCCCGATTATTCAAAAACTGGATGAACACGATGAAATTTCGGGTTTGAAATTTAAAATCGGATATATGAATAAAGCGAACACATTCGGTCCTTATATACGGATTAAAGCGAGGAAAGCAGCATTCTTAAGGCGCAATACAGTTAATCGATATCATCCGACAAGGTTGGAAGGTTACTTCATATTGATCATCGGCTTTACAACAATAAAATTTCTTGGTAGGCTACAGTGAAGCTAGAAGTGACGTAACTTCATAGCTTAAATCAAGTGAGGCCAAATCTCACTAAGTCCCACGTGGGTCATATCTCGAGAGTCCCATTTCTAGCTGACAAGCTACTAAAGCGTAGTACAAGCAAGAAGCAACGTTAGCCCCGACGCCTTTGCTATCACTCCATCTGACTGAGCTTCGAGAAGTCCCCATCCCAAATCAGAGTATCAAATCAAGGCACTAAACTCTCTCTGTCATCCAGAGTGTCATATCGAGGCACTAAGTCCATACAAAAGAGATTGAAACACCCAGTCGCAAAGTCGCTTAGCGAAGGCTGTAGCTTATCGACTCACGAAGTCCCACCGGTGTCCAAAGCAAAGTCCCACTTATTTATGACGTTCGCGATAAGTCAACAATCGACATAGGCAGGAGATCGAAGTCCAAGACCGCGTACAACGACAGAATACGCTGGAAACCGGCTCGGACGTATCTAAGTCGGACGGTCTCGAGTCCGCCGAGACCAAGACATCTATCGGTTCGCCCCGAGCTTACATCCGTCAAATCAAATCAGAAGTTCAAAGCTAAGTCAAAATCAAATCAAGCTGGCTTACATCGAAAATCAAGCTCGACCTTAAGTCGAGCTCAAACTTCTATCAAATCCAAATCAAATCAAGTCAAGATTAGTACGTCAAATCGAAGCAAAGGCTCAAGCTCGAGCTCCAAATCAAGCAAGTCAAGCTGCTCAGACCCCGTCAAATCAAATCGAGAAAGCCGAACATCTCACAAATCGTCGACAAGCGCTTAGGGATCCATAGTTTGGACGATCGATCCTCTTGATTTGATAAAGCCACGTCTGTTGAGAAATTTTCCCTTTCTGATTGATTTTATTTTATATCTATCATAAATAGCCAAAAATTCTTTCTTTGCATTACAGTTCTTGAACCTCAAATTAAATATTACTTCTAAAACAATTTTCATTTTTGATATACAAGATACTAGATACTCGAGTACTACATATAATACGTACTTTAACGCTTATATCGAATGGGTAGAATCCACCAACCAGGCCACCACACCTGCTCTATAGTTTTCAACATTATCCAAGTTTAATAATGTGTAAGTCAATACATGTATTTCAATATGGTAGAAGAAAAGACTGGAAATAATTGTAAATTTTATAACCACGGGACATAATTCAGTCCTTATTGCCTTTTCCATCAACAGATCGACAATATTTTTGTTAGTGTTTTATTGACTGACAATTTTGTTGATAGGCAAAATTGTGAACAGTGACAAAGTGTTGGAATAAGTGTCAAAGACAATTGAAGTTTCATAACAGGTTATTTGTCGAGATATTGTCGCGAGATATTTTCGAGATTTTCAATTTGAATTTGGTAATAATTGAAAGAGATATTTAGATCACACTATTGCTGTGGTAATGTATTTGGAGTGTACCCTAAGCATAAAGTGCAGTTGTGGTTGGTTATGGAACCAAGGAAAGTATCGAAGCAATTATGGAAGATTTTGTTTATCTGAGTTACATACTTGATTATTACTTTTATACTATATAAAGGCCTCAACGCGAGATCGAGAGAAAAATCGAAGTAATAGAGAGTTACGCATTATTTTGTAGAGGAAAAGAGCTTGAAAGATTTTATCTTTTATTATGCCAGGTTGAATGTCTTGAATTGATACATAAGCTTCAACTTTAATTGTTATGCAATTTGTTGTTGTGACGATTCTGACAATCTTACTTTTAGTGATAAATTATGTAGAAACACATACTTGGGAATAAGCAGGTGTGTTGTTGAGGATAGGTGTATGAAGTCATGGGGAGCTTTGGACTTAGACATCTTGATAGGGGTAGAATAAGGGCATTCGAGGGACATAAGACCTTATTTGAATTCTCATTATCATAGTTGACTCCTTCATTAGCGGGTTGTCCCGAGATGTAGGTATGTTGCACTAAAATTGATGAAATTTTATGCTAAAATTAATTGATAATATAAAAAATAATTCATAACTTTATTATGTAGCAGGCAATATTACATTAGGTATGTAACTCATTTGTTCTTAATATTTGATCATTATGGTAGACTCAATCGAATGATCTAGCGGTTGAGTTAAATGCAAAAAGCGATGCTTGAGGTCAAGAGTTGAATCTAGAGAGAAAGGAAAATTAAAAATTATTATAATCTTAAATATAAAAAAAAAAAATCATCTCGGAGGAAAAAAGAACGAATGTCGTACTATTGAAACTACATTCTACGTGCTATAAAGTCGTCATTTCTATGAATTATTTGTTCATCAAGTAATAATCAACAACCTTAGTTAGGAATTGTTTTGTATTAGCGTGTCGGCTTAAATCTTGTCAATTAATTTGGGATGAACCCATTTAAGTCAATTAAAAAAGTTGACTTTTCAGGGTTGTTCTTCTACTGCTTGCTGTGCCACTTGTTCAACGCGTATGAAAGATTCAAAGTGATGAGATGTACTCCTACGTACGACCTTTTCCTTGCCTTAATTAGTTATCTTTTCACAAGTCAACTATATTTTATTGTTATTGCTTTTTTATAATAGTAATAAATAAAAACTTATCCGCCAGCTATGATAAAATTTATATATACTCCGTGCAAAATTTCCTTTTTCACTAAATATAATAATTATTACAAAAGTCTCCAATCTTCATCAGCTCATCTATACTTATTATATCCAGTAATAATTATAAAAGATGGAACGCGTGATGTACATGCTTGTGGTCATGGAATCAGGGACAGAACCAGGGGACAAGGGCACCTGCCCCCCTTATAATTTGAAGTTTGAACAGTTAAAATATATAGTATATATTGTATGTAAATAACAAGTATATTTGTAGCGCAACTGGTAGAGAAGTACTCTTAATGTACGGATGGCGTGGGTTCGAGCCCTGTTAGTGCCATTTTTAATGAAATTTTACTGTAATGGTCATTTTTTCCTCTCTTTTATTCATTTTTTTTCTGTTTTGCCCCCCAACATTTATTTTAAATGTAATGGTCATGTTTTCCTCTCTTTTATTCATTTTTTTTCCTGTTTTGCCCCTCAACATTTATTTTAAATTTTTTTTTCTTTATTTTCGTCACGATTAAGTCACTTGGATCGGCTTTTTGAGACTGACGCGCCTGTTTTTAGGCAATATACTGTCCTTTTTTACCGTTTTTTGGGTGTACTTTCATTTTCTTTTTTTCTTTTTCTTTTCTATTGATTAATTTGCCTTGTTTTTTCTTCCATCTTATTCTCCATTTTCTTTCTTTCTTTCATTTTTTTTTCTTAGAATTCCAGAGAGTAAGCACACCAATATTTTCAATTTATTATTTTTTATGATGAATGTTACTGAATTTCTTTTTTGATATTTATGTTTACTTTCCACTTTTTTTTGACAATTTTTTTTTCCATTCACATGTCTTGTTTTTTCCTCCATCTTTCTTTCTTTCTTTTCCTTATTTCTTTTTCTTTGTTTATTTATTAACTGATTTGGAAGAATTCCAATTGACCCGTACTTTGAAGAATTCCAATTCAACAGTAAGCACCCTAATCTTCGATTGATTATATTTTGCTCATGAGTATTTTTGAATATATTTCTAAATTGATTTGAACAGGAATGGTTGGAATTGGATGAAGTTGTTTAATATTATTCTAAATTGGATGTTGCTCTTCTTAAATTTATAAAGTTAAGTCCTTCTTTGTTCATTCATTAATATTATTTGAGGGTTGCTTATTATTCAATTTGTTGTTTGGATGATTGATTCTTTTAATTAATAGTGTGGAATTAGATGATGTGTTAAAGTAGACACTATTTTAAGGCGTGTATCCTTTTTTTTTATTTTGCTTCTTTGCCTACTGTTTTTAAATTATACAAGTATTCGTTGTTATTATTAAGTCTACTAATTCGTATCAATGCATATAATTCTTACAGTTCCATTAAGTGAAAGAAGGAATGCAAGTGTCGAAGTTCCCCTGAATGATCCTAGGACTCTCATACTACCAAAAATCCAACCATATAAATATTGCGGGGCTTACAAATTTTATAGAGTCTGATTCCTTCTGTTGTTCGAAAGGGCAAATCTGTCTTGCTGAGTCAACACTACCCCCATATTTGGTGCATCTTATTACTGGGGTTGATGCAAAGTCGAAAGAATTTCAGAATATGATTAGAACATACAACAATCACTTTGCATTCACTTCGATTGGCATATCGTGTGATGAGAAATATCAACATAGGGATCATGGTGTTTACACAGTCAGGGTGCAAGGGCAAATTCATCACTATCTCAATGATTTGATACCTCAAAATCCCTCCAACAAAATGACAGGCATACAGTTTTACTTTTATGATCCTCAACATCAGGCTTCAAATAGAATGAATACATTACCAAGGCTCGATACATCTATTGTGGAAAATTTGGTTGAAGTAATGGAACCGAATCCGTATGCAGAGTTTTTAAAGAATGCATCAACACTGGAGAATATAGATGATTATCACATTGTAATAAGATCAGATCCGGGACTTGACTAGAGAACTTACAACAAACCAACATGCCTTTGAGATTCTTTGGAATGTGGTTGGAAAATGGAGTCGATGATGGTGTATCTGAGCTCACGGAAGGACATCAGGAGGTATACGAAATCCGAGAAGAAGCCATAGAGTATAATACTACTATAGTTGTTACATGATCATCTGATATGTGTTGATGTTTTCACATGGTGAACCTGGCTGGCATAACAACATTCCAAGGGTTGGTTACTCAACAGCGAGGAAAACGCGAGCCGTCAACGAGATAGTGCCAATTAAAACTCTTTTGAAGAAATATTAGCCAGAGAACGAGAAGGTACATTGCTATAACACTTAGTCATACTTACTTCTAAATATGCATCAGGCAAACATAACCCTTAACATACATTTACCAATATGAGTAACTATAATGTTAATGTGTAAACAGGTTTTCTTGGACTGGGGTGAGTGATTACGGACCTCACAGGTTGATGATTTAAGTCAAGGTATGATGATACACCACTCAGTGGAACTCAAAGGCGTAGTAAGCGAAAGATAGTAAGAGAGTATTATGTATATAAGTTACAGGATCGTCCCAATGATAAATCATACATCCTGCGATTTGGGAGGTTGTTTCAACAATATGTAATAGACAATTATGTCAAAATAGAAGCAATGCGTCTTGAGTTTCTCCAAAACAACCAGAAGAAATTGAGGCAAGAGCAATATCAAGGTGTGGTCGATAGTGTTATTTCTGGAATTATGGTTGGAGGTAAAGTAGGTAGAAAATTTACCTGCCCCCTACGTTTATTGGCGGACCCAGAGATTTAAGGCACCGGTATCTAGACTCGATGTCACTTGTACAACAGTTTGGATCACGGATCTATTCCTAAAAAAATGACATGTAACCCCAGTGGCGTGAGATCAAGGGAATACTGACAGGGGATGAAACTCAAAACATACCCGGTTGTGTGCACAAGAGTATTCAAAGCAAAGCTGAGCATTATGAATGACAAGATAATGAGTGGAGTGTTAAGCAAAAGTATTATCATCGGTCGTACATGTGGTTGAATTATAAAGGGGCTTGCGCAAATGCATACTTTGATAATCTGAAACAAGAATACAAGTATATGACACCAGAGGCCTACGACAGGGTGGTTAGTTCTGAGCCTCCTGATAAAAATGTTGATCCTTATTTGTACAATTAACGAGAAAATTACTATTGTTAATTTCTTTTTAATTCATTATGGATTCGACCAACTATTGAATAGGATGTGTTCTTTGCCTTCATTTACTGACGGGCACCAGCAAATACGTATTATTGCTAAAACATCACGTGTCCACGATAAGCTGAAATATACTACTTCATAATCGCACAAAGATTGTCAACTTTTATTTTTTCATGGTTGAGCTTTGACCGTTTATATTTTTATATGTGCTTTATAATATTTTATGAATAATATATTAAGAAAAATACATTTCAAATTCTTTCCATTGATATATATTTTTCATCAAATATTATAAAACAAAAATATTCATGGTCAAAAGTTCAGTATAAAAATTGAAAAAAGTTAAGCGAAACATTTTTATGAGATGGAGGAGAATATAAGTTTAACCTTACAAGGCGGGAAATATGTCAAATCGATTTGGCATTAAGATGGCGTTTAACATATAGTTTGATATCGACATACTTATAATAAGTTACTAAAAGTTGGCGAGTTAAAGAAATTAATGGAAATTTAAAGAAAATGACTTGATTTGTATTTTCTATTAAAGTTGGAGTGCTAACTTTTGCTTGAAAGTATTGACCCACAATGAGAGAGGAAATCTGTCCTACCCGCACCCACTTGGGCTCAAGGGTGGAAAGATATTGATGATGATGATGATAATGATAATTAAAGATCAAAATTATGCTATACTTTTCACCCTTTTCTTATCCACCTAGCCAAGAGATTGACCAAAGTTGTGTTGAATGGAGGACTATTATTTTGGACTGCATTTATTGGCCCAACAATTGTACTACAGTAATATATATATGAAATAGAATTCAACATTTAATTAGAACATATAAATAATAGTGTCTCAACCTCTTAATTAATAGTATATTCAACCTCCTTAATTAATAGTATGTCCATCCATAAAGATTGTACACTTTTTATAGTTATAATTTTTAAATTTTGACCTTAAATATATTTGTTTGTATTGTATAATATTTTATAAAAAATATATCAATGAAAAAAGTTTGAAATGTAGTTTTCATCAAGTATTACACAATAAAAATAAAAATACTCTGCAGTCAAAATTTAAGAGATGAGCAAAAATAAAAAATGGGCCGATGCTTTTTGTGGAATGAAGGGAATACTTTATTACGAGGAATAAAAACATGGGATACTATTCTTACCAACTAGACTTCAATTTGAGTGCATATATATCAAACTCGAAATCCCTGATTTTATTAGAGGTAATTATTGATGTCCTTTCTATAGTTGATGATACATCTTTTTGAATTTCATCATATGATAGAGCATCGAGATAGTAGTGCTTGTGAATACCTAATCAACTTATCGATAATGAACAAAAGAATACATCATCATTTATATTGAAAATAGATGTATAATACAGACTTGTTAGAGCACTCACTATGGGATAGTTTTATGGGTGTTGTATACCCATAAAACTTCATAAACCAAGCACTATGCTTTGTTTTATCATGTTGCATTTTTCAAACTGTTGCAAATGTAAACACCAACAAAACATGTCAGATTGCATTTGAGACTAATAAGATGAGAACAACTCATCAACATTGTTGAAAAGATGAACCTTGAATTAGAACATGTGTAATGTGTTCCTGCCAAAAAATGTTTAAACTTATTTTTGCTCTTAAAAGTAGATATAATAAATTATATTATCTCAGGTTTTTGCTTAGCATTAACGTTTTTAACGTTAATTAAACAATTAAGAATGTGTATATTTTATCTATATATCTGAGGTAATAACGGACGTGCGTTGCACGTAATAACTTTGTTGCCCATGATTTTTTTATTATGTTATAAAGGCTAACAAAAAGTTATTATAAAGAAATTAAATTGTGTAAAAAATAATTTGTATATATTAATTCTAAAGAATAATATTTCTCTAAAACTATGAAATCATCAAAACTGAAAATATCATGTACCTATTTTAAACTTCATTATATAAAAAAATTGAACTCAAATATTTTTTAATGATATGAGATACTATAATTTTATTAAATTTATAATTTTAAGTAAATAAATTCGAAAAATATTTTGATGCATTAGAGTTACCATTATCTCATACTAAAAATTCTTTATTTCATATAGAGGCAATGAAATAATCGCGATCATCTAACACATTTCTCAACGTTCTATGCCCATTATATTATTGTCAAGCAGATAATCCCAAATAAATTGTTCATATATATAATTCTTAAAAAATTCTAGGTAAATAACCAATTAATTTCTCAACCATCAAATTCAAAATTTATGAATACTCCATACTAAATTCATCTTCCAAAAGAACATGCAAATTTCTTTTCAATAGTCAAAATTATCCCAAACTTCAACCAATAAAATTCAAAATTATGAATGCTACATACCACCTCCATATCTAAAGGTTGTATGATTTTCTTTTTTAACCAAGGCTTAGCCTAATGGTTGCCAGCTGACCTCCGTATGAGAGGTTTGGGTCCGATGTCCATGAAGTGCTTATAAAAGCATTCTGTCCCCGAAAAAAAATCAAAAGTACTTAAAATTGGATACAAAATTCAAAATTTATAAATAACTTCGTACTAAATTTCTCTCTAAAAAGTTAAGATTCAATTTTCTTTTCGATAGTAGTCAAAATAATTATTTGATACTTTCGACCAACAAAACTCAAAATTTATGAAACTTCTCCATCACTTTTTGATGGGAAGATTTACTTTTACAATATTTAGGCGAGACTCCATATTTACTTTTTCTCACAATGGGGAAGATTTTCCCTCTATTTTAAGATACAACATAGACGATTTATTGATTGTCGAGAAAAGAAAAAATATCCTATGAAATAGTGATGAAGGAATCTCACGCATATTGTCATCTCTAAAAATTTGTTCGATTTCTTTTCAATAGTCAAAATTACTTAAACCTCAACCACCAAGATTAAAAATTTATTAATACTACATACTATATCCATCTGGCGATCATTCAAAACAACTTTTCAATAAATGCAATTGTTAAAACTCAACCAACAAAATTTAAAACTTATGATTACTATACTCTTGCTACTTTCATTTCTAAGAGCTTGCTCAATTTTTTTTTTCAATAAAAAATATTAACAAACTTTATGATCTTAATTGATTGACAAGATGACTTTGATTTGAATCAAAATTATTACTCCCTCTATCGTTTTGTTTGACTCTTTCTTTTGCACAAAGTTTTAGAAAATTCAAATTTATCTTACATTACTAATTTTGGGATTTTCATTTTAGGAAAAATGAGCTTATATAATTTGAGATGGAGGTAGTACGTGTTAACAATTATTAGATAAAAATACTATATATTGATATAATTCTACAATCATCTACAAAATTTCATAAAAATTTTGAGAATTAATATTTAAAAAGTCATCTTGTCAAATTTTTATGAGAAAATACTTCAGATTGATATCTCTAACTACAACCTGCATATGTCATAAGTGTAGATTTTATAAAAAATTATATTTTAAGTTGGGCATTATTAATTATTGATATTTAACGAGGAAGCTTAATAAATACATTTGCACAAAATCCTTAGAGCCCTTTCTTAGAAATATTACTCTCGAGTCTTGAGCAGATTTATTCAACAAATTCGTTAAAGTGTATGTATGTTCCAACAGTTGGCACATATGTAGATTTTCGATTATTTTTAAATCTCTTAAATCTAATGTCAACTTAGGATTATATATGGTAGAGTCCTATATTGAGATAACCCCATACCGTTGAATCTTCTATTTATTGATTGTCTTTGTAGTCTTTTAGTTATATTAAAATTTATTAAAATAATACAATTATACCCTTCATTAACTCTCAAATAAAATTATTTGAGTTATTCTTCTATTTCGTAAAGAAATACTAAGACAATTATGATCATCTAAGACTGTTTATTCATTGTACATTATTTCTAGAACAATTAAAATCATCTAAATAGATGTAGCCCCCATGTCTTTGAGAAATCTAACTAAATAACCAATATAATTTTTCAATCATTTAAATATAAAAGTTATGAATACTACATACTAAATTTATCTCTAAAAAATTGAAAAAATTTATTTTTCAATAATCAAAATTGTTTAAATCTCAACCAACAAAATTTCAAAATTATGAATATTATATACTATCCATCTTGAAAAGGTTGTTCGATTTTCTTTTTCAATAGTCAAAATTATTAAGAACAACAATCAAAATTATTTAAATCTCAACCAACAAAATTTCAAGATTATGAATATTATATGCTATCCACACTATCTCTAAAAAGGTTGTTGATTTTATTTTCCAAAGTCAAAATTGTAAGAACTTAATGTAACGACCCGCCCAGGATCGGCATACGAGGTAGAGAATCATTATAATCCGAAACACCAGAGTCACCAAACCGATGGACGACTCCGTTTAAAAACTACTCGTTTCATCCAAAAATTTGATTTCCATTTAATATTCCCAAAACAATCACAATTTAAAAATTTACAATCCATCAGTCATATCTAAGCAACTTCATATCTAGCATGTCCGATAACGATGTGCGTGAGACTACAAAGAGAGTAAATCGTACTCGAGAATCTGGTGGCTGAAATGAGGCTAAAGTTTGAAAATAAAGTACAACAATGAAAAACATTTGACAACCACATCAAAATGTCAGTGTAGGATCCTCTGCCACCCAATGCTCACTAGCCACTCGGAACAAACTCTCCAACGGCCTCCCTGGCTCCGCTAGCCGTCTGTCAGCACGGCCTAGGCAAATGCATATAGCAAAAAGAGGTGTAAAGTTGCGAGAAGGCAGTGAGAGCAAACCTTAATGGGTGAACTTACCATCACGGGCAGGCAGGTGGAAATATTATAATAGCCCAACATGGACATGAAGTGCGTGTATATATATATATATATATATATATATATATATATATATATATATATATATATATATATATATATATATATATATATATATCGAACTACCTAATAAAGTCATACAATAAGATTCCAAAAAGGTCACCATGCATGCGTATCGAATATAATAGAAGGTGCGATAAGGCACACAAACACGAGAATAAAATCATAGAGACTTCGACAACGACTATAACTTCTAGTCATCACCTTCTATCTCTCATATCTCCACAAATATATCACCCTCTAATGCATATACGATATAAGACCAATCGCGTCCTTATCCTGCCCAAGGAAGGAGAATCGCTAATCATAATCATCCCGACATAAGGTCAAATCGATACTCAGCAGTCACCCCAAAGTCATACATAACTCTAACCCGTCACCTCCCGAATAACCAACTACTCTACTCCCAAAACAATATCCAAGCACACAACTTCTAAAACATCTCACAATAAGTAAATTGAGCTGCTTGGCAAGCCAGGCCACAAACATACCCAGTGCCGACAAGGCCTGAGAAATACAACGGTGCCGACAAGGCCTGAGAAATACAGTGCGAAAGGCGCGAGAAATCGAAGAGAAATATAAGTTGGGAGTTTAGTACATACTTTACCTCAAGCAATCTTGGCGCCCACAGAATATAATCACATAATCATATCATAGCTCCACAAATGAATCACACATAATCATACAACAATTACATGTATGTCATTCTCACGTAATCATAACAAAATGACATGTGCATCATTCTCACATAATCATACCATAATAACATGTTCTGATTTAAATTAAAATGAGATAAGTCTGGCGCTTTCTGTTAGCTACCACCCAAAAAACTTTCGCGAACACCATCACGGTAACTACTTTCCGCGATCAACGCCTAACAAAACACCCGGTAATATCAAGACCTGCTACAAAACTGCGTTACAGAAGACACTTGTACCAACTCTTAGTGGAACTGTTTCAGCAATTAAAATAACGGATAAAAATACTTGAATAGTATCCCGTAGGACACAGCCCAATGATCTCCCTCTAGAATTTACCTTATTATTTTAACATTTCAAATCAACTTATAAGTCATTCTAATTAACCACCAGGTCATAATTATGACTTTATACTCCAAAATATAGATTATAACTGACTTACAAATCGCACTTTTCAACCCTAATTCCCTTTAATCCATTTTAAATCACCATTTTAACATCACAACAACTATAATAAGGCCCCAATTAAACTCCCTACACATTTAAAGTCTTAGAAAAATATCAACCAAAAAGTCAACCGAAACCTAGAAAAGTCAACCCGACCATAACATCCTCAAACGACCTCTAAGTCACGAATTCATCACTTATATACATCACTTGAATATAACAAACTTAGAATCATCATAAAATTGAATTATGTAACTTAAAAGATCAGCTTCAAAAGTCAATAAAAAATCAACCAAAACTCTATTTTCTTACCTCAATCGTAGGGAAGATGTTAGGCAGCCTTGATCAGCTGAGGATCTTTATATGCGACAAAGTGAAGAAATGGAAGAAATTTTTGGGTTTTGCTCTTCCAAAGAGTCTCGGCCAAGCTATGGAGAAGGAAGGAAGATATTTGTGTTTAAGGCAGGATGGAAGATGATAACTTAGCTCTTAAGTCTTGAAACAACCCCTTGCGGGGAGTTTGTCTTAGAAATGTCGCCTTGAATCGAGCTGTCAGAGCAGTGAGCGATCTAACTTAGCTCGAATTGTCACCGGCTATTACTACTAAATTATAAATGTAATTCGGCTCAAATAATTTACGAAATAATATTATTATCGAAATTATTTATACTATCTCAAAGGAACTACCACCGGCGAATTTTTTTTTTTTTTTTAAAAGGCGTAACATGTTATTACACTTAACCACTAAATTATGAATACTACATACTAACTCATATCCTAAAGATCTTTTTTTCAATAGTCAATTTTTTTTTAAAAACTCAACCAACAAACTTAAAGTGAAACATCATATACTACCTCATCTACAAAAGGTTAATTTATTTTCTTTTTTGAAATAATTAAAATTATTTAAAAAGTTAACCACCAAAATTTAAAAAATACTAAATTTCACATCCATCTCTAGGAAATATCGTTCAATTTTCTTGTTCAAAAGTCAAAATTATTTAAAACTCAACCGACAAAACTAAAAAATATGAAGATAAAATGTTCATGGATTTTCTTTTTCAATTGTTAAAATTATTTTAAAAAGCCGACCGCTTTGAAAATTTAAAATTTATAATTACTAAATATGGTATTTTTCTCTAAAAGATCGTTCAATTTTCTTTTTCAATAGTCACAATTATTTATAACTCCACCAATAAAATTGATAACTTATGATTACTACATACTTATTAACTTCATGGCTAACATATTTTTTAATAGTCAAAATTATTAAATTTTATGATCTTAATAATTGATATACAACTTTATTTTGAATCAAAATTATCATATTAACAGTAAAGTAAGTTAAAAATATTATATGTAGATATACATATTTCACATAATAATAGAGGTTTCCTTCTTCATAAACTGTCATCCTAATTTATATACGTAACATTGATTTGAATAATAAATTATAATATTTTTAATAAAATACATTTAATATATTAATACTTTAAATATTGTTGATCGTATATTATATAATACTCCATATTAAAGTAAAACAATAAAGGAGGTTTCATAGTAAACCTTGTGACAATGACTTTAACTTATACTCCTTTCTTTTCAATGCTATTTTTAATTATTATATGTGAATTATTAATTATAAACTCAATTATTTTTATACAAGTATAATTTTTGAAGAAAAATATGAAAATTGCTAATATTTTTAATGTAGAATTATTCTTAACATAATACTTTTGATTAATCAAGAAAAAATAATGTGTTAATTTTTATATCAAACTTACTAATTTTATTAAGTAGAGTTCTATGATTTCGAATATGCTCTGACTTGTAATAGAGTCACATAATAAATAATTCTATTTACATAATAGGAGCACTTTATATGATGAGAGAAGGTAATTATTTTACGTAGTAGTTTATTTAATGATGGTAATTAAAAATATACGTGTGAATTAAAATACAAACCAACCGTCTTTTATTTTTATTTTTCTCGGCTTTATTTTGGCATCTATTTTGGTCAAGTAAATTCCTGTTAGAATCTAGTCTTTATGTTTTTTTTACATGGATTTTTTATGTAGGTGCGTTGTATTATATTAATGATTCCTTTCTTGCATGATGGTTTCCATCCCCTTGCAAGAACTATGCATTCTTTATAAATTAATTCGTATTATTTTGTAAGCCATTTTTCATATACTCCCCCACTCTAAAAAAAGAATTGAAGGTTGAGTTAAAATCCTAAATGACTCATATAATTTTGATTCAAAACAAAATTATAATATTAGTTGTAAAGTATGATGAAAATATTATATATTTTGAATAATCAAAAAAATTGAAAATTCTTGAACTTTGATGATTGAATTTTTTTATAAACTCAGTTATTTTTATACAAGTATAATTTTTTAATAGAATTACTATGCAAATAGCTAATATGTTTAATCGAGAATTATTCTTAACATAATACTTTTGATTATTCAAGTAAAAATAATGTGCTAATTTTATATCAAACTTAATAATTTTATTACGTAAGTCATATAATTTAAATACAATATATAACATAATAGAGTCCCTACAATAAAATAATTCTATTTGCATGTAGAATCTTATATTATAGAATTTGTATTTGTAGTCTTTTTTTTATTTAAGTAATAAGGGTATTTTAGTCCGTTCAATCACAAAAAAGGGAACAAACTATTAACACAACTCGTACTTTTATATATATATAGATAGATATAGATATCCTAATCAATAACAACTAAAATAATAATTAATAGCATTAAACATAAAGTAAAACTTTTATATTAACTATGTACCTTTGAATATATTAAGTACGAGGGAACTTCAAAAGGAAAAACGTTGTATTGGAATTCCAAAGTGATAACTATTTCGGAAAAAAAAAGTTAGGATGTCAAGTAAAAAAATCGGGAGGAAATACTTAGTACCTATTAATTAGTTCTAATAAAGTGTTATAAATATTTTTATAAAAATAAATGATAAAAATATTAATATTAAAAATATTATATTTATTGGGATACAAAGTAAAAATAAATTGTGTATGAAAGATAAAATAAAACTTTTGATAAAACATAGTTATAGTAAATGAATAATTTGAATGTGGTGTTGCCTTATATGTTATAGCGATGGTAGAATTGTGAAAAAGAGGGAATATAAAACATTGCACAGTTGAAACAATTTAGCCGATGTGGACTATGAGCACTCACACCAATAAAGTTTCATCACATTTTATGATTTTTAATATCACCGGCTTCGTTCAACATCGTATCACAATCACATGGTTTAGTATTAAATCTCTTATAATACATGTTTTATCTAAAATTTTATTTTTTCTTTCATATATATAAACAATTTCCTATATCATATTATTTTATCTTTCCTTAATATCCAATAAATCACATTTAGCTATATTAGTTTTATAATTGGAAATTAAGTATATTATTTACTTTTATACTACCGCATCTAAATAAAAGAAATTTCACATTTATTTTTCTAGTAATTAATTTTAAGATATTTTTTTAATAATTATGGATATATAAATTTATAAATTTATCAATGAAAACTAAAATAAAAATTTATTAAATATAAATTAGTATCACCCAATCAAATAGTGCAATAATTGAATTAAGCCCCCATTGCCAGTTACACGTGACATATAGTCATTGGCTTATAGCAATAAAAATGTTTTCAGGTGTTGCTTATTTGCAACATCTTGAATTGTAAGAACACAATGAAAAACATTACTGCCAATCAACAGTAAAACTACTTGAGTTGCAACTTGCAAGACCCATAAAACACCCTTATAGCAAGTGCTCTTTGTACATAACCCTACAATTTCAAAAATAATTTTTTACCAGATTGTGACATAAGCAGCCACATAAGTTCAGGAATATATATTAGAACTAATTAGCATTTTATTCACATATTATCGCGTAAATTTACATGTGATCGCTTGGTATCGATTTGTTTTGAATGTGGTCGCAATTAAACTATCACTATCGGTTTCTGCCTTGGCCCATTGCAACGATAAAGCTAAAGTATAGGGCGCGTTTAAAATATTTTTATATAATTAGAATAAGCACTCTGGCTTTTTTTTAATATACTCTGTCCGTCAGCCACCATAAAAGCTTTATGACCATCATTTATTCTTTGATACATCTCACCTACCCCATTGCCTCTGCCCCACCTGCACCCAACACCCTACCCTAACCCTCTTCTCCCCACCCCTGCCCCCTACCCACCCACAAAAGCTCCCCCTTCTTGTCACGCCAACATGGCAAAACAAAAATAAATGCAATTTGATAATCAAACAAGAAGCTTAAAAATTTCAAAAAATAAAACCATTAAAAGAATCACAATAAGTTTTCCTCTACAATCACAAGATTTCTCAGATTGATAATCATTCAAACAATCCAAAAAACAAAACCCATTAAATAATTTTAAAAAAATACAAAAATTTATGTTTGCTAGGTGCATACTCATCGACAGGTACAGTGCAATAACAACTTACTCTTGCATAGGTTTCAATTAGTTCAATTTTTCTATGAAGGGAATTTTCCAAACTATCTCTCACTTTTCGTATTCTACTCCTTCGAGCACTAAAATCAAGAAATGGAATAATATAACAAGCTTGGCAGAAGAGATATCCTGTTCAGATCCAAAATAATCATACAATTAAGAGCAATGGTCACTCTTTCTTCTTCTTGGGCAGGAAGATCCACTGTTTCAGTTGCAAACCTATGTGTCTGTGCACCCCAGATAAGGTTTCCACCTGAAATGCATGCAGCTCCAACGGTGGTGGCGACTTTGTTGGGGTTAATGGTGGTAGGTCAGTGGGTGTGCAGTCGGTTTTACGGGGTTGTAGGTATAGATTGCACAGGTGGGCCGGTATGGGGGTGGGGTGATTTTTTTTAATGAAAGAAAGTGGTGGTTGGTGAAAGTTAAAGCTAGAGAAAGTTTAGGGGAGGGGGTTGTTGAGGTTGTTTTTGTTAGGGAGACGATCGGGACTTGAGGTCGGGCCTTACTAGGTCACGACCTAAGTTCGAACTTGGAACAACATTGGTTTTCTTGAGGGGTTAGGGATCAACTAGTCCCCCACACACTCCCGGAGCCACGGGATCACGAGACAGTATTTGAGGTAGTTTTGGGAAGCTTTGAGGAGTGCGAGGAATAACTTTAGTTAGGGTAGATATTTTTTTACATATATAGAGAGAGGCATTCTCTACTGAGTTTTGTATAACAAAATAAACATCCCTAAACAATTTCTTGGGAGAATATTATTGAATCATCATCAATAATATTGTGACTTTAATAATAATTAAAATTATTAAGTTATAAAGTATTCTTTCGATTGAAGTATTCTGGCTTGATAGATTATTATTACAATCTTCAGATTTTTTTGGTTTGAGTATGGATTACGGTAATGACAAGGCGTGCCTTCAGCGTTGAGGGAACACAATATAAAGTATTGTGTCGTTTACTTTTTTGCATTTACATTATTATTATTTGCTTAGGTTTGGAGATTGAAATTAGGCCTTTAATCTCATAATTGGTATTAGAGCGGTGTTCTTGATTGAGGCTTGAAATTCAATGGCGAAACTTGAAGGAGTGGTTGCCGCACATCTTGTAGACAAATTGGGCCAGGGATAGATTTACCGTTGGAAGATGTGTATGAAGGATTATTTATGCAGGGAAGAAATGAACAAAACATTAGGTGAGAAGCTTTGAAGATGGATGAGGATGAATGGAAAGAGTTAGACGGTAGAGTCTTGGTGTGATCAAACCATGCTCGTCTAAAACGTTACATTTTAATGTTGCTAAGGAGACTACGACAAAGGGTCTGATGAAGGCGTTGTCAAATCTGTATGAAATTAAATCGGCAAACAATAAGGTACACATCTAATGAAGCAGTTTTTCACTTAAGGATGTCAGAGAATACTCCACTTAGCTAAGAGCGCCTTAATGACTTCAACGAGTTTGATAAATCAACTATCTATTGTTCGGTGAATTTTGATGATGAGTTACAAGCACTGATATTATCGGCATCTTTGCCAAATAGTTGGGAGCCGATAAGGGCTACTGTTAGTAACTCGGTAGGTAATGAGAAGTTGGAGCTTAAGATAGTACAAGAGCGTTGTCTGTCTGAATAAGTACGTAAGACTGATGTGAGAGAGAAGGGTTTTGCATTGAATGTAGAAAGAGGTAGGAACTAGGATAGGGAAATAGCAAGAATAAATGGAGGTCAAAGTCAAGGGGAAGGAGTAAGTCAAAATTTGGAGGGCGTCGTAGGTCTTTGGGTTGTGACAAAGCGGGTTCGTGATGCACACCCAAGGCTTTGGAGGTCGGGACAATAATATAAGTGAGGTACGATATTGTTGATGATTACATAGATGCTTTGCTCTTATCGGTTGATTGTTCTATTACTTCTTGGATGTTGGATTCGATGCATCATTTCATCTTCTTTGATAGTGGCCCCATTGAATATTGTGGGTATGGGAGATGTCAATTTGAAGGCGCATCCAAATGGTTTTACGAAATTGATAAAAGTGAGACATGTATCAAAGCTAGTGAAGAGCTTGATATATGTGAGTCAGTTGGATGGAGATGGCTATCGAATAACGTTCGGTGATGGCGGCTGGAGAATATGGCGCTTATTTGGCAATGGCCTCTTCGAGGTCGGGGAAGATGGGTACCTTGTACCTTCTTGGGAGAGTTCTCGAGGGATGATAAAACATTGTTGATGGTTAAAGAGAAGACAAGATTGTAGCATAACCGTTTGGGTCACATAATTGAGAAAGGTATGAAATGTCTTATCTTAAATAATTTGATACGATTTGAAATTTGTTCATCACATATATCACGTGAAGTTATATTAGGGTAAGCAAAAGAAGAGTCAATTTTATTGAATTTAAGCCTAAGTTTAAGAGGCTAGAGTTAATTCACACACATATGTTTGGGGACTGCACGGTTGGTTACGTGGGAGGTTCGCTATATTATGTAACACCGTTGATGATGCAACAAGGAAGGTTTAGGTTTTATTTCATGAAGCACAAATTCGAGGTTTATGGAATCTTCAAGAACTGGAAAGCTATGGTTGAGAACGAGACTGGGCTGAAAGTGAAGTGTTTGAGATCTGATAATGGGGGGTGAATATGCGATAATTATTTCAAGCAATGCTAGCGGCGAGAATGGGATCGATCTGAGAGACTATTAAGGGAACACTGACAAAGCGAGGGTGCCCAGGCTGAAGGATGAGCAGAGGCTAAGTAGGCGTTAACCGGTGTGGGGATACTTTCTGGGTTTGCCTCAAGCGTTACGGGCTGACAAGTATCTGCGGCCTTAGCAGTAAATAGAGGACCCTCGGTCCCTCACGTTTTAAAATTCCCCGATGAAATGTAGGTTCTAAGAAGGTAAATTTATCTTTCATAAGATTATTTGGTTGTTTAGCGTATGTTCATGTAGATGCAAATATTAGAAGTAAACTTGATGCAAATCTAACATTTGCTATTTTATTGGTTATGGTAATGTTGAGATGGGATATCGATTCTATGACTTGAAGAATCGAAAGATCATACGTAGCAAGGATGTGGTCTTTAATGAAGAGGTGTTATACAAAGATAGACAGAAGGTGTTGGAGGAGAAAGAAGTGGAAAAAGAAGTCACAAGCTGCAACTCACGAGGAAGCTTGAGGCAGCGTAGAATGGCGCGTAACTCGGTTTCTTCCAGCGGGCATAATATCTTATATCGTACCCCTGCTCCGGAGAATCAACTGAAAATTCTTTTCTTGACATGCCACCTACGGAGAAATGCGAGTCTTGATGAAGAGAGACAACTGTGGTTGAGGAAAATACTTTTGATACTAGTCAAGAGGTAAATACACCCGGTCTAAAAGAAGCTGAAAGAGTAAGCAAACCTTAGCGAGAGGTGATATACTACTAACTTTCTATTGTTAACTTACAAAGGCGAGAGCACATTAGTTATGATGAAGCATTACAATGTGATGATTCAATTAAGTAGGAGTTAGCGATGAATGAGGAGATGGAGTCTTTGAGTCTAATATGACGTGGAAGTTGGTTAAAGCTGCCTAGTAGCCATAGAAAATATTATAATAAATGGGTCTATCGCATTAGGAAAAACGTTATGGTAGTAAACGGTGCAAAGGCTGGATTTGGTAGTCGGGATTTCCAACGGAAGGAAGGTGTTGACTACCTTTGAAATATTCTCACCCATAGTCCAAGCGATGATAATCAAAGCATTGCAGGATTGGTAGCAAGGGATAATATGCATGCTTGACGGATGGATGTGAAAACTATATTTTTACATGGTGATGCGGATGTAGAGATATTTATGAAGCAATCTCGAGCTTTGAGGTTAAAGGAAAGGCAATTGCGCAAACTTGAGAAGAACTTGCATGGCTTGGAAAGCAAGCTCAGTGAGTGGAATATTATCTTTATTAACTTTATGAAAAAGTTTAATTTTGTTGATTTGTGAAATGATCACTTGTTGTTACATGAGGAGGAGGTTTGAAAAAAGATTATGTTATTACGTTTCTTTTATGTGGATGATATGTTGATAATAGTGGTGATTTACAAAAGATTAACATGTTGAAAACAATTATCGATTGGAATTTGCGATGAAGGACCTAGGTGAAATGAAAACAAATTATGAAGATGAGAATGTCGGAAGTCATGGGATTCTACGAGGAGGCCCGACACAAAAAGAATGCACGGAGAAGGTGATCAAGTGGTTAACCGTTGGATGCAAAGCTGGTGAGTACCTAGCCGCTCATTTTCAATTATACGTAAAAGCAATCACACCCGAGAAGAGGCCCGAGGATGGTGGTGTATATGGATAAAGTGTCTTTATCCTACGTAGTAGGTAGCCACATATATGCAATGGTGTGCACTAGACACAGCAGACGATATTGCACATGTTGTGGGAGTTGTTAGTAGATACATGTCAAATCCAGGGAGAGAACATTGGGAAGCTGTAAAGTGGATCTTTAGATATATGAATGGTAGTGTTGAAAAGGCTTTATGTTTTTGTAGATCTGAGTTGGGGTTGATAGGATATGTAGATGCTAACAATGGTGGTGATGTTGATAGTAGAAAATCTATTAGTGGATATGTATTCACGTTTGGAGGTACTACAATTAGCTGGAGGTCAAAGTTGCAACCAATAGTAGAATTATTTAGTTGTGAGGCCGAGTATGTTACTATGGCTAAAGTTGTGAATGAGATGATATGGTTGCAAACTTTTTTTAAGGAGCTGAATCTAGAGCATGGTCAAAATATGTTATACAGTGATAGTCAAAGTGCTATTTATTTAGCAAAAAATCTTGTGTTTCATGCTAAAACCAAGTATATAGGACTGAGGTACCATTTCATACGTTCAGTGTTGGAGAATGGTGTTCTAAGGCTTGAGAAGATTTCAAGAGATCGGAATCCAACGGATATGTTTACGAAGGTGGTGAACAAGGAGAAACTGAAGTTGTGTTCAACTTCAGTTGGTCTTCAGAGCGAATAATCTGAAGAGGGCTGCTGCAGAACGGTGCTTGAAGATGGTGATTCGAAAATGTCTTCAAGTGGGAGATTGTTGAAGTTGAAGCCATTTCATTTGTTTTTGTTTGAGGGCGGTCGGGTTTGGTCGGGCACTTTACTAGGTCTAAGTCCCGAACTTAGACAACTTTGGAGTCAATGGTTTCGGAGGGTTCGGGATCATCCCGGTATCTGCACTCCAGCCCAGCGTGACTCTAAAACGGCGTATTTGAGTGGTTTCGGACTTTAGAGGCCCTATGAATAATCTAAGTAGGGTAGATATTTTCCTATAGAGGAAGGCACATTCTCTATGAGTTTTGTATCACAAAATAAACATCCTAAATAATTTCTTGAGAGAATATTATTGAATCATCATCAATAATATTGTGAGGCTTTGTAATTGAGAATACTAAGTTATAAAGTATTACTCAATTGAGTGTTCTAGCTTGATAGGTTATTGTAATAATCTTTCGGTTTTGGTTTTAGTGGATTTTGCAGCGGCAGGGGCGTACCTTTCATATTGGGGGAACACGTATAAAATCTTTGTGTACGTCTACTTCTCATAATTCTCTTACTGTTGTTATCGTTGTTTTCTTAGGTTTGGGAGATTGAAATTAGGCACTTAATGCAATAGGGATGGGAGTAAGTAGGGGTAGGGTGGGTGTGTTAAAGAAGACAAGTGTGGGGTTCTATTTTAATTATGTAAAATTTACCCCTAAACTTTAGTTTAGTGTTGGACAAAATAGTCATTTTGTCCAGAAATCGATAGTATAGGGACTCATATTACCTCTGGCTGAATGGTTCGAGAATACGTAGAAATTTAGCAAATTAGGGGCAAATAGGCTTGCCAATGCAAAACTTTTAAAATTTTGATATATGTAAAAGTTTTAAAATGCAATAATCATTCTTAATTTTTATAATAAGAAACCAACAATTTTATGGTTTATAGAAAGCATGGCACTAGTATAGCCGTTTCCTTTCCTATAGTATATTCAACCTCCAATAGTTGACATTCAAATCCTCAGAAAATACCGTGCTGTATACTTCTCCTGACTTTGTCAAACCTTCACATCTCAAACCAACCTTTCGTGCCTCCCCATGCACAAACAAGTATTTAAACCCATTCCCCTCTCCATCTTTTACCATTAGTCATCAAGAACTCATAATCAAGCCTCTTTCATGGCCTCCACTCCTCCCCCAAATTTCCTAAATCTATCATCATATAATACAATCAAGGTATTGTTTCTTCTATCTCTTCTATTCGGCTCAACGATGGCGATCAGACCGGATAGAGGGATGATGGAGAATAAAATGAAGGTGAAGCCATCAAAGCAAAATCTACCGGGTGGAATGTATCATCAAATGTTACCAAAAGGGACAAAAATTCCTCCTTCTGGCCCTTCAAAGAGACATAATTCAATTGTCAACTCTGTCCCAAGACATTGAAGGGTGGCATGGGTGTCTCTTGTCCCTCTAGTTCCGTCCCTGTAAAAATTGGAAAGTTCGATATTATTTTATCGGAGAAAAGTATATATATACTTATTTTTTCATTTTTCTTTCAAGGAAATACATGTACAATACATTATTCCATTTCATTTCTTTATTTGTTTTGCAAGATTGTATTATTTACATACAATTTTTTAGTGATATAAGTTTTATAAATTACTGGAGCCTACAATTGGTCTAGATGTAACATGATCAAGTTGTAAGGCTAAGTTTTGGGTGCCGAGTGATTGCAACAATTCTGTACACAGTTTGAATAATTTAATATTTTTAACTTTAAATCAATTAAATATACTCTAGCGAGTGCATTTATTATCCAATTGTATGTCTTAGTGAAGATATTACTGATGAATTAACTTGTCAAAGATGATGCATGTTGTATATCGTGCAAATTAATTAAAACACAAATTTTTCAGTTACCATCATATTTAATAATGTAACAACCTTGTCTGGAAATTCAATTACAGCAAGTTAGTTATACACATTCTCATTGTTAAATCAACTTAGTTGAAAATGATTGATAAGTGATACCAATTGTCTTTAGTATTCAACATTTTGTTGGGTTTTTTTAGTGTGGGTTGACTTTTTTAGGCATTTTTTTGCTGATAATAATGAAGTAATGAACAATAGGAAAAAAGAACATGTCCAGAAAAAGTGAAGTCGGGCCAAATTATTTGGTGATAAGTCTACGCATGTGTTCTACCTGAAAAAAAGAAAGAAATCATCTAGGTTCAAATTTTATTATATTTGATTGTCAAACTGGATTTTTAGGTAGTCAACACATTCATAAAATAAATTTAATCCTCTATGCATATTAGGTATGACGTACGTATCCTTTTACCACCCATGATCCCATATATACCAATATATAAAGGTTTTAATAGGTCAATGTGGAACTGAGTTATTAATATTTCAATATTATATATAGATTCAATATAAAAATTTGAAAACCTTAAATAACTTAATCCACCACCTAGTAATCAAATTTCATAATAAAATAAAAGCAATAAATTAAATATTCAAATAAAGAAACTAACGAGCTGGCTCACCTAGCTATTATTAAACCTAAAGACCAATTCGTGACTCGGTTTATTATAGATGGAGTCGAGTTTGAGCAGCCTAACTAAACAAGCCCTTCGGTATGACTCGTGTACACCTTCCTTATTCACCAAACTAATAGCTCAAGAATTATTAAACAACAAATATTGTCATATATAATTTGCTTATGCTATAGGTCTGTGGTAATTAACCACCTCACATTTATAATATATGCATACTTACTAGTTTCACACAAGTTTATAGGAGAAATTTCCTCAATTTATTTCATCTTTTGTAACCTGTGATTAATGAAACTTAGATTGAATATTTACATAATGTGGCACATGCAAGAAAATCCCCTCGGAAACCAAAATCCTCTAACAAAGCAAACTCGAATGAAGGAAGAATTGTTTTTGTTGTGCACATGAGAAAGGACTAATGAAGAACATTCATATAATTTGGTTTCTGAAGCAGGTAAAGGAAATGTAAACTGAACAATCTTCTGGGGGGAAATGTAGTTCTCCAGAGCATAGTGAGCTCACTGGGGGGAGGTAAAGAACCATGCATCCAGAATTAAACATTCACAAACATAACAAGTTATTGATCAGAAATGACAGAAAGACGCATAGCGCGAGCGACTAGTTAAAAAATAAAGTACTTTATAATTAACTTATTATATTTCTCTCCATGCCAATAAAGAAAGAAACCTTACTCAAATTCTGTATGGTTTTAGTTGTTAGAGCTGTAGAAATAAAGGCCAGATTTTGTTCTTCCTTGGCGCCAAGTTGCTTACAGTGAGGAAGGCAGATAAACAAAGTATCAGCTACAAAATTCGGAGTCTTGATCTCCACTTAGCGATTTTGAAATAGATGGAAACCATTTCATGCCATCTCCTGGACTTTCTGGAAAGGCGGTTACAGATGACAATTGCAGCAGCAACAACGCCTTCCATCACATTTCTCGGGCTTAAATTTTGCGTCTTCCAGCTTCTGTTTCCTTGAACAGCACGGATGAGAATGCAGACATATGCTACATCTTTATTACTTCATATAGCCTAAACATGTCTTGTCAATGGCCAACCTAGTTTCTCTTTCACCTCCCTGGCTGCAGTGCTGAGCATTCCTTGAACCGTTTATCAGAAAGTAGGTAAGACATCAGTCAATGATTTTTATAACTATTTCGGTTCTTCCACATCTGTCTCAAATTCAATGATTCATAGGAGTAAAGGAAATTTCCAATGTTTCTTCTGCCCAACCGGAGACCTTCAGTGTGTTAGACTGACGTGATAACCAACTACACCACGAAACCTTATTGAAACAAATGTATATCAAGTTTTCAACTACTTCTGTCGTATTATGTGTATCTGTATTTGTAGAAGATTAAAACTTTCATGATGACAGTTATCTTATTTCCTGCCTGTATGAAATGCGAACTACTAGTATTAACAGGCCTTACACTTGCTTCACTTGAATTATAATTCCAATTCTCCTTTGAGTTCGGACTGATACTTTTTTTGCTCGAAACATCCATCCTTCCACACATTTGAGGAAGGGGTATGAAGTTATGAATAAGATTAAAAACCATTTTGGGAACAAAAACTTATATAGTATCACTTAATTAATAAATAAAGAGGAGATTATATACTTCAATAGTTTGTAAGCAATTGATAAATTTTTGTGATTTAAATAGTAATTTTTAAGATAATATATCGAAATTCTATTACAATAAGACTGGTTTAATAGAAAAATGCTTCCAACGCCTCTAAAGAGGCTCCGGCCTACGAGGAGTGAGATGTGATAACAGTAAGACTGTTTCCAAATTGATCCAAGATGATGTGAAAATATTATCTACTACTTTCCAATAGATAAGAAGATTATATACTATAATGAGTCATTTCGATTTATTCCACTATATTCAGGAGCTAGAAAAATTATTATATGTCCGCAACCTTAAGAAATTATAACTGGTTATTAAAGCTAACAAAACTTCCAGAATACTTCCCAAAAACCACATAATCCTTAGATAAAGATGAAGAAAAACGTACTGGAACTATCAAGTGAGATTAAAAGTTCGCTTTGCAGACTCCAGAGTGTTGAGCAGCAGCATCGCGACAGTCATTGGTCCAACGCCTCCAGGAACAGGACTAATGGCTGAAGCTATGGTTGTGGCTTCTTCATAACACACATCTCCTGTAAGCCTGTACCCGTATTTTTCACTCGGGTCCTGAAAGCCAGTCAATATCAATATTTTCACCCCAATGGAGCAAGATAAAATTGCAAATTCATTGAGTTCTATATTTACAAGGATCTTAGGAAATTCCAATTTGTTCAGTAGAATTAATCTATTATCAAAATAGAACAGAGATTTTTGTACCTTGATAGGATTTGTACCAACATCGACTACCACCACCCCTGGCTTCAACCAACTAGAACGAACCAAATTGGGAACCCCAGCAGCCACAATAAGTATATCAGCTTCACGAGATATTTTCTCAGGGTTACTTGAGAACACGTCCAAAATGCTTACCGTAGCATGGTGTCTCTACAAAATAATATACGTGTATAAGACAATCAAGATGAAACAGTTGAATGAGCTTCATAATTATCAGTAGAAACTAGGCACCTGCAATATCAATGACAATGGTAGACCAACAATATTGCTCCGTCCAATCATTACAACATGTTTTCCCATAAGTTTCACATTGTACCTCAGCAGCAACTCCACACAACCTTTTGGAGTACAAGGGATAAACAGAGGTTCCTTTCCGCACAAGGCCAAACTACCAATGTTCAATGGATGAAAGCCATCCACATCTTTGTCCAAGCACACTTCATCAAGTATTTTCACTTCATCCAAATGCTGTTCCAAATACTTTGTTAGTAATTTCGGAATGGCAATCTGTCTATTCCTAATAAAAGTACACTCTAGAGTCACGAGACACTATAAATTTAACAAATATAAATGCAATGACAAAATCTTATCTGAGGATAACTACGTTACTGGTATCCTAGAATAAAAGGATGGAAATTGTAGAAACAGAAGTGACAGCAGACTATGATGACTGAGTAATTTGATTAATTTTGAAAGTGCTTTCTGCTTTGGACCTGTACGGCTCATAGTTCTCCTCTTATTCTTGAACTGATTAAAACCAAGGGGGGAAACCATGTTAATGAAATCCAACTAAATCCAGTTCAAAGTGAACCGATGCTTGAAAAATGGAGTCCCTAGATTATATTGATGACTATTCCCGATTTTGGGGCATATTATCATGCAGACCAGAAGATGGTGTATTCAGAACGGATTCAAGAACCTAAAGTTTTTTCCAAGTTTGTTAGAAGGCGTAATTTAGTTACAAGGCTTCACCTTAGGTAAAGGGAGTTGCACGAGAATACCATGAATTGATGGGTCCTTATTGAAATATGACACAGCATTGCAAACTTGTTGAGTTGTGCAGTTCTCTGGAAGTTGAGTCAGTTCAAACTTCATTCCAACTTCTTCACAGGTAATTCTTTTATTGCGGAGATAACTTTGGGAAACAGGCCGTTGACCCACCAAGATTGCAGCTAAACCAGGCACTTCTCCAACAGATTCTTTCATCTGGCGTATTTCACTAGCTACCTTCGATCTTATATCCTCAGCAATTATTTTCCCTCGCAGAACTGTTGCACCAGCTGAAGCTGAGGCAAGAGCAAGCATAAATATGTCTCCAACACCACTATTTCCTTATTAAAGAAATGAACTACAACACTATTTTCCAACTGAAGAAAATCATATGAATCCTAATACAAACTTACAAAATAGTTCCCTTACATATAGACATCCATTAACTTTTCAATTAGTGATAATGATAGGTACGATCGAAATTAGGCAATGCCTAGTAATCAAGTTATCCCCAGATTATCAAAATAGATAAACTGATACTACAAATATGCATCTAACGCTAATAGTGTCCCAGTTCCGAATGATGAAGTCAAATGTTTCTCTACTCAAGCCAACTCTTAAGATATCAACACTAAAAATTCAGCTTATAAATAATGGAAGCTAAGATATTTGTGTCATTCAATTATGTTTTAATATATGGGTTCCTCAGGACACCACTAATTTTTCACAATAATTATAGGTTCAATTGTAGTGGTTTAGGACACAATTGATCCAATTTAGTGGGAGCAAAATACTCTTATTTTTTATTTCTACAACGTTAAATGTGATGTCTATTATATAGGATACCATGACTTCAGAATTATGACTATGCCGATGATCACTTGGCTATTTTTAATAAAAGATAGATTAACTTATCATCAAAATTAACAATAAGATTAATCCGCAAAAAGACATATTGGATCCTAAACCATTAAGTTCATGACAAGTTGCCCCCCCCAAATTATATTATTAGACTAAATGGCTCCCAAACTATTTTATTTAATGTAAATAGACTCCTAAAGCTAACCATAGTTAATATTAACCACAATAGAATGTATTAGGGTATAATTTTACTTGCCTTAGTATAGTCTCCCATTAGTCCCATAATTCAAATCTACGTGAAAAACCGAAAGTCTTTGACGTAGAAGCCGACATCAAAAGCGATGCCATGGATGCTAAGGAACTCCAAGCATGAATCACCATCAAATGCAAACTCCATAACAGGTAAATTAGTTTCTGCTCTTATATGTTTGAATCATTATAATTGCATATGTTAATTCATGATATTTTTCTTTTTATGATTCATAAAATAATTTACTTTTTCTTTCAATATTATTTTTTATTTTTATGATATGCAACTATTATTTAAATTCAGGTGGTGATGTAGAGAATTATACGATTCGAATGTTTCCTGTGGTCGCTTTTGACAATAATAATTTTAAATTACGAGGTGGAACTATCACTTACATTGATCATTGTAATAGTGATGAGATGTCACTTGTGGAATTGGAAATATGACTACAAAGAGATTGGGATAATCGGATATTTTAGGTACTTCCATTTATGTGTCAAGTGGGAGTTGAAACAACTTGATGTGATGGGAAACTACGTGGATAGTGGTAGGATAATAGATGTGTTTGTTGAAAATGTTGATGAACAAAATGCATTGAAAAAGTGAATCAATTAAAATTATAGTAGAGTGTCGCTCCCGGCCAATCGAAATGACTTGGTTGCGAAACTCTTGAAATAACTCACGACAAAACAAAACAACGCCTGGTGTTTCTGGGTTAAATTATTCGATGTAACGCACTGCGTGCGGTATTTCGCGCAGGAAGGATTCGAATTAATACTTGAAGTCATTCTGGTAGGAGCTTATCTGGCGTTCGCGTTTCGCGTCACACTGTAGCGACTGAAATTCTGAGAGTTTAAGCCCCAGGATTATTTTATCTTATCCTTTCTTGTCCTGTATTTCTCCAGTGTTGAGCTTACGATTAATCGCTGTGATATTCTTTCTATCAAAGTATGTTATAACAACGAGGATATAACATATACGTGATTAGTAGTTTATAGAAAAGCTACTTAGCAATGCCTACGAAACATTCTTATTTGAGCACAGCTTTTCGAATAAGTTAACGATGAATAATAAGCGCGACTTTTTCTTACATTGCAAAGCCAATAATATATATATATGTAGGTTAGATGATAAGGATGGAAACTCCTTGTTGTCGACTCCTACTCGTTTCCATAACACACGAGATCTTCCAGGATCTCATATCACTTGCCAAAAATATAGAGGCGTGAGATCTTCCAAATCTTCAATCAATATCTTGAGAAATACTTATGTCTTGAGCTCACGTAACAATGAGATCTCCCCTTGATACGCAATTCACAAAGCAATTTAAAAGAAAAATTATGTAAGACCCAATAGTAGTTTTATCTATAGCGGCTACTGCTGAAACGAGGCGGCCTCTTATTATATACTTGGCGTCATCAGTTATAACGGTTAGTGCATCGAGAAAAACTTCAGCCCCAACTTCATACATTAACATACATATTGTGGAATGTGTGATTATTGAGCCCATGTGATCATTTGAAAAAACGATCATTCCAGATGCTCATGCATGGAGAGTGTACTATGATATCAATGATGATGAAGAAGAATCAAGTCATTCTAGTAGTAATGGTGAAGAACCCAATTCCAGTGAAGAGGATCTCGAGTTTGATCCTTTACATGACAGTGAATATGAAATGGATGAGGATCATGGTTTGAAGATGCACCAACTAAACATGATAGAAAAGATAGTGATGAAAACATGACTGAAAGTCTGTAACAAAATGTGATGGATGGATCTTGCATGGAACATCCTACAATATTAACAGGTTGTGATGTGACCGAGGATCCTGGAACGTTAGATAGTGATGATGAGCTTGAATTTGAAGAGAACCGGAATACAAGAAAAACTAAAATAAAGTCAAGATTTTGGAGTTTAACCTGATATTGACATGAAAAAATTTCAATTCTCTATTGGTTTATGCTTTCCTGACATGGGTTCATTTAGAGCTGCTATAAGACAATACTCCATAAAGGAAAGAAGAAGGATCAAGTTCAAAAAAAGAGATGCAAAAAAAGTTTATGCTGAATGCAAAGGGACAAGTAGTGATGGTCAACAATGTCAATGGTATATTTATGGAGCGAAGATGGGTAACGAACAAACAATTCAGGTGAGAACATTAATCGATGAACACATTTGTACTTGTGTTGATGAGAACCAATTTGCAAATAGAAAGTGGTTAACTATGAATTACATAGAGCAGATTAGGAGCAATCCAACTTGGCCAGTCTCGTCGATGCAAGAACTAGTTAGGAAAGAAAAGAATGTGGAGGTTTCATTTCAAATGTTGTATAGGGTAAAGCAAATGGCTCTATCTATTGTGACTGGAACTGAGAAGGAGCAATATGCCTCACTTTGGGAATATTGTGAGAAGTTGAGAAGAAGCAATCCCGGAACTACTACAAAAGTCAAGTGTCAGTTAACTTCAAATGGGGAGCCACAATTTAGGCAGAATATATATATTTGTCAGACACTTTGAAGAAGGATTTTTAGAAGGTTGCAGAAGATTAATTGGGCTAGATGGATGGTGGCTACAAACTGCTTGTAGTGGTGTTCTACTAACAGCAGTAGGTATTGATCAAATAATTAAATATACCCTTTTGCATATGCCATTGTTGAGAAAGAGAATACTAAATCCTGAAAGTGGTTCATGAAAATGCTAAAAAATGATCTAGATATAAAGAATGCATATAATTATACCTTTATTAGTGATAAACAAAAAGGTTTGATTAATGCTATCCAATATCATGTCGAGGAGGCAAAGCATAGGCATTGTTTGAGACACTTGCATAACAATTTCAGCAGGGAGTTCAAAGGATTGGCATTTAAAAAGATGATGTATCCAGCTGGAAAAGCTTCGAGAATTGTTGACTGGCAGAAGCATATGAATGATATTCAAAGATTGGATGCAAATGCACACTTATGGTTATCTGAGATGCCTGCTAAGCATTGGTCTAGGTCACATTTTAGATGTGCAGTTAAATGTGATGTTTTGTTAAATAATCTGTGTGAAACCTTCAATAAGCAGATTCTTGTTGTTAGAGGAAAACCAATCATTTCATTGCTTGAAGACATTAGACAATATATAAATGAAAGAATTAGGAAACAAATAGCAGCATGCCACAAGTACAAAGGTAGAATATGTCCTCAAATTCAAAAATTATTGGAGGATAACAAAAGCAATGTGACGGCTTACTCTGAAGTATGGAATGGTGGAAATGAGATTGAGGTTTATCATGCCAATGGTGAGAAACAAGTTGTAGACATGGAAAATAAAACTTGTACTTGTAAAAAGTGGCAATTAACTGGAATTCCATGTTGTCATGCAGTAAAAGGATGTAAGTATAGGTGTCAAAAGCCTGAAGACTTGGTAGATGACTACTACACAAAAGACACTTTTATGAAGTGTTACAATAATGTCCTACATCCGCCATTGCCACCTGGCTCTGGTTTTTAAAATAACATAATTTTCATGGGCAAAAAGTAGAGCGTATTAATATTTTTTAATGATGCAGACAAAAAGGGCGTTTTCAACAAATACGAAATAATGAATTGAGCCTTCCAACAATGTGGCAATGGCGAGATTTTATTTTATCTCCATTTCTTTTATATTTTTCTTTTTCTATATAACATTATTTTTCATTCTTTTAATAATTAGGGATCAACTTCATCTCAACTTCCTACAAACAAAGAAGCTCCATAGAGTTTCAAGATTCAAACTAACAAAGCAAATTCTTTTGACACACCTACCTTCAAGATTGTTAGAGGGTTCAAATGATTATCTTTTGTGTAGCTTTTGAATGATTTCATGGGAATAGTAAGCAAAATTATTTATGATTTTTTCCATCTAGTACTGGATACTACATTTGTTGCCTGAAACTTGTTTGAGTTAAGGTTTGTCATCATTAATGGTTTGTTTTGTTCTCAAACAATTAAAAGAGAACTAACTTTTTTTTATACATTGTGTATGTTTATTCAGTTTTGAAGTTAGTTTTCATGTTACTATAACTGAATAATTAATTATGGTTAGTTTGATGAATCTATTTATATTGAATAAAATAGTGTGAGAGCCATTTAATCTAATAATATAGTTTGGTAACAACTTGTTTTGAACTTAATAGTTTAGGATCCAATATGTATTTTTGCCGATTAATCCACATATTATAAATGAAGTCTCAATTGTCTATCAAGTTGCCTAGTTTAAACAAATAGTATCCTATATTTCATACTATCCAAACTTACATACATTACCTCTTTCATATAATCATAAGCAATCAATAACATTAAGCAAAACAATCATCAAACACTCACTGTCCCAAATTCCAATGTAGATATTAACCTCCCACAAAAAGGAGAATCAAAATGGGGAAAAAAATTGATATCATACAAATAAGAACAAAAAAATAAAAAATGTATTAGGTGTACTATTGATAACTATTGAGAACCAATTGTTCTAGTATGTATAAGTTTTTTATACACGTGTAAACTCCTTCTATGTTACACGTGGGGTATACTATAAGTTTTTAGAATTTTTCATTTATTGAAAATTGATTTTAGTATATACTCATTATTTCTTAACATGGGTCAATAAGTTTGAAATATTTTGAGAATTGATTTTATCTTCGATAATTTAAAAGTTACAAAATGGTCTCAAAATTATCATAAAGAAATTGGTAAAAAAATTGTCAGAGCCGTTAAATCTTAAAAAAATCACGAGAATCCGGTAACACATAGTAATTCCGTCAAAGATCAATTCACAACTTTATGATAATTTCAGAACTATTCTGTAAATTTTAAATTATCTAGAACCAAATGACAAAACGAACCCACCATCCGGCACCAAATGACAATTACCTTATAGAATTGAACAAACAAAAGGTGACAGAAAAATAAAAATAAAATAAACATTAATATGAACCCAAACCTGGAGAAGAAGAAAAGTCGGCGCCAATTTGGATCCTATTTGAATAGGAGTCGGAAGGCCATTGTTCATCTTGATTGTCGAGGGAAGAAAGAAGAGGAGATTTTATTATTCTATGATCATTGTTTTTATTACTACTTGGAATATTATTAATGTTTCTTCGAATATTTTTAATGTTATTTGAATTTGATGAGGATATAAATGGAGAAGAAGGGAACCATAATCGCCATGCATTTGGTTTCGTTAATGTTCTCATCATAATATCTCTAGTACGTTCTCAAAGTTTTGCAGAATTTAAGAATGTATGAAATATCGAAGTTAGATTAGGTTCGAAAACTTCATTCGATGGCATTCGAGTCGAACTCGAATTTTGTTATTGGTCGAAAAGTTAGATTCGGTTCGAAAACTTTATTGAAGGGCATTCGGGCCGAACTTGGATTTTATTATAGGTACGGTTGAACTTGGTTCGGATGATATAGATTTGAACTTTTTCAAACTTGGTTTCTTACTATCATGAAATATTCAATCGTTTGTTCGAGTTTCGAATGGAAATACTTTAAATCTTAATATTTAAACCAAATTGAATCCAAACGAGGTTCGAAATGGTTTGATTCGTGTACAACTCTTTTCCTTGTTAATTACTCGAATTAGATAGTTTGTTCCAAATATTTATATAACCGGTTTAAAAAATAATTAGAATATTATAATATACTATTTGGGATGTAGGTACTTATGAAAATTTAATACATGAAATAAATAGAGGTTATATGCTTCTTTTATTGTTTTTAAATTGTGTATAAAGAATATTTTTTACTTTTATTCTAGCTCAAATTTATTTTAATTGATATTTTTTGTTTTTTCATGTCATGCTTTAAGCATCAATTACTTTTCAGAATTTATTTTAATAATATATAAAACTGATAACATTAGATTTTTATAATTTTATTTTTTCATAATTTTTCATAAAATAACTTTAAATAATTGATGGTTAAGATTCAATAAAAACATAAAAAATGAAAATAAGTAATTAAAATGAACTAAAGGGCTTATAGACTAAGACCCTAGAGACCGGAGTAGTAAATACATAATATAGTGAAGGCCCATATACTGCATGGGCTATTACTACGTTTTTTGGACCTAAATCAGTCACGACTCACGAACCACAAATTTGAGCAAGAACACTTAACTATGAGTTTGATGGTATAATTTATGAGTTAGAGAATCTTGACTTATATGCTAGGATGACTCAAGATGAGAGATTGCAATCAACATTGAGAGATTAGTATCAATTCCTTGTAGATTCCGTTTTCCCAAATAAATATTGCTTTGTAGTTCTTGATTCCGGCCTTCATAAACTGGTACACATTTTAAGGTTAATAATTTTTACATTCTGACGAGCGATAATGACACTTTATTTTTAGTATAAAAGTGAATGAAAAATAACAAATGAATAAATATCATAATCAAGAAATGCAATGTAAAAATCATTACCTAATTTAAACTTGCCTACTCTACTCTTGTTTGGAACCTGGTTTCATTTACCAAGAAGCTACTTGTTTCCTCAAGAACTTACCCCATCAACTCAAGAATCTTGCCCAGCATAATTTGACTATCAAATCATAGTAGAATAACATTGTACAACTTCCTCTAAAAGTCCAACAGTTCTGGAATAATCCTCAATTATCATTACAACTAGTAGACTTGCTTCTATAATAGATTGAAAGGGATGATTGAATAGACATGATATTCTGTTTAAGGAATAACTTCCCTAACCAGTGCTATACAGCAATAGTGAATGCGAAATGCCAAGAGGTTGGCATTGTGGGATTGGTTGTAGGCTTGTAGCACTCTCTGCCTCCTATATGGAAAACGTTATACACACCACCAAATAGATTAATTATCAAATATGATTACTAGATTACGTTCTTTCTTCCATATCTAATACTCCCTCTGGTTTTATATTCATCTCGTTTTAGCTTAATAAATTTGATTGGTTTTAATTACGTGTAATCCTACATCACTTCACAATTGTTTATTAGTTTCTCCCTTATAACATTAGCTCTTACCATGTCTTAATTAATGTCTTGTCCCAACTCATCTATAGTTTTTTTACATGGTAATTAATGAAAACTACCAATAAGTATTGTAATTCATTTCACTTATAATACCAAGAGTAATCTTGACTCTTCAAGTACAAAAATGGAATTGTCTTAAATGCGTGATAATTCTGTCTCACGTCTTACTCAAAACACATAAGTAAAATTAATGGCTTTCTTAATATTTGTATAATCGTATCAAATGTTAAAACGACAAATATATAAAATCTAATGCATAACTATCTTTTCTGCCAACTTTCTAATTTTAAAACGATGACAATTCCTCCAACCACCACCACCACAAGTGGCGAGCATTCCTCCATGCTTTCGGGCATCATTTCAGTAGTAAAGCTTGAGTGTTTAGTACCAATATCACAGCACTCTTCATGCGGTGTAGGTTCGATACTTAGTGACAAAATCTAAATATTGAAGTGGTTTAAAGGGAAGCTCAAGTCACGACCAATTGGAAGCGTCCGTTGCGCTTTTTTATGGATTCGAAACATGAGTAGCATGAAGTCTTGCTTAATTTGAGGATTTCAAACTTTTTGACATTCCTCCATCTTCTCCTATGTCTCCCTTTGTTTCCATTCCTCATACCGCATTGCCGTTACTTCTATCTCAACCATGAACTTCATATTCATTGAATGAAAAATATATTCTGTCCATATTCAAATATAATTATAGTACTTCACTACTTGTGACAGTTCAAAGTCCAACAACATCATATCATCACATAAAGAAACGTATAAATTAACAACTTATTTGATTGACATTAATGCATTATTGATGGGAGAAACAATGACCATTGAGGGTGCTGATAAGCCATAAATAACAAGATAAACAACATAAATATATATAGTTAGATTCCCAGAGACAGTACTCGTTGATGTTTTAGCTCCCTATTGCAATTACAATAAAATCCAATGTCTAACTCAGTAATATATTCCGTAGAAATTGCTTATTGCTTTCATTCTTTTGACAAAAACATTCAAAGAAAAGTCTACCTCTACTAATTATCCTATGTCAATTCTGCCAGCCAGGAATAGATATGTAGAATCTGGTATGTTAAAGTGTCATTTTGTATAGCCTTGGATTTTAGTGAAGCATATATAATGCTATGATCTTCTGTAGCGAAAGCGACCATCGTATATGTAGTCACTTATTTGGATAAACATTGATGTAATAACATGTAAATCGTGTCGATGAGGAGTAAATCGCTTATTTAAAACTGAGTCGTGTAATAGGAAACGGCCAAAAAAAATGTTGTTAGGAAAAAATCAATTTATGAGCTGCGTACCAGTAACTGCTAAAGCTAATTTATGCATTCATTTCCATATTGTTTATAATGGGCGCGATCTCATCTTTACTAGAAATACACATATTTTAGTGGCCGGGCACTACATAGTACATAGCCGAATATAATTGAAGGCATTTCACATTTACATTGATCAAGAACCACCCAGTCCCTGCAATTATATATATTGTATGTGCTGTCAATTGTACGACGAAATTTATGCATGCACTGATTGTCATTCATGGTTGGCTTGGCTCCTACCTATCTTGACGACTAGCTAGGAGTTACATTCATACATGGCGTGTGTTTATCAATTTATTTGGTACTTAAGTTGCAATTTAATCTAATTTAATGGCAGAATTATAGATTTATTAGTGCCAAATATTGAACATGATATTACAGTTTGATTAAATGAACGAAATTGTTAGTATTTTCATTTCAGTGTTGGCTTTCTCAATTTTGAGACACAACTTTAGTATTAATTAGCTTCTTATATATATTATGACAAATTATAATAAAATAATATTATAAAAATATTTTTTAAAAAAATCCAATGATATCATATTTATATTTTTTGAGTTAGTCAATAAAAAGTAATTTGTAATTAAAATATTGTATAATTCTAAAATGTTATTAATTTTAAAATAGAAAAGTATTATTCCGTCTAAATAGATTGTGTGATTTTACATTAACTTGGGTACAACCTCATTATGTGTCATGTTATATTATAGAAAAAATGTACCAAATTTGGATGGAACCATGACAAAATTAAATGGTCATATTAATGATTGCTTTGACAGGTGGGACGAGATGGAGAAAATTGCAGATCTCTAGAGTTTATCAAAAGTCAATATTTAATTCATGAAGTTTTGAATTTATGTACTAATAATCCTGAGTGACATAATTATTATACAAACAATCTTTTTTTTTGGTGATTAAACTTGATTAAGTTATCTTTATAGCTTAATTTACTTATTCTTAAAGCTTTAGTTCAGTTTATTCTAAAGAAAAAAATAAAGAAGACACATTATGTTAAATTGTAGTTATATATAACATTCCTCACAAAAAAGAGAATTGTTTGTGCAATGTTTACATAATTTTAAGGACTGTCAGTGCACCAACTCAAACTCCAAGGAATAAATCTTGAACTTTTAACAAATTTCAAGGATCATTTTTGTAATTATCTCGGTGGGATGATGATAAGACTATCTTCAGCAGCTAGTCAAATTTTAACACCCTCTATCCTGGCACATTAGATTATTCTCATTCTATTTCTTAATTTAATATCCTAATGAGTAATGACTACCAATGCCATAATAGGTAGGCAATTAAAAACCTTTTTAGATTCTCTTTCATCCACATCACTCCATCTTATTTTATAATATTATTTATCATATACTTATAATTACAAATATTAATTTTTATTAATACATTAAATAATATAAAATGTTTGAATTTATGTTTTATCTGAAATGGTTGAAGAATAAGGAAAAAAGATCAAATTGTTTTGGTGTCGAAATGACACAAAATTGATCTACATTTATAGATATTGAAAAATAAAAAATATTATTGAAAATAATTTATTAAAATTGTAATTGTCAAAAATATCAAATAAAGAATATGTTGAATTAAAAATGTCTTGATGTATGTGCATATGTTTTTTTATTAATTGTTAAACATATTGACTATAGTCAAATTTTAGTCCGAAGATAGAATTGACATAATTTGTCTTTCTGTTGGATTAAAAATTATCGATTTAACACTCAATTTAACCCCTTGTAGTACTTGGTCTAAATGAAAATGGGATTTGATAAGGTTAAATACGTGACAAATGCAAAATTTGCAACAATAGGAGAGCAAAATATAATTTCAATAATACAGAATCTTAAAAATCAAATGAAAATTATTACTGTAATTGTTTTAACTGAAATGGTACGAGGGTATTAGTGTGCGACCTTGTTCCAAATATGTTTGATTTCACCAACATTTCTATTTAAGCAAGTTAAACAGAGGAATGGAGGGTCGGGTTAATTAGTAAATTAAATCTAAGGAAATACATATGTCTAGTTAATCAAATAAATTTAGTTAGACTCAGAAATGTTGTCATTAATATATATATATATATGTATATTATATCAAATCATTCCATATCAAATTTCAAATGAAAAATATAATCTTTTGTCAAATCATTTCATTGATGCATATCTTTAGGAGAAAATTACAAAAATGATGCCAGATATTGGTATCGAAGTTGCGCTTTAATTACCGATAATGTCACATATGAGCGAATTACGTGAATGGCATAAAAAGTTCTTGCTTTGGTTACAATGCGTTTCGTGAAATGGGATTAAATGAGAAGTTGGTTGGGGATCGAAGTGCAATTGCTACTACGAGGCCTAAAGTGTAGTGGTAAGATTTACTTGAGGCGTTAGTTTGGGGACAAAAGTACAACTTTTGTATTACTTATAGGGACTAAACTACAAACGGTGTCAATATTAGAGACTAAAGTCTGATTTGATATCGACATGGAAACCATTTAAACCAGGTATCTCATATCTTAATTATTAAAATATGCTTTTTGAGTTCATTGTAGTAAAAAAATAAAATATTAAGTGTCAAAGTATTTTGCAAGCATCGTGAGCTTATAGTCAAATCATTAAGATTTAAGATTGTATATCTTCATGATGAAGATTTGAAAAATGTTATAATGAGTACTTTTGTTTGTTAGATCAAATAAGCACATTGAACGGTTGATATATTCTGGAAATTTTAATTTGATGATAATATTTTCTTGGTGAGGAAGTTAGTTTTTCTCCCACCTATATTACAGATTTCTTGGTCATATAAGTGTAAATCGAAAAATGTACCCTCATAACACCACTATAAGAAATATGACTAATAAAATAAGAAACCAAAAACAACAACTCTTACAACAACAAAATATATTTTACCTCCACACATATTTAAATCTGCAGTGTTGGTATGTCTCAATTCCAATTACATTGTCACTGACCATCAGACTATGCTCCTGATGAAGGCTTGATGATAATAATATTCTGATATTATCCCTAGAAGTCAAGACTCAAGTCATTTAAGAGTCCACATTCCCCAATAATAATGAAAACTACGGAGTACTACGAAACATAAAATTATCACAAAAGATGTTAGCTTGTACTGAGTTGTTACATCTTGAGATTGTCAATATCTACTGAAATTGGCATCATATAAATATTGATCTCACGTCATCTCATGAAGACGAAAATACTGTAGAGGTTTTCTACCAATTTTCAAATTGCAAATCGTAATAAAAACTTGGTAAATAATACTCCCTCCATTTTTAAAATATATAATCATTTAAAAAATTGTTTTCACAATAATTGATTGTTTAGAATTTTAATATATATTTTTACAATTTCATTATAGATTTTACATTTCCAAAATAGCTTTTTATAATCTCAAATGTTTTCATAATTTAATAAGCATTTTTTAAATCCCTAAATAATTATTTATTTTGAAATGGAAGAAAGTAATTTTCATACTGAAAAAAAATGTTTTCAAATTAGTTTCAATATTAAAATAAACAAATTTACTATCGTATTGCCTATGCATACATGACATTGATTGGGATCAAATTAATGTGTCATCAAAATTACGTTACCAAAGAATAGTAACTCAAATTACCAAAAGGCGATTAATGATGAGTCATAATTATCAATTTGGGTTTTGGATCTAAGCTAACTTTCTAGGCACCTCGTTTGATTTTGGGAAGTAAAGTATACTTCATCCGTTTTAAAGAGCCATGATCAAATTTAATTTTTTTTTTTCATAATAGTTGATTGTTTATAATTATAATATATATTTTAGAATTTCAATATGTTTTACATTTTCAATGTAATTTTACAATCCTAATTTAATTTTTTCAAAATTCTTTAATAGAATTATTTTTTATCTAAACAATTATTTATTTTGAAACATAATATATTCAAATTATTGCATCCATGACCTAATTAATTAATGGCTTAGGAAAGAAGAAATAAAGATCTTTCAATGAATTGACACCATGGATTACAGGTATTATTTACCCTTGGTATTAATAACTTCACGACATTAATTGCTTTTTTCAAAATTTATTTTAATTGTTTATTTTTATATTTCGTGTCGAGAGTTTTAATAGCAAATAAATATTGATTATTCATATTTTACTAAATATAAAGCGGCATCATTGAATTTGTTTGAAAAATAATTTCATAATAAATAGTATTTTTACATTTTGTGCCACATTTTAAATGTCATCTTCCTCCGGTTTTTTGCTGACATTTATTTTTTGATAAGATTGTCGCTTTGAAATTTCAATGCAAATATTGACATTGCAGTTTTCCTTTTAAGGAACTACTTTACTTTATGTTTAATGCTATTAATTGTTGTTTTAGTTATTGATTAGAGATATATAGGTAAAATGTATTATATTTTTAACTGCTTCTTAATTAATATAAAAAATACTAGAATGTCAAGTAAAAAGTTGGAGGGAGTAGCATTTTAGCATAATAAATAGCCAAAAATTTTTTTTTACTTATCCTTTTAGTATAATAAATAGCATTTTTACATTTGACTACTATTTAAATTAACAACCAACCAATGATATTGTTTCAATTGATTGTCATCCTACATTTTCAATATATTTTTTTAACTACATTTTATTTTCCTTAATTTATGTGCAAATGACAAAATCACAATTAAAAAAATGGAGGGTAGTGAATAGTGATGCTAAAATTGGAAACATTAGAAAATGCCAACGATTCTATAATTGGAATATCTCACAAGAATTCAAACATTATAAAATGCCCAAATAGATTAATTAAAAGTCAAATGTTGCTTGGTCGTTGATTTCCCGAAATAGATTAATTAAACACTTGGATCTCGTGTGTAACATAACATTTTTTATGCGAGGTATGTTATATATATATGTTTAGCTAAACTATTATTATAAGTGTCATATTTATATTTAATTTATAAACATCATAAAACATGACTTTAAATAAATGTAATTAGTGATGCACTAAAGTGAACTTGTGAAGCACTAGCAAGTATTATAATTATTTAGAAGAAATTGAAAGTAAACAGAAATCATCCAATGTGGTTAAACTTGAAAAGATCTAACAATAAGCAACCGACCTTATACATGCGTTGTCTTTCGCTTGTTGAATCCGTACTATTTGCCGACTGTTACAGAAAAATTATGTTGTAATTACATCATATAACAATGTAGTGCTATGTCCACGTAATTCTTTAGTCTAATTGCTTTTAATGTATATAATAAGAGTTTACATTTTATATTACACTTTATCTAATATTTTCTGATAAATATATTGTTTATGTTTATAAATTAATTTTACCTTAAAATTTAAATTAATTGAGTTATTTTATTATTTATAGTTTAATATATTTTGGAATATTAAATTAGTCATATTGAAAAAGATTACTTATATAACAAGTCTTGGATTACAAGTTGATTTGATTATCAAATTTAACAAATTATTTATTATTGTAATTATTTACTTTCCAGTATTGTTTTTTTTATCGAAATACTCCGAAATACATATGATTAATTGTTCAAAAGAAACATTTTATCTCGAGCCTTAACTAGCTTGGACTAATATTTTTAATATTGTTTTTTTTAATATTGTTCTCACACTCCCAAATCATGTACTACATCAACATAGAAAATCATGGAGCGAGAATAAATATAAATTATTGTTAATAACATTATTTCAATCTCTATTTTATCAACATCTATGAGAATGATGGAACCGGGAGGAGACATGGGAGATTAGTCTCCCCTAATTTATTGAAAAATGAACAGGTAGTATTAGAAAATAAAATTTTATTATACATTTTTCAGAAAATAAATTGTTCGTACTACTAATTTTTTATATATGTAGTGTTTCTTTATTTCTCTTGTAACAATTCTTTCGTCACTCTTCCACCACTAAAAGGCAACTTTTTTGACAAACTCAGGATCTAAAACGCAATCAAGAGTATCAATTTCATAGATCAACAACTTGGTAACAATTAGTGGTATCAAAATTGATTAATACCTCTTAGGAACATACTTATTGCATTGGTATGTAATTGAGGATTCGTATACGCTATACTTGCCAAATATATTGCGCTATTAAGAACACATAAAATTTTATATTGTATTTCTTCCGTGTCAATATAATTAATCATATAATAAAAATTTATAGTTTCATTATAATTGATCATTTACTTTATTAATGTTACTTTTTGAATTATTAAAATTTAAAAAATTCTCTAACATTATTATTTTAACTTATAAAATATTTTTATTTTTGTTGGTTGATAAGTTCTCTTTCATAGAAAATAGTAAAATAAATTAGTATCTTAATAAAGTACTTTTCAACTATATAATTAATTATATTGATATGGATTGAGTATTAATCAAACATAATAAGTAAGATGAGTGCGCAATGAGATGGATGGGACATAGACTTTAGTTATTAAAACAAGATGAATGGCCGTAAAATGTTCGAGTTTCTTAAAAATCGCTTGTTCGATCATGGATTCCCATAGAATTTGTTTCGATCACGAAGTTTTTGTAGAGGCAAGTTGGTTATTGTGTGACTTTGAGGCTGAGGTGAACTTTTACACTTTTCACATTTTTTGGAGGGCATTTTTGTCTTTTCATCATTTGTATGCCTATTATCTTTCCCAAACCATCCCACCTCTAGAGCTGTTAATGAGCCGTGCTCAACCAAGCGGCTCGGCTCGGCTTGGGAGGCCGAGGCTCGGCTGCTTGGTCTATATTGGAGCTTGAGCTACGATCCGGCGCCCAGTCTCGTTATTTCTGCGGTGGCTGCGTGCTGGGTTATCACATGAATTCTTATATATTAAATACGGTTTGTTATAATTTATGATGATTCAAATTTATTATCAAGGACCAATGTATTGTTATGAGGAATTTTTTATTATAATCTAGTCAATGTCAATTTTCAATTTATCGATTGTGATTAATATTCATCTCTATTATTTTTATACTTTATCCTTTTGAAATTTAAAATTTATACCAAGTGAGCTAGCTCGGCTCGGTGAGCCAACAACGAGAGCCGAGAGGCCGAGGCAACCATAGAGCTAGTTTGGTTGCAGGCAGGCAAAATTCTCATTTCGGCTTGCTACACCCACCTCCACCCCAAACCTTGAACCCACACCCACCCAACCGATATCCACGAAAATACATTATACATAATTATTTCGCATATCACTATACATTATGCATAATTCCTTCGAGAAATTAAAGTTAAATCCCAATAGGCAATAGCAAAAGATCAACAAAATTTTCCCAAAATTTTCCACAAAAAACTCAAGTTAAACTCACACAAATTTAGAACTTCGTACTGCTTACGAGAAATTTATAAAAATAATTGGGTGATTGGGGTTAGTTGGTATATGTATATTTTTATGAAGATTGAATCTTTATGTTGAAATTTAGCATAAGTGGGTATGTGTTATTTTATATGAAGATTGAATCGTTATGTTGAAATATAGCATAATTGCTTGGGGTTATTTGGATTTCATATAAGCTTGGAGAATATTTCCCTTTTTAACGGTGGTGATTTGGTTTGTGTTGAAATTAAAGTTGGTTATGGGAGAGTTTGGTTGGTATAGTTATTTGAAAGACGACTAAATGGCAATGGTGGAGGGTCAGGTGATCATGACGAGGCAAAGGAGCCGGGTTAGGAATATCGGTTGTTGTGTGGGTGGGGGTTGAAGGATAGGGTGGAGGTTTGATGTTTTGGGGAAGATAATAGGCATACAAATGATGAAAAGACAAAAAATATTCTAAAAATGTAAAAGTGTAGAAAAATTCACCAAAAGTCACACAATGACCAACTTTTCCCTCTACAAGTAACTTCAGTGATCGAAAATAGCGTAAGTGGATCTAGAATTATCGAATGAGAATTTTTAGCAAACGTGAGCAATCTTTAGTGCCATTCGCCCTTAAAGGATTTCATAATCTAATTGCCCACTCATCTTACTTATTATGTTGATCTCTTGGATATCAAATCTCAATTCTTAATCAACTCTTTTATCTCATTTTTCATGCTTTAATTCATGAACAATAGATTAATAGATAATTGGATTTCATTGTTGTATATCATCACTTTTTCATCAATGCATATCTTCTTCTACCTTTTAGACTGTTTCTCGTAAAACGAAAATGATCTCAACTTTAATTTGCCGACGGAACAGATCGGCTTTGTACAATGTTTGTGATTCCAAAACTGAAATGAAAATGATATGCACAATAACAGTTTTGGAAAAATTAAAAGTGATTTTTAAAGATATGTAAAGAAAGAATTAGTTGAACGTTTAATAATTTGACAATAAATTCAACTATGTATATAATCTTTGCATGCAAACGCGTCGACTTTTAAGAAGATAATTAAATTAGAAAGCTAATTTCCTTTATTTTTTTGTCATGTGTAGTTGGATAACTAGCTCTATATATACATTAATTACAAAAGAAAGTTGACTATAGCTTTCTTGTAACTTTATTAGAGTTGGGCAATTTGGGACTTCAATATTTCCATCATGGTCCTCACCGTTAAAGAAGTGACCATCTCATATCGGTAGTTATTAACCACTTTTCGGGTTAATATATAAGATCTTGGACTACTTCCTCATTGCTTAAATTGATTTTAGAGTGGGTACACAGTGTTATCATGGTATGTCGGAGGCAGACCGTGGTGATGAGGACACGTGTAACTTCGCCGATGTTAAATTCCGGCGAATGCCGGCGAAGTATAATGCCGCCACGTGAGGGAGAGTGTTAAAGTGACACGTCTCACATCGATAGTTGGTGTCCTCGGGTTAATATATAAGTGTTTGAAATTACCATACATTGCGGTGGTTTTAAGTGGGCACATGAATGTTTATCTTGGTATCGAGCTTGACTGTCAAGTGATGAGTGTTGGAATTATGTCAGTTGCGATAATTATTGTAGCAGTCGTTTCTTAGTTTTAGTTAAATGATATTACTCAAATTAAGTGTTCAATAATAAGTAATTGTAAATTACTAAATGAAACTCATGATAATATGAGAGGTTATGCAGTTATTGTTGAATCCACATGGCTAATCGTTATAATAATAATAATGGTCAATCATATTATTATACAACTAATATTATACGAGCCAAAAGGTGCTTACATAGAGTGATTTTGAATCTTGTTTCATCACATGGGTCATCGTGATTGCTAAATTGAAATTGATTAAAATCAACGTACCCAATCGAGAGTTTCACGTTGATAATGTAAAATACAAATTGGAGCCGAGAGCGAATCAATTAACACGCTGGATTCGGTTGGCAGTTATAAAGAGAAGCTCATTAGTGACATTTGTTACTCGCTCGTTAGCATTCGGTTAGTTAGGGTTTTACTTGAGTTGGCTCGTTGGTTCTTGGTCGGGCTATTCGGTTTAAAAAGGAAGAGGCTATATAAAGAGAATAAGATGGAGAAAAACCTAAGTTTTCTCATCTTCCCTCCTCTCAATCGCCGCCTACTCTTCCACTGTGAGTGATCAGATTTTTGACTCAATTTGTTCTCCAATTGATCTCGTGATTCTACCAAGTCCAATCGCGTGGCTCAACCGCTCCTCGTGTGGACTAATTGGAGGTATACACCTTTTGTAGTGCTAAAAGCTAAGGAATTCAAAGGATGCTTCGTGAGAGAATAGTTGGCATCTACCTTTTGAATTTGGGTTTTGTAGGCATTAGCTGCCATAGTCATTTGTTGTAATAAATTGAGTATTCTATATTCCACCATCCCGTCAATATTCCATTCATAAAGGGATGAGGCTTTATAATTTGGTTGTGTGTATTTATTGGGCATATTTTCTATGGTGTTTTTTTGTAGAGGCTTCTGCAAGATTTATTGGTGGTTGTGAATTTTATTTTAATTCGGGGGTATCGGGAATAATAGAACAAAAGCGGCGATGAAGCTTTGAGGTGTAGAAAAATTTATTCTTTCTATTTGGAATTTTAGTTTTGTTATAAATTTATTTCGATTATTTTGGATTTCTAATTGACTTTCTTTAGAGATTTGGAATGGGTTAAAAATAGGTTTGTTTTTGTTACTTGGATTAGATTTGGAAAATTTGAGTATTTGGTTTTAATATAACTTCCAGGTTGAGTGCCTATGTATTTTGTGGTAGAATATTTATAACGAGAAGGTATCTGAGAGACTCTTTCAAGATCTATGGTAGAGGTGTTGGATCTATCATCACCTCTAAAGCTCCTACGGCTTCTAGTGAAGGCAAGTTTTACACTTCCGTCATCATCTTGGGGGTTACCTCTTTTAGCCTAGTATTAGGTGAAGGTGGATTTTCTTGATTTTTGGAAAGGGTTCCTTCCAAGAGCCATTCATCTGGTAATGATATATCAGACCATTTTATTGATCTTGGAATGACAGTATTTGACCTAGATAGGTCTGTCTGAAGGAAAAGTGTTTCTCCTTTGTTAGTTATTTTTTGGCTTTTGAATTTAGAGCCAAAGGCAGAATGCATGAATTTGTAGTAGACTCTATATATTATAGCTCTGAGGGAATGGATTCTTTAAGCATTTTATAATTATGTGTTTAATTTGTACGGTTAAGCAATTTAGAATATTACCGGTCATTTAATGATATGGATAAGTTTGTGTAACAATCAGATATCGGTCAGCTACATAGACTTGATTCAAGCATAAGCGAGGAGGGGAGTCCTTGTAATCTATGAATCGCGCATCTCTTGGGACCGCTTGAGACTAGATGTATTTAACGAGTGTTAGCGACATGGTACAATTCTAAAAGAGGTTTTATAGAGTAACTCCGTACATTCGACCTACAAACACAAGAATAAACTCAAGCTTTTTCCTCCCCAAAACAATGCGGGAACAATATATTTTGAGATAGACTAGGTACGCATATGAGGTGTTTATATAGTTGTAGGCGATTCAAGTTATGGTATACTTCCGTAAACAAAATTTTCCATCTTGGGAATCTTTAATGAATTTGATTCTTTCTTGAACAAGACGTGTGAATCTTCTTACTTGTTGACCAAGAACTTCCTTTTTATTATCGGCAATAATCATATTTACCATATCAATTATAGCTCTTCTTCATAAAAGGAAATAAATCTTCTCGATTGATCTCTTGATCCTCTATACACTGTCAAGATCATCTGCTATTAACAGTTAGAATGACATCGAAAAATACTTGACCAATCTTCATACACTAATAGTCACCATTATATTTGTAGTCATCATAATTACTCTATATTCACTGGAACAAATGAATAATATATTCAAAGACGCCATAGCTATATTCTTTCAGGAGAGATAATAACCAATTATATTATTTGTTTTACATACTTTAAGAATAATTAGGCTTTTTTGGTTCACTCTAACAAGTAAGAATCACATTCTAATAATATAATTAAATATTGACAATATATAATGCTCATTCCATATTTGGTATTGAACATGTTAAATTTGTATTAATCCCATCTTGTCAATGTGGGACACAATATGTCAACAACCATAGACATCTAACATTATAAAATACTCTCTAAAGTAAACTTTGACGGATACATACCTTAAAGTTTGATAACCTTTGATAAAGCTTAGCATAAAAGCATGGCCACTTGGCTCATTTTAAGCAATGCGAACATGTGGCACTGCTAAACAATTATTGTTTGTATATGGGCATTATGTTGAGGACACATGTATATTATTTTCTAATTAATAGAGCGATTTATTTTCTAATAATTGATTCGTTTAGTAATGATAACTTGAGAACGGGTGACAAACAAAAATATGGAAAATACCAAAAATTAAAGAAATTCAGTCTCAATATTGAGGAGACTCTGTGGCCCTATTAATATGCAAAGATTTTGATTGTGAATTTATAATTTTGGATTATTTTTATTATCAATTGATTTTAACAAGTTAATTTAATATCAAACTCTTATGACTTTAACTTTGCATTAATATCACACTTAAATCCTTGCATGATATCATGATAAATTTACTCATCTAAACAGATTACACATGCTATATATATGCATGATGATTAAAAATTATATAACTTAACAACGTAAGAAATTTGAGTTGAGATGTTTAATGGTAGGTTGTTTATTCGACTAGGTTGCCAAAGAGGCTTGGTTAGGCCAATGCACTTTTTTGTAAACATCAAAGTGCACAGTGACAACTTGAGGTTCATATAAAATCAATAGGCAATACTCCTTCCGTTTTTTTTAGTTATCATTCTAGCATAATTTTTTTATTTCAAAATAGTTATCATTTTAGCATAATAAATTATACTTTTACATTTTTAATGTACTTTTGGACTAATTTTTCTATTGAACTTGTCAACCAACCAATGATATAGTTTTAATTAATTGACATTCTATATTTTCAATGCACATTTTGATTACTTTTAATTTTCCTTAATAGTTGTCCAAAAGTCTAGAATGACAAGTAAAAAAAAATCAGAGAGAATAAATAGAGAATGTTCAAAAGTAACTGAAGTTGATTCATAATATAAATATCATCATGTTAATATATAATTTATGGAGTCTATACTTAAATCAATTGATAATAGTATAGGAAAACTCTGTTAATATGGAAATAATGAATATGCATGTGTAATAACTAATAATGCAAGAATGTTTCATATCCCTCCGGAATGAATATGCATGTGTAATAACTAATAATGCAAGAATGTTTCATATCCCTCCGGAATTTGTGAAACTAAGAAAATAATATTTTGAAGCTATTTTTAAAAATGAATCTGATTATATAAATCTTATATTTATTAGAATAGTAAATAATTAATAATTAATTAATAAAATTTTATCTTGATTTTTGAAAATGATAATTATTTTGAATTGAATGAAGCATCCTTCAAGAGCATCAAGGTGAAAGGTCGTAGACAATGATCTCACTTTAACCTTTTTGGTTGATTTTGACCCCACTATTGAATATTTCCTCCATTTTAAAATAAATGATTGCCTAAAAAAAATTTAATTTTTCACAATAGTTCATTATTTACAATTTCAATGTACATTTTTATAATTTTAATGTAGCTTTTTTCATTTGCAATATACTCCATTCGTCCCAATTTACTTGATCATGAAGGTAAAAAATACTTTATTAAGGATTTGATTAATATTACCAATATACTCTAAAAAGGTACTTTATCAAAAAATATTTTAATTAATCATGAAACCAAAAAATACTTTATTAAGGGATAAAAGTGGAAATATCATGATAAAGTTGTAGTTAATTGGTGGTTTGGTCCCACTAAATATAGCAAAGTTGCACATTGGTCACATTAAATATGGTCCCTAAAAGTGTACACCCTGTTACAATATGGTCCATATTTTAACGTCTCCGTTAATATTTCACATTTTCACGCGATTAAAGCTTAGTTTTGGGGTAGAAATATAATTTTTTGAGATTTAGCAATTGAGCAAACCTATTTTTCCCCCCAGAATTGCAGTTGACACACCAAAACTCTTTTTTCCCTCCAAAGTCTTAAATTGGTTAAAAAACATTGCTCCCCAATTGCTAAATCTCAAAAATTATATTTTTAACCCAAAACTAAGCTTTAATCGCATAAAAACGTTAAATATTAGCGGAGAAGTTAAAATAGGGACCAAATTGTAACCGGGTGTACAATTTCAGGGGCCATTTGTATTACGTTGCCACTTACTGGGATCAATGTGCAATTTTGCTATACTTATTGGGATTAAACCACCAATTAACTCGATAAAGTTGTATTGAATTTCTATATGATCAAGTAAAAAGGAAAGATAAAATTTTGCTACATGATCAGGTAAATTGGGACAGAGGGACTAGTTTTTCACAATTTCAATATAGCTTTTCACAATTCCTTAATAAAGTATTTTATATTTAAATAATTATCTATTTTGAGACGGAATAAGTATCAAATAGCCTTTTATAGGAAACACAATATGATCTCATCCATTTCCTCTCAAATTAAATGAGCAATCGACACATAGAAAGCTATGAAGAATAAATTAAACACTTCACTTTTCCAAATTCAACTCTTGAAAGTGATACCATACCTCTCTGTCACGAAATAAAAGGCACGAAATAAAAGGCAAATTAAATTAAAATTTCTTGTTCCCATAACTATTGCAATAATTGCATAATTTCATGATTACATTTGATTTTTTTCTTTACTTTCATAAATTTAAGTTAATTAAATTATCTTCAGGATATGCTTCAGATAATTCTGAATGGACGAATCTTTCTACTTTATTTCACTTTTTATTAAAAATTAATTTAAAACTCGAATGAAACTTTAATTTTTCCTCCTATGCAAGTATATTATATAATTGGTTTCAATGTTTATTTTTATAAGGTTTTGTCAATTGAGTCTCTAGCTATATTTGATATCGTTTTCATTCGGTTCATAATTCATATCCTCTCGCTAAAAACATTATTTATAAATATACCTCGTATACTTGTTAGAGTCTTGCTATGTAGAACGCGGATATGGGTAGCTTGTGTGTAGGATGTCACAAACTTGCTTTGCACTCCTTACTACCCTCACGAACTACATATGTTTTATTCATGCGCTGAGTTTTTGACTATTTTCTATTTGGTCACAGATGTATCCATCGTCCAACCGGCTCCAGATCACGCCTCCCACCTATTGAGTTTCTAGATCCTCCCCGTGGTCACATACTTACGGAATATCGATGTGAATCTTCAGGTTGGTCATTGGACAGGTGTCTTCAGCACTATCCGCAATATCCCATTCCCGAGGTACTTCCATAAAAGCTCTCGAGTCTTGAAAGTTTGTTGCATTACATTACTTTGCTAATTACATTGTCCACACTGCGGAGGATCAGTGAGATCATCTTGCAACTTTATTCTTTCGTGCTCATTTTCTTTTCTTAGGCAACCATGTCTTCAATTTGACCTTGGGTCCCCTGCATCCAAGGGTTGTCTTTGAATTTGGTCTGTAGTTTCAATCGGGGAGCTTTAGCAAAGATAATCCTATCTCGAGGTTGCAACTCTACCGCAGGGCCTTAGCAGCATAATCTTGAGAGTTATTTGTTGATGTATATTTTGAGGTACTGCTAGATCGGGTTAATCTCGATCTTCAAATGAAAAGGCCAGATGTATACTAGGTTAGGGATTGATGTGTTTTACCTGGGTGGCTTTAATACCTTCATCTTCGAGATGGTTCGAGCATACGGCCCAACCTCGGGAGTGCCTATTTGTAGGCTAGACAAAGGCCTCGTGGCTTCCAAGCTCTATTGGTATCATGTAATATGTACCTAATCGGGTTTTTGGGAGGGTCAAGCAAACTGTTGAAATATATTCTAACCTGCCTTTTAGCAATTTTTATTAGTCGATATCCATGTCCGACTTAGATGTTTATTGACAGATTCCATATATTCCCCGACTGCCTTTCAACGCTACTAGTCGATATCATTCAAGTCCGGGTTTTTAGGCTTACTAGACATAATATGATATATTCTCGATCGGGCCTTCAAAATATTTCAGATAGACAAGCCATCGTGAGCCGATCAAATAGCACCCTATTAGTCGATGGCACCTGTCACTTAGAGGCTTATTGGACAGAATATGATGTATTTCCTTGATCGTGGCCTTCAAAGCATATCAAGTTAGATGTCCATGAGTCAATTTCAAATTTTAGCGCCCTATTAGTCGATTTAAAAATCGTCAGTTTTAGAGGCCTATCGATGACATGTATTCCTCGACCGGCCTTCAAAGCCATTGGGCTTAGGATGTCCATGTATTTCGATCAGCCTTAGCAAATTATTAGTCGATGGCACCTGCCAAACTTTTAGAGGCTTATTGGATAAAATATGACGTGATTCGGCCGGCCTTCAAAGCTTACTAGTCAGGATGTCCATGTATTTGTGATCGCCTTTAGCAGCCTTATTAGTCAGGATGGCACTATCCGGCTTTAGAGGCTTAGCGGGATGTAATATTATGGCCCTCGAGCCAGTCTTCAAAGCTTACTAGTCAGGATGTCATTGTTTGTATGAATATTCATGCGTTGAATATTCAAAGATCCTAAGAGTTCCGCATATTTCCGTGAAAGGATCCTCGTTCTTCGCTTAGGACGTATTTCTCCTCAAACTTGTACAGCCCATGGATTATTTTTCATAACGCTTTGTTCATGGACGTATTTGTACACCGGATCATACCCACGCCACTTGAAGAACTCGTCTAGAATACTACTTGGTTTGTCCCAGGTAGAGTAGTCCCGCAAGGTTTGTCTATAAACATAGCGTTGGACCCCTAGCTCCTCTAGTTCGTCTAAGGAACAGTCACGTACGAGACTTGTATCTCCGGGCTCATATATCAAGTGCCCCGTCTTGTTGTCCCTCCTCACTGATATGCACGGGAAGGTAGACATAAATTTTGCCTTCATCAATTCCCATGGATTTGTGGCCTTTCGCTGTTGGCCCTATCTCGTATTCCTTCTTCGGGTCTTAAAGTCTCAACCCTCGCCAGGTTGCTTGATCTTCATATTCAAAGCTTTTACGGAAGGGCGGCCGCTCCATAACGCCTGCTTGTGGATGTACCAACACCGGATCATCTAGCGCCGCTTGAAGAACTTATCCAAGATGTCGCTTTGGCTGGTCGTCGCCTCGAGCATTCCCATATAGCTCGCCTACGATCTAACGCCGACTTATAGTTACTCTACCTCCTCTTATGGAATGCCTCGTGTCCGTGGTGTGCGCTCTTTGAATTCAAGCACTGCATACCGGCTCGGTCCTTTTCACTAATACGCACGTAGAGAGGCCGGACCATGAACTTTTTCTTCATTACTTCCAAGGATGAGGACCTCGACAAGTGTTTGTTCCGGCTAAGAAGCGATCATGTCCAAAGATGCCTGCCTTCTTTTTCTATGTTGCCACTCCATGCCGAGCTTTCCACCTCTCGCATGTCCTTTAATATGATTGGGTCAAGCCCCGCCTATCGAAAATGCATCTTCTTGGGTCGGGGTCTTGGCTTACTCTTGCCCCCGCCCCTTAAGAAAGATGGACTTTCGCTTATTCATCTTCCTCAAGCCCGTGAAGACTCCTCTACCACGGATATGTGGCACTTATTTACCTGCTTGATTAGGGGATCCACGTAGGGGACCAGTAGAACATAAGTCCGAGTCCGCCTAAGGGACTTTTTGATGGTATGCCTTTTTTGTCACAAAGATTTTCTCAAGCAAGCCATTTAGACCATGTATTTTGTCCCCGGTAACTTCTGGTGGCAATTCTCCCAAGGTTTTGCCTTCTTTAGGGTCATATCCGGCCTTGACCAGGAGGTCATAAGCCTTTGGTCCCATGGTTCCATGCTCGACTTTTGATCCACTAGCTGGTGGCACAAAGCCTTTTAATGGTGCTGAAGCTACCTTTTCCAATTGGGTCAGGGGTATAGTAAGTCCTTCTAATGCTTTCATAAGTTCATTGTCCTTTGGAAGGATCGGTGGCTCGACTCGGGCGCTCTAAGGCTTCTTGCTTCCCGGGGCCCGGTTGTCTTCTTTTCTCCGATAGTACTTGGCCTCCTCGCAGTATGATTCTTCGATCGTGAAGCGGGGTTTTCATTCCGCTTCATCGTTTCAAGCGCCACTTTTGCAAAGATTTCAAACATTGACGTAGTTCAAGTGGAATCAAGATATTGCTATGGATCCATGGTCGTCCCAGTAGCACATTGTATGTGACTCGGGCATCGATCACATGGAACCATGAGGTAATTTCCAGTTCGCCTATTGTCAAATGTAGGGCTACTTTCCCTAAGGCTCTTTGGCCGTTTTGATTGAACCCTTGTATTAATATACGAGACTGTTGCAGCTCGTCAGTGGATATTCCCAAGAGTTTCAATGTTTGGAGTGGTAAGATGTTCACAGCTGAACCTCCATCTACCAACATCCTGTTAATCCTTCTTTCACATATATATCTAGATACATAGAGAGGCCTGGGTCAGGATCAAAGATCCCTCTCGAGGCCTTTGGCCTCCCCGACAGCGACAAAAGCATAAAATTTTGTGGGATTACTGTGGTCATATGCCTTCTTTGGTCTTCCGCCATGGCTGAGTCTTCTTCATCTCAAGATATATACGGCATGACTCGCGGCTCGGAGTCACTTAAGCAATTCCGCCCATTCTTTCCTGTGCTCTAGCTTATTCACCCGTAAGTCGCTCACAGATTTTGACCTCAAATTGGTCGGTGAATGACTACGGTAGCCGCGCCGTTAGTCGGTACTTTATCTTCTTCCTCGCAAGATCACCGGCCGGGCTAAGTCCATCACCTTCTCTTTGAATATGAACACTTCTCTATAGGATGACCCAAGATTGTGGTCCTTACTGCAATTCTTTAAGTGCTTCATTTACCGGGCGTTAGTTCGTGCAACTCTATGAGCTTAGCCTTTAGCAACTCTTCGAACATCCCTGGAATGTCAAAGTGAAAGAATGGATATTCTTTGGCCTGCATTTCTTTTAGTGAGAGATGTTTCTTCTCACCGAGGTCAAGACCTCCCTCAGTTCTTTTAGTTTTGAAGAAAAACTTGGTTGACTTCGAAGTCACCGCATTTGGCTCTTGGTCTTTGACTGTGCATTTGCGCTCTGGGGTGGCGCCTCTTAGTCTTTGACCTCGTATTTGGCCTCGAAGGTGCCAAGCACGTATACCTCCGATCCTTCTCCCTTATTTCACTATGGTTAGCTCCATATCACGGGCTCGTCGATACCGGCCGAATGTCCTCAAGGCAATATATCTCTTCGTGTAATGTAGGTCAGCAGTCCTAGCGCATGCCAGACGCACATGTCGAGGTCGAGGTTTCCGAACCCGGTCCTTACATTTAAGGCAATGTACTTCATCTATTTATGAAGTTTACTACCGGGCTCACTTTACGCCGTTAGCAATCGCTCATTTCTTATCATGCCGACTGCTCGCCGGGCGCCAAACGAGCTAGAATTGCATTTTAGCTTGTGTCCAATCAAGCCGATGGTGGTCGGTTTAGTTCGGTATACCACCAAATGCATTGCCTTTGAGTGATCTATTTAACTATTTTGACCAGCGTGTGATCCCCGTGGTGTGCCAGTCAAGCAGTTATATTATGTCTCCACTGTCACATTTGCTGGCTCTAACCCCACTCAAATTCCTGTTTGAACTTTAAATGGACAGTCATTTATAAGCATCTTCAAATGGATCTGAGACGTGGCTCGACATAGAGTACGAGGGAGTGACTGCCCCGGACATTTCTTTTTATTGCCTCTCAAGAACTCCCCGCCAAGGCCAAATAGTCTCGCCACTGACAACTGCGCGCTTTGCCTTTGGTTGCCGGCCAGGGTTTCATGGAGTGACGTTTAAGCGGTCTCCGTAGCCTTTAGGAGGGAGAGGGCGCCTTACGGCTCAATTCCCCTTGAAGAAGCCATACCCGAGCGATCAACTACCTTCCTGTTGGGATATCGAAATATCCCGGGCGTTGTACTTGTTTAGCCAAGTCCTCGGACACCAGGAGAGCGCCTTGCTATTTTCGTGATCATAACTCCCTCGCCACTCTATTTCAGTCGGCACATAGGAGCTAGTAGAATCAAATAGACTCTTATACTAAAGCAGAACTGTCACCGGATGTAGACAAACACCTCGTTGGTTAAAGCCTCTAGGGTATTCATGTTCCATGTCGCATCTAGGACAAAGACATTCTAGGCAATTTCAGCGCCAGTAGAGGTATGCCTTGTACTTACCCTCCGCTGCAGTAGCTTCTAAGGCTTCGGCAATACGTTTCAGAGGCAGTAGACCCTCAACACTGTTTTTGTTTGGAATCATCTTCTGAAATAAGAATAACAAAGCAGTGTAGATAGATATTCCACTGGCGTGTTAAGATTTGTAAATGCCTAGAAAGATTTTATTATTTATAATATGCCACTCAATACAATAAAAAATTCCTTTGGGAAAATCTATCTAGGTACAAAAAAGTTTATCAAAATGATGAGGTCCGACTATCACCATTGCTCTCGCAGACTTCACCGGCTGAGATGCCGGACTTGGATTTGACGTAGTCTCGACTCAAGACTTGATTTGGGAGCCTATTTGGGGTCGGATTTGTGTTTCTGATTTGGCGCCTCGGACCGTTGTATGATCCTAAGCTGGACTTGGATTTGTGCTTAAACCGTTGTATGATCCTAAGTTGTATTTGGATTTGTGCCTCAATTTGGATGTAAGACTGGATAGGAGTCTGGATCTATGTGATCTCTAGACTGGATAGAAGACTTAGTCTTTGGACTTGGTCTTTGACTTGGATATGGTCCGAGCTCTAAGTGCCTTTAGCAACAGATAGCAATTGTGATGAAGAAAACTGACTCGATCCTGGTCTATAGACTCGACTCACGCCGGATTCTAGACTCGATTAGCGTGTTCAGCAAAAGCGGCCTTAACATTCGATTCCTGCATGTACTAGATCGAAATGCTTAGCGCTTATCCCCGATCTTCGCGTTATCCGTGGATATGCCAGATCACAAGAGGGATGTCTTAGCAACTTACTGCTTCGACGCCTAGACAAGTGGCTATGCAAATTATATCCTCGCCTATGATTTACTGTAGGGCTTTTATGGTGGCTTTAATCATGTAGTTTATTTAATTTATGAGACCCTCGAATGATTTTATTCTATCAATTTTGGGTCTTGATCCCGAATTATCAAGGTTGTAGAAGAATTCAACCTTCGTCTCCTAATTCTGTGAGCCTATTTTTGGTTCAAGCTGAAAATTTTTGTGTTCTTCACTCAGTTCTACAATTTAGGCACCTGTTTAGGTTTATAGGTTGAAGATTTGATGTTTTTCTCCTGATAAAGTGACAATCTTTAGAGGTTTTCTATGAAAAAATACCTTCTGAGCTGTTCTTATGGTAGGAGCTTTTTGTTGTATTTTTATTGTATTTCAGGATCATCTTTTCGGTCATATAGGTATTTATAAGCCGGACTTCTTCGATTGATTGATCCATAATCACCGATTTTGATCTTAACCGTCAATTCGGCGTAAAGATTCAACCGTTGATTTTATGGAAATTACTTTGTCTCACTCCAAGCATAATAGGCGCCTCTTACATGAAGAATCCTTCCAAGTTAACGCTTCTCGAATTCTTTTTAAGTCAAACGACTCTCTTAATATTGGCCCCGACTCTTTGGAGTGTTCGCTTTTAAACCCGCTCTTCTATAGTCTTTATTTTAAGCGCCGGAGCTTCCTAATCCCATTTCGTGCCTAATAGCCGATTTTATTGTCATAAATTTCAGGATTTCGAGCCCTAGCTAGATTGACATTTACCTCGTACTATTTTCTGGAATTGCCTGGAAGTTAAAATTTAGGGGTTAATTAATGCAGTGCTAAAAAACCCTAATTTCCCTCGACTTTAATTAATTTGTGGCTTAATTTCTTTTAACCCTATCATTTCAATGTTGTTCGATTTTTATTAGATTCGGATTGAACCTAATTGTCACGCGGTATCTCGTATGATCAATTTCTTTAATCGATTTCTACCAATTAAAATAAATCGAATTTTAATTAAATTATTTATTTAATTTCGATTATCTACAAGTATAGTATATATATATATATATATATATATCAAAATATAATATTTTTAATATATTTTATTAATAAAATCATTTTGATTCCAGCGTTCAAATTATGAGTGTCAATTTAGTGAGAGGGTATTTATTAATGACATAAAAAAGTAAGGTTAATCTGATCAAATGTACAATTTCTAAGCTTGTACACTTGTCAATTAAGAAGAAACTAAGCACGGCTGGTAGGACGCATGTGATTACTAATCTTTCTGTCTATCATTGAATATTATTAGCCTTGAATATTCTATGTAAAGATGTATCCTGATCCCCTCAATTTCTACCTTACTTTTAACTATCTATATACTCTATTATGGACAACTACATACATACTCCGAATTTAATTAACTACTCGCATAACTCCATATAACTAATTTACTTTTAACTATCTATATACTCTATTATGGAGTAGTATATAAAATACTCCCTAAATCTCTAAAGGATTTTATATATATATATATATATAATTTGATTCTATCTTAATGACTAGTATAATGTATGAACTTCTTTATTTAGTTTGTTCATTTACTATATAATGACTACGTGTTTTGAATCTTAAATTATTATATTATATATTATCATAGTACACTAAAATTGTAGTATATATTAGATATATTCTTCATTAAATATTATATTGTATAAAATATAAAAATATTTTAATTTAAAATCTAAAAAGGTTAACTGTCAAAATTCATTGGACAATTATTTTGGAATGAGTAAAAAATTCCAAAAACAACAGGAAAAAATATGTAGTTGTAACAGATAAAAAAAATTAGAAATTAAATTTATACTTCAATATGATAAAATTATAAATTAAGTTGACGGTACTACTACGTCAAGTGAAGCTAAGCCAAATAAAAATTATTAGTTTTTCATAAAATATATATATTTATAATGTGTTGTATAAATTTGTTATGGTTATCTGCTGGGGCACGCCACCCTATGGACCACTTGTATCATCTTACATTAATTTTCTACAATTTTTCTAAAATTCACTTTAACCCTTACTTTTTATTTTTGAGATCGACAATTTATGCACATGTTCTTATTAACAAATTCTCTATTATTTACTCCAAACTTGAAAAATGAGTATTTCAAATATCTCTTTAAATTTAATAAAATTATATTTTAAAATATATAAAAATAATATATTATATAATGGGTAAGTTGAATTTGCAGATCTTTATAATTTATATTTGAATATGATGAAAGATATTTTTTATTTTTATTTTTTTATATAATTGAAAAAAGAGGAAATATGAGGGGAGAAAAAAAATAACTGTAAATAGGGAAGATATAAATATAGGGATAAATACGGTGAATGAATAAAATTATGTGGATCCATCATATTTTAGGGAAAGTGAAAAAGTATAAATTTTATCATTTTTAGTAATTTTATCCCTATTTAATTTTTAGGGGATAGGATGTGAATGTTCTTAAATAGCATATAGAAATATGTTTTAAGCATCGTTAACCAAGCTCAAATATGTAGCAGCAAGTTGGAGCTGTGGTTGACATGTTTCTTAAATTATTTTGTTATTAATGAAAGGGTAAATGACTTTGTACATCACTCAAGTTTTATTTATTTACCATTTCGATCACTATAATCACTTTGCCTCATTTCGATCACTCAAATAGCAAAAATCGACCCTCGACGCTCCGACCACTCCTCCGCCAAATTAAAAAAATTCCTGGCCAAACATGCAAGGGTAATTTCCTAGGGGTCGCTGCAATATTTTCATATGACATAAAGATTGATCTTTAACTTATTTATGCCGAAAAAATTCAATAGTGCCCCTACATTATCTTTATGCTTCAATTGAACGCCTTTCTTTTTCATCAAGATCTGAGTGAAACAGCCACAATGAAACACTTCCATTAATTTCCTAAACTCAATTTTTATTATTTTAAGAATTGTGACTAGCTATAGCAAACAGAAACATCAACTATTCGAACAATAATTTGTGTATCCATCAACTATATATGTCGCCACGATTTTATGGAGCTTAGTACATGAGCCGCTTTCCAAGGTACTAATCAGCCAAACTCGCTAATTAATTATTAGAACTCAGAATCAACTTACCAAACATCAAGGAAATCAAACTTAAAAAACAAATTAGAACAAAATCAAACAAATCCAATCGGGCGGGAAGATGTTTCCAGTTTAGTTATGAAGGTGAGATTTGTATGTTGATTAATGAAGTATAGAACCTTAACTTGAACAAGAGATTAATGACGATTCATACATTATTTATCTATTTATTCTATTTGGGGAATAGGATGATCCGGACTTCGAAGTTGAGAAACGAAGAAATTGATTACTGAACAATTTCTCCTCATTACTAAGAAAAAAAATAAAACAATTAAAATGTGAAAACTTTCAACGAACACAAAAAAGTGAGTATGTCTAGAGAACTAAAGATAGGCTTTTTCCTTAGCATACACTGTCTTGAATGTGAGCATGTCATCTTTTTCTCTGTTCATTTTTTACCAGCCTTGCAAATCTCCTTCTTCAATTCATTCATCTTTTCCTGATAGGGGGGGTGAATTTCGTTGAAGAGCTGTTCACTAACTCAGTTCGTGAATCGTGTGAAAAAGAAAGCGGTATAATTGAAGAATGACGATAGTGTAAGTGCATTATTTAATATTGGTTATTATAAATGGTTAGGGTCTAATCTTTAGCGAATCAAAATATTGCACTGACAGAGAAATTGGACTGAAGTAGTCGAGTGAGTCGATTTTGATACTTGAGTGGTCGAAATGGGTTGAAAGTGATTATGAATGATCGAAATGATAAATAAATAAAATTTGAGTGATGTTCAAAATCATTTACCCTTAATGAAAATAACATTTTGAGTTTTAGTTAAAAATAAGTATGTTTGTTTTAATTGTTTAACTAGATTATTTAATCAACGGAGAAGAGACCTTATTACACACTTTTACAATTAAAATAGAAACGTGAATCCCACAAAAGCAAAAAAAAAATACTCCCACAAATTAGCTAACAGCCACAGAACAAATTCCCACCCAGCTATATTCTCTATAGAAGACATCACATCCTATTATTGGATATAACTAAATAATTTCAGGATCTTTATTGCATCTTTGACAAACTGTTTAAAGCTAATTGATTGTTATTATTATTACTTCTTCCATCCAAAAAAGATGAGATTTAGTAAAAACTGAAATTAATTAATTGTATAGTTTTAATTAATACATATAATTATATGTTTGATTTAAATAAAAAAATATAATGTTAATAATAAATCATAAACTAATTATTATGGTGGGAAAAAAGCCCATCCAGTAATCACTTACCTATATATCAATGGGTCCTATTACCCTCAAAGGCCAAATGCTTAAGCCTATATATCATCACACAAAATCAATCTACTTCTCTCGTGCATCCCTTCAATCTCTTTGAAACTCCATTTTCTCTGCATGTGAATCCCTTCTAAAATCAAAACATCCAATTGAAGTCTCTAATTTGCTTCTCTTAAAAAACTTTCTCCAAATATCTTCATTTATCAATCTCTACTCTCTTTTTTGGTATAAAAATGATGCCCCCTGATCAAGAAACTACCAACACTACTAGCCCAGCTAAGTACATGGCAAAGAAAAATATGGAGAATTTGTGTTCGTCTCGGGTTGATCCATCGGCCGGTTCGTCTACAAGCAATAATGTGATGAACCCTTCTTGCCCCTCTGATAATAATAATGATCAAATGCAAGATCAACATCATGGAACTCCAGCCCAGTTCTCGGTTTCACGTGTTTCATTGCACCCCATCACATTAAAGGTACCATTGTCATGCAACTACTGATTCTTGTAAATTAGAGTTATGAATAGTTATGATGTAATCGTGAGATCCCCTACAATGAGAATTGAACTATATATGAAAAAATAGTCCAAATTATTTTACTATTGAAGCAATTCGATCCGATGTACTATCATTCATTCAATAATAATAAACATAACGATTTTAACAATAAAATTACATTTTGAGTAACTTAAATTTGCATATATATTATCTAGTTAGTGATAGCTAGAGTACTTATACTTGATATGTAAGTGGTAGATAGAGTATTGTTTTTGAAATTTTATATAATGAACAAATATATATAAGTAATAATTTATTAGCAACTATATATATTTCTTAATTTATTTCAATGTTTAATGAGATAGCAAACCAACTTTGTGCAGTTTGAAGATGTTTCATACACCATCACATTGCAAAACAACAAGACAAACCGGTTTTTCACATCAACCACCAAACCAGAGGCAACTCGTACCATCTTAAATGGTGTAAGTGGAGTTGTTAAGCCTGGTGAGTTACTAGCAATGCTCGGCCCATCTGGAAGTGGTAAAACAACCCTCTTGACGGCTCTAGCCGGCCAGTTACAGGGGAAATTATCCGGTTCAATTACCTACAATAACCACCCATTTACAAGTTCAATCAAACGAAAAGCCGGATTTGTTGCACAAGATGATGTTTTGTACCCTCATCTTACCGTTCTTGAAACATTGACCTATGCTGCTTTGTTGAGGTTACCAAGTAAGCTCACAAAAGAAGAAAAAATTGAGCAAGTTGAGATGATCATTTTGGAACTTGGGTTAACAAGGTGTAGGAATAGTATAGTTGGGGGTCCTATAATTAGGGGTGTTTCAGGAGGGGAGAGGAAAAGAGTGAGTATTGGGATTGAAATGTTGGTTAATCCAAGTTTGTTACTTCTTGATGAGCCTACTTCCGGACTCGATTCTACCACGGCGCAACGAATTGTTGCCACGCTAAGGTGGCTAGCGAAAGGCGGTAGGAGCGTCGTTACCACGATCCATCAGCCGTCGAGTAGGTTGTTCCGGATGTTTGATAAGGTGATGGTGTTGTCCGATGGGTGCCCTATCTATAGTGGAAGTGCCACTAGTGTTATGGACTATTTTGCATCTATTGGTTATGTTCCGGGGTTCAATTTTGTCAATCCGGCTGATTTTCTTCTCGATCTTGCAAATGGTACGTTCAATATCCTCTAAATAATTGCATGTGTTGTCTCATTTTGATAGATAAACTTTGCCAATCATATTAACCTATCTACATTCATGTTAATCTTTTAGAAGCCTCCAAGTAGTATTCTATCAGGAATTTATAAGTCAATTGATTTTCAAATTGGACTGTCTATCACACTTTTTTAGATAGTACGGAGTATGTGTTATTATAAATACTCAATAAAATGATCATAACTTTAGCTACTCAGTATGTGTTATACACATTTTTTTCTCTCTATGTTACACTCATATATAAAATCAAAACAAGCATATAGTTTATAATTATAAAAATAATTTTTTTTAATAAATCTTTTTAATCTAAAAAAGTTAATTACTTTAAGTGAGAAACAAAAAAACTAAAATGTTAAATTATACTGTATCGTTAGTGGCTTGTAAACGAAATACAATGCTACTTATACAATTTTTGAACTTCAAATCGAAATACAATACTACTTATACAATTTTTGAATCCTCAAATCTTACTTTTCGTACGCATGTACGAGCATCATTGCTAGAAATTTAATTATTTTGAAATTAGTATCATTATTATTAGTTTGCGTATTTAAAAAGTGAATTATGTTAATAATGAATAGATCAGTTTTCACTGACAACATATCACTCACGAATTTAATATTCGTATATAATATGATAGATGAACAGACATTAACTTATCCGATTTACTTTAATTTTGCTTTTTAAAGTAAGCTCTATGTGGCGCATAAGCATAATAACTTTATTTCTTTTGCTTTAGTTATTATGCTTTATATAATTTCTTATTACATTCCAAGGACCCCCTTTCCTATAATAAAAATAAATGGTATCATGAAAAATTAAAAATAAATACTGTTGGCATATAGTTTGACTGTTTGAGTGTGTGCAAAATCACGCCAACTTTAGAACATGTTATCATGCTAGTTGGTAAAGTCGTTTAAATTGACATTTTGAACCTACTAATATTCATGTATTCTTCCGTGACCAGACACGTATTCACTTAAAAAAGTTAATTTATTAGCTAACCAGAAAATCGAAGTTGATAGAATAAAATAAAATAGCAACTGCTAGTTTCATCAGTGCTATTTTCCTTTTTACTTACCTTTAAGGTGTGTTCTATAGTCTAAGTAAACTTTATTAGAAGGTAATCCATTGGCCAATTGAATATTTTAACATAAAATCTTAATTGATGTTTGCCTCTAATAGATGAGTGGATTAATGTTTGCCTCTAATAGATGAGTGGATTATAGAATCACAACTTCAATTAGTGTGGTATCAAAATTTACCTAAATTATAAGTTTATTGACCTCATAAAATTCAATTACATCAGCCAAATGAAAACGAAGGTGGTGCATATATATGTTCAACATTCTAATTTTGTTTAATTGGGTAGATAAAATGAGCAAGTAAATCAACACGTGTCTATTTAGATGGAAAAAGTTGGCACCGAAGCTAAGAAAACGTATGTATAAGATGCTTTAAGTCCGGGATCTTTAGTGACATTTTTGTCATTATTGTTTTTATTTTTTTTAAAAAAACCAGTCATGCTTCAATTATATGCCATAGAAAACTTCATCTAAATATATTAAAGTCGTGTGTGATTATTAAGACCGTAAAATTTGTTAGTTTTGATAGTTAGAAAGGAAAAATGTACATCTTTAAAGAATGATAATGTAGTACGGAGTATTAATTATACCACACACTAATACTGTTAGTATATCTCATGAAAGTACAAGTGATATAATAACCTCTTATTGCCAATCTACGCAACAGTGACCTGATTGAGGTCCAATCATTCTACATTTTAAAATAAAGTATTTTTTTTAAGGAAAATCACAGTAACTATTGATTGAGTAGTACTAAATAAATATTGGATATACATAATAACCTTCAAACCAAATATTTTACTTTCTTGTTACTAGCGACACCTATTGACTAAATCATAGCAATGATTAACATAAAAGAAAGTAATTTCAAGATGATAGGCTGTGTGGATTGTGTAAAAGATCAATCCAATTGGGATTAGATTTCCTTCAATTCTCTCGATCTATTAGTTTAGTGTTCTTCTATTTTATTCTAGTATCTATTGTTTGCCTATTTTATGTTCAATTAATAATTAAAATGAACTCCAAAATGCAGGTGTAGCTCCTGATACCAAACAGGATGATCAGCTAGAATTTCATACACGGCCGGACAACTTGGACTACCAAAATACACTCAAACAATCTTTGATATCCTCATACCGAAAGAACTTGTACCCTTCCCTAAAGGATGAGATCCATCGAACGTTCCAAGATCGCGCTCTTGGTAAAAACATGTCATCATCGAGAGGTACATATCTAATTCACCACGTGCATTGCACGTGCACTTTAATAGTACATATTAAAAATGTCGATGACACTCAATATTGTTGACGACGACTTGTTTGTTATGACTTGTTGTGTTTTTATATATTTAGGTTCTGAATATAAATGGACAACTAGTTGGTGGCTACAATTTACAGTTTTGCTAAGCAGAGGACTTAAAGAAAGGAAACATGAATCTTATTCGGGTCTTCGAATTTTCCAAGTCATGACCGTTGCAATCTTTGCCGGGCTCCTTTGGTGGCATTCTGATACTAACCACATTCAGGATCAGGTATTATTTCAAGACATACATGTAACAAAAATTGCTTGATATTTCCTCGATTCTTACTTGAATGAAATATTTTATCCCAAAAAATAGGTCATTCAAATAAAAACGAAATAAGTGATAGTTGTTTTTGGCAAGCCATTATTAGAAGTTGGTCTTTCTTGATCTCAAATCTAACAACAAACTATATATGGAACAGGTTGGACTACTCTTTTTCTTCTCAATTTTCTGGGGCTTTTTCCCTTTGTTCAATGCCACATTTGCATTTCCACAAGAGCGTCCAATGCTAACAAAAGAAAGAAACTCAGGCATGTATAGGCTTTCATCATACTTCTTTGCCAGAACAATAGGAGACTTACCAATGGAATTAATCCTCCCTTCAATATTCGTCACGGTAACATATTGGATGGGTGGTCTAAGACCTTCCATCATAACATTCATCCAAACCCTCCTCATCGTCCTCTTCAACGTGCTCGTCTCACAAAGTGTTGGCCTCGCCCTGGGGGCGATTTTGAGGGATGTTAAGCAAGGCATAACATTGTCATCAGTGGTGATGTTGGTCTTTTTATTAGCTGGTGGATACTACATTCAACACATTCCGGAGTTCATTATCTGGCTTAAGTACATCTCTTTTAGCCATTATTGCTACAAGCTTCTCATAGGGGTGCAATATTCAATGAATGAGATATATGAATGTGGTCTAGGGGAGAAATGCAGGGTGTTTGATTATCCAGCTATTAAGGCTCTTGAGATTGAGAATTTGGCATGGGATGTCATTGCTTTGCTTGTGATGTTGGTGGGATATAGAGTCATGGCTTATGTGGCTTTGAGGAAAGGGTAAAATCATTGACAATGAGATCAAGAAACACTTGTAATTCTAGAGGCTAAAGTGGCCAATCAGAGATAGTCACCTTCGTCATTATTTTACCTTTATGACCTCGTTTTAATAACATTATTACATGGAGATGTCGTATTCAATTATGAATATAGTATGAATTATATAGATTAGTTATTTATCAATTAGCTAAGCGTGATGATAACACTTCAATGTATTTTTTTTTTCTTTGTTCAATGATACTGTCAAATTAGTATGGCCAGCAAATTTGTCATACTAATTACGGAGTATCAATTAGCAATTAGCAATTAATTATTTATGAGAACAATTCAATATTGATAGTAAGATATTAAACTGTAATTAAGCATAATAATTAAAATTATGAATTGAAAATAAATTAACTCCAAAGTAAATTCAATTATTTGATTCATCTACATCAAGGACTAATATAAAATTAGATTATAATAAAAGACATAAATAATATATGAAATTAATAGAAATTATCTTTAACAATAAACTTGAAAGACTGAAATACAATGTACAAAGCTATTGATATCCCGAGCGACCGAGCGAATAGAAAGTATTGACTACGTTGCCTCTAAAAAAATTAAGATTTTTTTTCAGCCTATAATAAGTAATCGTGATTCAAATTAAAACAAACTAAGTTAATTATTCTTGAAGGTGGATCGAACTATAATTAGATTTTGAGTATAAGTAAACTAAATAATAATGAAAAAAATATATTTCTTTTTCACATAAATTCAAATGCATCAACCTTCTTTTATATTTTACATTATTAAATTTAAGAATTTATTATTTCAAAATTTCAATATAAAATATTAAATTTTATTCTAAATATTGAGTTAAAAGTATATTGAAATTTTTATTTAGAGTCAATGATAATTGATTTATTTATTGATTTATTTTAGTTATTCTATAATAAATATTTAGAATTTAAGAATAAAAAAGTAGATGAATTTAAGTTATATAGAAATGTGAATAAAATTCATATATTTCTACTTTTTGTATTAGTAGATTTATGGTTTATATAATTATTATGTTAAATTTCAAAATTGTGAAGTTAATTAATTTTTTTTAAATTATTTAAATAAATCCAAAACAATAAGAACATAATTAGATTTGTAAATTTTAAATTTGATTTTTAGATTTTTATCACGTTAATTATTATTAGGGAATTTTGACTTTATATGTAGTTAAGTGAAAAATTTTATGATAAAACTTAAATAAAAGATATATAAAATATCATAGATCAATTAATGTTAAATAATAAATCATAAAAAATGTTAAAATCGTGTGCGTAGTAAATATCGTAGAAGTTTGCGGAATTTGAGATTTTACAATAAAAAAAAGTTTACATTACTATATTTGTTACGCATTGAACCATATCAAATTGATGAAAATTAGTAGTTGAATAATTATCTCGGTTTTGACTAAGATGAGCATTCATATGATGTGTGACCGGATCATACCTTTACTTCATTTTGCATGATGTATGTTTGAGCTGGAATTGCAGTTAATTTGACTGTTAATATGTATGTAACTAGGGCTGTTGGTGGACCTGCGATCCGGGAATCGGGTCCTGAACCGGCCTGCAGACCCTGGCCCGAAAAGTCCATTCGAAGTGGATCGATCCGGTCCGGATTCAACATTCGATCCGTATCCAATCGATCCTGACGCAGATCCAATCGGACCGGACGGTGATCTCTAAACCGGATCCCATCCGTTTTTAATAGGTTTAATTTCTTTTTTATATTTTCCAATTGCTAAATATGTTTTAACTAGTTTATTTTCATTTATTGTTTGTATTTTCAATTTTTACAATTCATGTAAATATGTTTTCATTTTCGCTTATCAATTTATGTATGTTTGTATTTCAATTATGCTTTTGCATTTACTAATTTTGTTCATAATGCTAATTCGCTTATTTTCAGCTTGTTTTTTAATATTGGAATTTGGAAATTTTGGTAACGGAACGCGGAACGGACGAATGGTGAATTTTCCGATCTATTGTAATTCTTTTTTATAGACATAAACATGTTTGTATTTTAAAAGTCATGATATTTTGAGGAAAACATCAAAAAAAAGTCCAAAAGTACTATAATTACATTTTAACCCCAAAAAGGTCTTCAAAAAATTATATTATCACTCCCAAAATTGATCCCAAACGTTATAAAAATGTTACTTGTTAACGGAATTAATATTTTAGGGACTAAATGCAATCAAAAAAGTCAATTACCGACTAACTGGCACAATACTTACTTCCAATTTCAACGCACCATCGCCACACTCCTTACCTGACCACGTGGTGCAATTTCCTTATTCATAATTACATTTTTAACCCCGTAAAAAGGTCTTCAAAAATTATATTATCACCCCAAATTATCCCAAAAACGCTATAAAAGCCATTGCTAACTAATTTCAATATTCTTTAGTAATTAAACGCATCAAAAAAGACAATTTCATCGACTTAATTCCGCGAATTGAAGTAAGTTACTTTATCGACCCCAACGCAGACTATCAAGCCACACTTCCCTTACCGGGACCACAGACGCAATTTCCTCCTCGTATTCAAACCTACTTTTAACTCTCTGAAATCTTAAACTCCTAATTTATCTTTTCTAGTTATCCGAGTAATTAAGATATATAAGGATATATGAATGGTTAAATATTATTACTATTGAAAAATCCAAACATTTGACATATATATTTTGATCTTGAGGAGGTATGAGCAAGATAATTAATTAGTGACCAGTTTGAATAATAATCAAAATAAATATTTAGTAATTATTATATTACACTTAAATAATAATCAATAGTTAAATCATACTCCCTCTGTCTCTATTTAGAGGATCATGTAGAAAATTTTTCTTGTTCTTTTTTACTTAATCATTTACTTTTTCAATATAATATTTTACATTGAACTTTTAAAATTCTTTAATATCATTGGTTTGTCTCCTAATATTCTTTTTAACATCATCGTTTATAATTTTATCTCTCCTTAAAAATAATAAAATTAATTATACTCTTTAATAAAAGATTTCTTTTTAACCTATACGATCGAAGAACAGTGACGAGGAGTATGAAATATGAAAGGAGAGAGAAGAAATATAGATGGTAGGGCCGCCAACAAAATTCAACCGCACCGAACCCGACTCAAACCGAACCGAAAATAACCGGTGATCGAGGAATGATTGGAACCGAACCGATTTAGTTCGAAAAAATTAACCGAATTTGTGTATTTCAAGTTCCGGTTTTCCTTGAGAACCGACGGTTCGAACCGACATTTAATTAAAAAATATATATATATATTATATATATACATATATAACCGAACCAAACCAAACCGACGTAAAAAAAAAATACCGAGAACCTAACCGAACCGGCCGGAACCGGATTCCACCGGAACCTAACAGATTCTCGTCTCGCCCCAAAATATCGGACAGGCCGGTTCGCCCTGCTTTCTCCCCGAAACCTAACCGAACCGACCAAGCGAAGTAGGTATATGTTGGCGATGTGGATGAAAGTTATAAAAATTGAATTATTTCAATATTTATCAAAAGCGGCGGCGAAAAGCTGGTCAAAGATATTTAATAACGCTTTAAACGGCGGTGACGTGACACGGCATAATTCAATTTTCAATTGTCGACATTGCTGTGGCATTTGGCAGTTACAGTTGAGTTTATTCAATAACATATAGACACGCTCGCCAAATTTCCCCCACCAAATTCGCACATCTTTCTCACAATTTTCCAACGAATTTCCTCTCAACATTTGTCATTTTACAAATTCAATCAAGAACTAAATTATCTTTTTTTTCTTTATAAAAAAATATATTTTGTTTTTTTCCTTAATTTAGTAACACCTCATTTAGAAACTAAAGGGACCATGCTTACACTATATTCTCTAATCTTAAAAACACTTCACTTTTTTGTCGGATCTCTTCAAACTTTTTCATGCATGCTAAAGAATTCAAAGATCAAACACACAAAACAAGTTTTTTCAATGAAAATTTTGTGCAAATACTCAAATGCTTCTTTTACATCTTGCATGGATTCTTCTGGTATTATTTAATTACAATTATTAGGTAAGCAATTTATTCCTTAATACTAAATAATATTGTTACATACTATATTAATTATTCTAAGCTGTTAAGTTTTGATTTTTTTTCTAAATGTTTGTTTGCTTTTTGTCGTGTAATAATAAAGAAGTCAATAGTTTGAGAGGGAAAGAAAATGGAAAATTAACATAGAAAAAGATCTACGTCAATGTTCAATGCCCATCTTACACACTAACATGTAACACACATAGTTATTGTTTGTACATAAATAAAATTCCAACCAATCTTTGTTGATTTTGACTAAATTTGAGGTATTTAAGCTTTTGGGTCATTATTCCTCAAGAATTGAAGCTTTGATGAGTTTGGATATATATATATATATCATGGTGGTGTAGGTTTGGATATATATATAGAGAATAGAGAATTGTACTTTTTTGCGTTACTATGTCAGTATGTTTCTTGTCTGAATCTGAGTGAGAGTCATGTATGTGTATGTATGGAAAAATAAATTATTGCAGCATTAGCTTTGTCTGTTTTATTTCTTGTTTCTTCATTTTCTGCTTAATATTTGAGTGAAAAACGAACTTATTTGTAAGAAAATTATACATATTCCTCCAGCTGGGAATTTTGGATGTTTTGTGTTGAGCCATTTTCTTGGGTTCTGCTCTGGTTTGCAAATTAATACTATTTTGATAATTTTATATTTTTGGGTGCAGAAAAATTCTGATTTTTAAGCTCTTCAAGAAGCACTTGAGACAAACTGCATAGTATATCAGAGGCCTAGTATTTGTGATATTTGTGTCATCAGAGTATGTTCAGAAGATCTTGTATGGACTATTATTTAGTAAAAGATTTACGTAGAGATAAAAAAAAGAAGACAAACTGCATAGTTTTTGTTGTGTGGAAAAGATAGAGGTGCCAAATTTCTCCTATTTTGGTACTCTTTTGATCTTGGAAATTGAACTTTATTTAACTGAAGTTTGATAAGATGGGGACTAGTAGAAAAAGGAAGCTGCTACATTTCAGCAAGTACTATTTAAAAGGAGGAGGTTTTAAAGAAGAGCATGAACAGATAGGAAGACCAGGTTTCTCAAGAGTGCTGCTTTGTAATGAACCAAATTTAATAGAGGGATCTTTGAGAAGTTATGCAGATAATTATGTTAGTACCACAAAATATACTCCAGCTTCTTTTTTTCCTAAATCTTTGTATGAGCAGTTTAGAAGAGTGGCAAATTTCTTCTTTTTAGTAACTGGTACATTGGCCTTCACACCTTTAGCTCCTTACACAGCAGTTAGTGCTATTATACCTCTGATTATTGTTATTGGTGCTTCTATGTTGAAAGAGGCCATTGAAGATTGGAAGAGAAAACAACAGGTAATTTAGTGGAAACTTACCTAGTTTGTTTATGTACCTTATTTTTTCATACTATATTTATCCTTGTTTCATTATGTGCTTCATATAAGTGTTCTCATTTCAATAATCTAAACTAAGATTTTTATGCCTAGATAGATTACAATACTTTATGCCTCCTAATTTATGTTATATTCATTCCATTCGTTGTAGATAGATAATCTGAGCGTTGTTATGTCCCTTTCCACAATTTTATTTAATGTTACCAAGTTGTCTGAAATTGAACACTTTTCGCTAGTTGAAAGCTGGCAAACGTGAACGTTAGCCATTTTCCTGAATTTATTTGTTTGTTTTAATTGAAGATTTGAATGGATACCCCAAAACAGTTTTTTGTGGAAGAACAAAATCATTGGCAGTTTCGTTTGTTGAAAAAAAGTTTACAATCTGTCATATTGTGTATATAACAGAACTAGTTGTTTTTCTACAGTATATGAGCTCAGTATGATTGTTTACCTTAGATGAAGTTCCGCAATGATCTTCAGCAACTATTTGCTCTTTTTTCCCTTCTGAAAAGCAGTTGAGACGATCATGTATCAGCATGTTGCTTTTGTCATTTGTTGTAGGACATTGAAATAAATAATAGAAGAGTTAAAGTACATCGCGGTGATGGAACTTTTGAGCAGACTGAATGGAAAAATCTTAGAGTAGGTCACATAGTGAAGGTCGAGAAGGATGAAAACTTTCCTGCAGATCTTCTTCTGCTTTCATCTTGTTATGAAGATGGAATTTGCTATGTTGAGACGATGAATCTTGATGGAGAGACAAATCTGAAACTTAAACATTCTCTGGATGCAACTTCATCACTTCGTGAAGATGCTCAAGTTAAGGATTTCAAGGCCACTGTTAAATGTGAAGATCCAAATGCAAATTTGTACATTTTCATCGGAAGCATGGAATTTGAAGGGGAACAGCACCCTCTTTCACAACAGCAGTTACTCCTGAGGGACTCTAAGCTGCGAAACACAGACTACATTTATGGGGTTGTCATATTCACAGGCCATGACACGAAGGTTCTTCAGAATTCAACCGGCCCTCCTTCAAAGAGGAGCAAAATTGAGAGGAAGATGGACAGAGTCATTTACTTCTTATTTGGAGTATTGTTCACGGTAGCTTTTGTTGGATCTGTTTACTTTGGTGTTGTCACTAAAAATGATCTGGGAGGCGAACTCACAAAATGGTATCTACAACCTGACAGTGCTAAGATATTTTTCGATCCAAAGAGAGCTCCTGCTGCTGCAGTGTACCACTTTCTGACAGCTCTTATGTTGTATAGCTATTTGATCCCTATTTCCTTATATGTTTCTATTGAAATTGTCAAAGTTCTTCAAAGCATCTTCATCAACCAAGATATCCATATGTACTATGAAGAAGGTGACAAACCAGCACGTGCACGTACCTCAAACTTAAATGAAGAACTTGGCCAAGTTCATACAGTACTTTCTGACAAGACCGGTACCTTGACTGCAAATTCGATGGAGTTCATCAAGTTCTCTGCAGCAGGGACAGCTTATGGGCGTGGTGTAACAGACGTTGAAAGGGCTATGGCCAAAAGGAAAGGATCATTTGAAGCCAACGGGAAGGATATAATTGAGGAATCAGAAGATACTCAACCTAAATCATCGGTTAAAGGGTTCAGTTTTCACGATGAGAGGATCATGAATGGTAATTGGTTTAATGAGCCTCATTCAGATGTCATCCTGAAATTTTTCCGTATGTTGGCAGTATGTCATACCGTGATACCAGAAGTGGATGAAGATACTGGCAAGGTTTCTTATGAAGCCGAGTCACCAGATGAGGCAGCATTTGTTATTGCTGCAAGAGAATTTGGCTTTGAATTCTCTGAACGATCACAAACCAGTGTCACGTTCAATGAACTGGATCCTGTTTCGGGGGAGAGCTTGGAAAGGTCAGTATCTTCAGGTTTTGACAAAGTAGATACATTGGCCTGACATGGGATACATCTCATGCTAGCATTTGATGGTGCACCAACATTGATTTTTTCACCTGCCGTCACCTTATATGTGAAATTCCCACTCCATTTTTTCAGGGTATATAAGCTAGTAGATGTTTTGGAGTTCAACAGCTCCAGAAAAAGAATGTCTGTGATAGTGAGTGATGAGGAGGGAAAGCTATTACTACTCTGTAAAGGTGCTGACAAGTAAGTAAAACTGATAGTTTCTGGGTGCCCCTGTTTCCTTAACTTCAAATACATTACTTATTTCTCGTCGCTCACTTCTTTCCTCTTTGTATGCATCATTGCATGTGTTTCCATGATTAACCTTCTTCTGGTTAAATTTTTTTTATATTGCAGTATAATGTTCGAGTTGCTTGGGAATAGGGGAAGAGAGTTTGAACAAGCAACCAGAGAACATGTAAATGAGTATGCTGATGCTGGATTGAGAACCTTGATACTTGCTTATCGTGAACTGGGTGAGGAAGAGTATGAAGTATTTAGCAAAAGATATGTAGAGGCCAAAAACTCCGTAAGTGCAGACCATGATGCACTGGTTGATGAGGTTATGGAGATGATTGAGAAAGATCTAATTCTTCTTGGTGCAACAGCTGTTGAGGACAAACTCCAAGAAGGGGTAAGGTTAATACGTCCATGAAAGTATGAAAACAAAAATTCTTGCGCAGTAGAGACGTATCTGTATCATATGACTTAATGTTCGTGTTAGGTTTCTGACTGCATTGACAAGCTTGCTCAAGCTGGAATAAGAATCTGGGTTTTAACGGGTGACAAAATGGAAACTGCTATTAATATCGGGTATGGTGTCTCTGTATGATGTCCATAGACCTTAAAAAAGTACTCCTATTCATTATTCAATTCTGACTCAGAGCTTAAAAATCTTTCAGGTACTCCTGTAGTTTGCTTAGACAAGGAATGCAGCAGATAACGATAACCTTGGATATCCCAGAAATAAAAGAACTCGAGAAAGCAGCTGCAGAAAAGACTGTCATTGCCAAGGTAAATACATGTTTACCCACAACAATCGAGATATAAGTATCCACTTGATCTGAGATATAGTCTCGATCAAGCAGGTGATCGTATTTGCAGAATGTTTCTTTTTTTAATTTATCCTTTCTGGTGACCTAAGAAATCTTGGAAGACACATAACGAGTTGGTTTAGTCTGTCAAGGAAAACAATTACCGTAGTAGATTAAAAAATAACCAGAAATTTGACTTATAATATAGTTATAAGCCACATGTAACTATTTTCTCATCTGATTTTGGCGCAAGTGCATAAACAAATACCTTTGTAGTGATTCTGTGGCTATTCATAAAATAGATATCTCGATTACATCTTGATTCTGAGAAATCTATTTTCAGAAAGTCATGGCTACAGATCAATAGTAGTCACCTCAGTCCTCATGTGGATTTTAAGGCACATATTCCACTTAACTAAATATATCTCGAAATCAATAATGGATGTTCTGGCTAGCTGTCAGATGATTGCTGTTGTTGTGTCACTTATTATAGAAGTAGAAATAGTTCGTAGTGTTACATGGTTGCCACTGATTGCTGTGTCATTATATTTATTTGATGGTTCTTAATTTCTCTTTTCAACTCTTTGTTTCATTTTTCTTTTTAGTTCAAGATAGAAGTGTTTCGAGATATGAAATCGTTATAAATAATGCATCTTGTTGTAGGCATCAAAACAATATGTCATCCGGCAAATCAAAGAAGGCAAGGCTCAGATCACTTCAAGTAAATCTGAGGCATGTGCTTTGATCATTGATGGGAGATCTCTTACATATGCATTAGAAGATGATATTAAACAACAGTTTCTTGAACTTGCTATTAGCTGTGCATCTGTTATATGTTGCCGTTCATCACCAATTCAGAAAGCGTTGGTAAGTGCCCAGCCGTCTAAAGTCTACACTCTGTCCCTCCCCCAAACAACTGAAGGGTACACAGCAACACCCATTCTGCTGAACAATTACAAAATAAGTGTGACCTCTAAAGTGGTTGGTTTTTCTATTTCTCTTCTAATTGTCATTCCTGAAAAACAGGTCACGAGACTGGTTAAAGCCGGCACCAGGAAAACAACTTTAGCCATTGGTGATGGTGCCAACGATGTAGGAATGCTTCAAGAGGCTGACATTGGAATCGGAATAAGTGGTGTTGAAGGAATGCAGGTATAATAACTGAGCATTTCCGTTCTGTTAGATCTTATCTTTTACTGTGATTTACCTTTTAAGCATTTTCATTGTGATTGTGTCTATGCAGGCAGTTATGTCAAGTGATGTTGCAATAGCTCGGTTTCGATTTCTTGAAAGATTGCTTCTGGTGCACGGTCATTGGTGTTACAGAAGGATTTCTTCAATGGTAAGTACGTCTTCAATATGCTAAGCAAGAAAATATGTCATGCATAATAATCTCAAAATGAAGCTGTCCAGAGGTTTTCATTTAAATGGAAAATAGAATTGGTACACTTGTCTCTCAACTCCACCTATTCATTATTTTATTTTCCTCACTCGGACATGTCAGACACCTCTGTTAGCCTATGTCAATGTGAGTGACAATGTCATTAAGCTCCCATCACAGTTCCCTTAATACTGTAAAAAACTCCTGAATCTCACAGAACATGTACTCTCAAAACAATGAGTGATCCATATATTATGATTTTTAACAAAAGATTCATACCATCGAACACTTATATGTCACAAAATATGGAACATTAAAACACTATTTCAATAAGATTAGTTTAAGGTCAAGTTTGTGTTTTCTTAAGTAATTATTTAAGCCTACTAGTTAAATTAAAATGGTTGCACAAACTTGTTACATTGAGATGGAGGGTAGTATGTGCAAATGAATGACTAATATTCAAAAAACAATCATATTCTTATTTTGTGCAGATCCTGAGTTGATTTCACTCTCTTCTTTGCAGATATGCTACTTCTTCTATAAAAATGTCACATTTGGTTTCACAATCTTCTTATACGAGGCATATGCGTCATTTTCTGGTCAACCTGCATACAATGATTGGTTTTTATCCCTCTACAATGTGTTCTTCACCTCACTTCCTGTTATTGCATTGGGAGTTTTCGACCAAGATGTTTCTGCCAGATTTTGTCTCAAGGTATTTCTTTCATCATCTTGCGACACCAAAACAAGTTTGGAATTGGTTATTGGTTAATTACATTAGTTGCATACTTGCTTGACTCTTTAGTGAATTCTGTTGGAATGGAATATAACTGCCTTAGATATTTGAAATTGGCATGAATATGTTCATCAGTGGCCTTCTTTCTTGAAGTCTAACATTTCTCTGTTCTTCTGGTAAAATATGCCAGTTTCCTTTACTTTATCAAGAAGGTGTTCTGAATGTCCTCTTCAGTTGGAATCGCATAATTGGTTGGATGTTCAACGGGCTTTGTTCTGCCATCATCATATTCTTTTTCTGCATAAGATCCCTGGATCCTGAGGCCTTCAACAAGGATGGAAAAACTGCTGGACTGGGAATTGTGGGAACTACAATGTATACATGCGTTGTTTGGGTTGTCAACTGCCAGATGGCGCTTGCAATCAGCTACTTTACCGTCATTCAACATGTCTTCGTTTGGGGTGGAATTGCTCTATGGTACATATTCCTATTGATATATGGAGTAATACCTCCCAAAATCTCCAAAGAGGCGTACAGTCTCTTCGTTGAAGCCCTGGCACCAGCCCCTAAATTCTGGATAGTTACACTCTTCGTGGTTCTGTCCGCCCTGATCCCCTACTTTGTTTACAATGCAATCCAGTTGCGATTCTTCCCAATGTACCATGGAATGATACAATGGATAAGGTACGAGGGCAACTCCGAGGATCTTGAATACTGCAATGTGGTGAGACAAAGATCAATAAGACCTACAACAGTTGGTTTTACCGCTCGGTCACTAGCAAGAACAAATCCTCTAAAAGGCAAGAAAGATACTGAAACTTCAAAATAGATGCCATAGTTGTCTACTATTGTCTTTCCTGGTGAAGAAACAGATTCTTCAAATCATTATTCATCACTGTGATGTGTGAAGCTGACCAATGTAGATTATTTATCGAGGGGTCAGTGTAACGCCCCGCATATCAAATTTATTACATCACCCACTTTGAGTCGGGATATTACAGTCGGTTTTCGCTTATAGGCACATCTGGAGGCTGCAAGTTGAAGGTGATGAGCTGCTCAAAATGTTGTATCATATGCCAAATTAGGATGAGAAAACCTTTGCACTTGTAAATGGTAAATATGTAAGCCTATACTACATTCATTGATTATATACCTTGTATAATCTACGCCATATAATGCACAAAGGAGTTTGTTCGAAGTTATACAAATGAAGCCTAATGTTTGAAGCCTATTATCCTCACTATCCCATTTATTAATGTGTGTAATTTAAGTATTGGAGAACTATCATGACATGAAATACATATTTCAAATAAATCAATAGTGTATTCAATTATTTAGACACTAAAGCCACTTCAAATTATAATTTAAATATATAATAAAAATAAAAATTGATACAATAATGCATCCAATTTAGTAGTACGAGAAAAGATTAATAAGTTTTCGATGTATATTAATTACTAAAAGTAGAGATAATAACTGGTGATCAATTAATTTAACATCATTATGTACAAAGATAGATTGTGCACCAAAATCGAGTTAAAATAAAAAAATATAGTATTGTAGAGTATTTTATCTGTATATTTATATAGAGGAACTTATTTTATACTTTTACACAAATCTAACACTATATTTATGTAATTTGTATAAATCTGATGTAGAAATGCACAAAAATGACATTAATGCACTCATGTGAATAGTGCGGTAGCTACCAATAATTGTACTCCGTATTATAGAGTATCCTCTTGACATTAATGGCATTAAAAATGAAATGGATGAGCTATGATCTAGAATGACAAAAACGTATGCAGAATAGGGAGTTGTTTTTAGATGCTTAGAGTTTGGTATTTATTATGTAATTATTTAAATTGTGATTATTGGATCACTATTTTTTTTATCAATAATTAATAATGCGCTATTTCAATTTTTTTTTGCATTTAAAAAAAAGCTCCTCCCACAATTATAACATGCACAATCTATTTCTGATTTATCGGGCTTAATTTTACCCACCCGGTTTTTACCTTTTTAATTTTATTGTTTTTATTTTATTTCCTTTTTATATTATAGTTTTATGTTTAGATGATTCATAATTCAATTTTTAAAACATTCAATATAATTTTACTCTAATTATTCATCATCATAGATCTCAAACTAATTCAAATATATATGGAGAAATTTCTTCTTCAAATTCGAAAATGGTATTAATGGTTCTATTATTTATAGATGGAAATGCAAAAACCAAGGCATACTAATTCTGTTGATTTTACTGACAGAATTGATATCACGATATTTATGAATACGCTAGATATAAAATCTAATAAAAGAATATACTAAGACAAGAACATAACAAATACGAAGAATTTATTTAAATGAAATATCAAACAAATATATATTATTCAATTTCGTGATATTCTTTATTAATAAAGATTTAACAAACGCTAAAACAAGATGTTATAACAAAGCACATACAGTTTCAAGAGCATGCGGTAAAAGAATAAATCACAAACTAGAAGAATAATTTAATTAACATAAACATATATATACCAACACATACTAGCACGTGGTATTTCATATACCGTGAACGGATACCACTCCACAAGAATACAGACATGCACTCCAAATGTCAATCCTAAACTAAACGATTTGCCCAAAGGGGATGTCGATCACATCAACTCCTCCTTATTTTCCCAGATTCTCAAGGCCCGCATCTTCATTCACCACCTCTTGTGACAATCCTATACGAACGATCATTTGGTGACGCCGCCTATCCTCGTCTCAACTCGCCACCGTCGAACATGCACAAAAATCTTAGCGTATTAATTGAAATCCAATCGCCTACGCCACGCCGATCGTGAAACCTTTGGCTTAAATATCACACTTAGTTGCTTCAAATGAACATCAATTTGAATATCGATATCTTCTCTAATATTCAACGGTATCTACTAATCTACACATCGACGCATCAATCGGAAATTTCATCATTGGGCTTTTAGCCAGATCATAATCCTACAGTTGAATCCCACTATTTTATATGCACTGGTATCCTATTTCTAACAAAACTATAACATAATATTTCAAAGACAATAATTCAAAAACAACCAATAATATTCCAAAAAAATAATAATCCAAAAATGACATAGTTTAAGTAATAATATTTCAAACACATAATATTTCATATTCCAAAAAAACTCAATCTTTACAATGTTTATCACACAAATTGGATTCAAACTAAATTATTATTAGTTCTATGAATTGGCTTCAAAACTACACTTTTTGAAATAATTTTTTACTATATCTATACTCATGTTTAACCATCAGAGTATATTAAACAACATGCAAAATAATTAATTCTAACAATACTTAATTCTAAAAATCACGAACATAAGATATTTAAATCAATTCAACATAAGATATACAACCCATTCAACACAAATAGTGTAATTTTTATTAGGTCGCAAAAAATGAAATTAATTATAATGTCGAAAAAATCATATGGCTTATTGTTTTCTCCATTTTTTCTTTCAATCTTTTCAACTTCTTTTGTTTCAGAAATTACTTTAATGGTGATTTATCAAGCCAAAGTCTCCCCAATTCCTCCTCAATTTCATTTTTTTCTATTTCTTACAAATTTTGTGAGTTTTGACGGTTTGCTTTGCGGAGTTTTAAAATAAGCACTTGATTAAATCATTTAATTTAAGTTAATATTTCGTTCCCATACGATACTAATTAATGACGGAGATTGGCAGAAATTAGCATTAAATTTTAATTAATTTGTTGAAATAACAAAATTAGGTTAACTACCTCTAGAGGAAGAATTCAATTTTATTTATTTAATTAAAATATACATTATTAATTCTATCCTTATAAACATGGTGCTTACAATCTCCTCCTTATATAAGGATCTAAATATAATTCGGGGAGCCTTGCCCTATAAATGAGAGTTTTGTGTAAGTCAATAAATAAATGGATACATTTGCCCATATTACCATTCAAACAACTTAATTTTCATTGAATGTTATGTTCCCACTTGTTATACATCAGCATATGAAGAAAATGCATTGAATTATTTGCCTGGGACTTGATTGTGAATTTCATTCTTGAGATTTATAAAGAGAAGTAACTTAAAAGTTTACTTCATATTGAATGATTTATTAATGGTGATGGGGGTGCATGACTTTGTGTTTGTCATATAGCTGATAGTTGCATTTATAAAAAAGAGGTGACTTTTCTAAAGAACTAAGAAATGGTAGTAGCCATAAAGAAATATGACAAGTTTGTTGGTGGTGGATAAAATTTACAACTAAAAATAAATAATAAAATATGAAAAGAGACATTGATGATAGAGATAAGTTTCTTGATGTTGAAGTGTTGATGAAGGCATGGGAAATTTGTGAATAAACCAACTATGATATGGAAACATGAGAAATAAGGTTATTCTTGACAAAGTTAAAGCTAAACAATTAATTAGGGACATTAGGACAAAGTCATCAGGCCAAGAAAATCATTACCAGACTTCCCCAGAATATAAACCTGGATCATGTCATTTCATCATTGTCCACATTAGCTCATTCCAAGGAAGATGGGAAAGTTAAATCACAACTACAACATTGTGAAACTAAACATTCAACATGACAATCAATTTGGGACATTAGGACAAAGTGAGGCCAAGAAAATAATTACCAGACTTCCCTCATTGGATCACTCGAAGGACGATAACAAAGTCACAACTACAACATGGACAAACTAAACATTCAACACGACAATTAATTTGGGACATTAGGACAATGTCAAGCCAAGAAAATCATTAGCAGACTTCCCCAAAATATTGGCAAACTCATTAAAACTTATAACACCATCACCATTCGTATCCGCCTCACGCATCATCTCCGACAACTCCCTATACGTCATAGGATGTCCCATTTTGGCCATTTGTCCGGCTAACTCAGCCGTAGTAATGTAGCCATTCCCATCACGATCAAATCTTCTGAAGACTTCCATGAGTTGTTCTTGATTTATCAAAACTTCCTCATTCATGTCAGGCATTATTGCTTCCACCAATTCTTCGAATTCGATCAAGCCATTTCCGTTTGCATCCATGTTGTTTAGGAGGTTGTGCAGCTGATCACCGGTTGGTTTTAGGCCGAGGGAACGGAGAAGGGCCGCCAGTTCTAGCTGCGTTATGCTACCATCTTGGTCCATGTCGAAACGCATGAAGATTTCCTTCAGTTGTTCTAGCTGATCGGATTCAAGCTTTGCCATGTTGATATTTAGATATTGTGTTATTGTTTTCTTGATTTTATTTGATTGTTTGACAATGTAATGGTTGTTTTTGGTTGTTATGTTGCAAACTGTCACACTAATCTGCCTCGTGTTCCTGCCCTCTAATTGTTTTTGGTTGTTATGTTTTGATGGTTTGAGGGGGGTGAATGAATCCAGGGAGAAACAGAGGAGAAAAGAGGGAGAATGATGACTTGCAAAAATTATTTTTGGATATTTGCAATTCAATGAATGAGATTTTGTTCCTCGTTTTTTTTCTAGATTATATTATCTCCATTTCAAATTAATTGACATTTGTGATTATACAGCAGTGCTTTTAATCATAAATTACACTTTTTATTCATTAATTCAAACAATATAAAATTAATATTATTGAATTTATTTTTAAAAATATTTTCATAATATTATTTTTCAGAATTTTTCATAATGTACAAAAAGAATCGATGATTAAAGCCAGATCTCTCTAAAATCGGTAGTTTCACCACTAAACGTAGTATATGATTGTTAAAATTAATGAATGTGAGTCATTTATGGTAAATTTAATTATGGTGGTTTTATAAAGTTTATATGTATTCTTTATTAAAACTTGACATATTAGTACACCATTGTCCATTCCTCCTTCAAAGATTATAGCACTTGTTTTTATGGTTAAATTTAATAAATTTTAAGATCTTAATTTATACTCAGATTTTTATTTGAATAAAAACATATATAATATAATACATTAAAAATGTTATTCAAGATTTTAAAAGTCAATTAATAAAATTTATAATTTAACTTTATTAAACAATTGAGGAAGAATAATTTTTGAATATTCTAGATAAAAGAAGAGAAGAAAACGAATGATTGGTAATTATTGAGGGAAAATGTTTGGAGTTGGAACAAGAAATGTTTAAATATTTGCATCACATGATATACTGACTACCAAACAATCGGACAAGAAGCCGGAGAACATGCAAAACCATACAAAAAGGTAAATGATTATATATATTTATAATGTATGTTTAGTATCTAAAGTATGAATGTTTTAGTATACAAACTCTAAATTGAGTTAATGAACTATTTTTTCAAACGTAGATTATTATTTATTGAAAAAGCATCTCACTAAAATTATGATGGAGAACTATAACAATTTATATCTTTCCAAGAAAATGTAATCTGTACTGAAACATGTTTAATCAGTACTTAATAAATTAGAAAAATATATTCCTACTAGATGAACTAGGAACAACATTTAGCAGACAACATATTTGACTGTGATGTTTCAATGGAAGAGGTTACTTATAAGTTATAACCTTCTGAAAAGAATAAACATTCCATTGATATATTTCTCAACTGTGCATTAGGTATTCCAGGGAAATGTTTTCTCCAAAAGTTAAAACTTACAGGACAGGGGACGATTATAAACGTCAACTTCCGCGGGGGTGGGGGGGTGTACGTTCATGCACAAAGGCCTCAACCCCTTCTCCTTTCGATTCTTTCTTGATTTCAGTTCAGCTCCCTATTGACATTTATTTTTCTTCACTTTTCCAGTCACTTTGAGTGAACAAATCGGTGGTGCTCAAATCTTGACTGCCAAATGCCATTCGTCGGAATAGTCTGATTTCTGCAGATTGACGGGGAGAGTCAAGAACTTCTCTTTGGCCGTGTCTCATCTCGTTGGAAAGATCAGACATGTCGTCGAAGGCTCTCAAAATCTAGGGATCATACAGGAAAAAACTCGAAATATTCAGAACATGCACAACAACATGCAACAACTTACTTGCTGTGGTTTGACTATTGAAAACATCATTGATCAAGTTTGACAAATATGATTGTACTTTTTCTATTTCAGGTTCACCATTTGGTAAATTTTCTCTCATAAAATGATAGCTCGTCATGGGAACCAAAATGCGAATAATAGAATGGCATAGAAATGGGTATATCGAAAAAAATAATAAGTGACAACTAAAGAGGGAGAGGTAATGAGTATTGAATGAGCATTACCCGTGACATCTTTGGTCTTTTAAGAGCTGAATACCGCACACAAGCTGCAGCAGCCTCAATCACTCTGAACATTTCACTGTCAACATAATTTGTCCCCAGCCTTGGATCTACCAAATTTGCAAACTTCTCCTTATCAAGAGCGTAATCAAGCAAAGGCCGAGCCTTTAACAGAGAGAAATCAACTGTCAGAAATGTTGGAAATAAAAGAAATAGAACCTCCAAAGTCCAGACATTAAATAACAATTTCATCTGATAAATGGTCATGAAACGAACACATACAGAAAAAAGAAAATCCGGAAAGGAAAAGAGTTTTCAGCTTATTCTCAGAGCAAATTCAAGTACACTTTACTCTAGCGAGAAACATATCTATCAAGAAACTTTAACTAGTAAGTTGTGGCTACATTTTACACTTAAATGTTAAGGCAAGTGTTCCCTATTTTAGTACTATGGAAGGATCCCATATTAACACAACAAACAAGAAGACAAGAAGTATAAAGCTGATGACATGTCAGCATTAAACAAGGTAAAAAACTTCTCAAAACTAATCCAAGAGTACGATTCGAGGAAATTAACCACTTAGGCGGGAGATTATTTAGTGGCATTGGGGCATGTTATTGTTATAATGTTATATCATAGCATATGACGATATACATTGAGCCAATAAATAAAAGGAACTGTATTTACTAACTTACCCACTCAACGAGACTTTCCTCACCCAGGGGCTGAGATGTATCCACAGGCTTGCGACCAGTAATCAGCTCCAGAAGCACAACTCCAAAAGAAAATACATCAGACTTTTCAGTCAACTTCCCACTTGATGCGTATTCAGGTGCCATGTACCTGAAATACATTGACATCTATGAATGAACATCATATAGATAAATTCAAATAATTTACTTTTAATTTGTTGACAAAGGCCATATGGGATAGTATACCCAAAGGTCCCCATTACACGTGTTGTAACATGCGTATTTGAATCTGAAAAGAATCTTGCAAGGCCAAAATCGGAAACCTGCAAAACATTTAAGATTAAGTCGCAAGCAATGTATGCATAAAAATAAAAGGTTCATAACAAAGACATACCTGAGCCTCAAAGCTTCCATCTAAAAGTATATTTGATGACTTAATATCTCTGTGGACAATTCGAGGATGACCTGTAAATTTGAAGACTTAACTATAAGTAACCGCCTGTACACATGTCAAAGAGGAAAGTTGTAGGCATCTAATAAATTTTGCAAATATAGATTCAATAATACAAGTAGATCACGGAATTGAGACTTTTCTCAAATAGTTTGATGATACAAATGAACATTTTAAAAAGATCATCATTGCATATATTAACGGAGAAAAATAATCTGAAGCTTCAAATTATCTGGTCCTCTGTTCTCTATTTCTTTGTAATGCCATCTCATGCAACCAACACAAAGTTGGCAAGTAGACTTAGTTAGAAGGATTAAATAATTTTGTTATCAATTTATTTGATGCTTTGATTTTGCCATTGTCGAATTGCAAAGAAATCATAGTTACGACTAACTCAATTCCCACATTCTCTAACACCACCTCCACCCCGTTCAAGTGATTACTGATTGTCACCCACACAAATAATTTATGTAGTAATTATTTAGATATCCCATCATGCCTCTTTCCATATTATAGAATGTGTCGGGGAGTGGCCTCGGATGTCATCTGGTAGGAGGTATTTTCTAGAAGTGAAAAAACATAAGAACAAGAGGATACAGAAAAGTACAGTCTTCATGGAGATAAGCTATTCCACGAGCTGCACCAGTAGCAATCTTTATACGGGTAGGCCAATCCAAGATATCCTTACCTTTCCCTGAGAAGGTATCACAACAAAGTAAACGAAGTATCACACGCTTAAAGGGTCCAAGGTTAAAATATGAAGATTGACTAGAAGAGTCAGACATCAAGATACCATGAAGGTGGAAGTGAAGTGTATTGTTGGGTACGAAATCATATACAAGGAGCCTTTTGTCATTAAATATGCAATAACCAACCAATGAAACCAAATGTCTGTGGTGTATACGACTGATAGTGTCAACTTCAGCTCTAAATTCTCGCTCTCCCTGCCCTCCACCATCTTTAAGCTGCTTCACTGCTACCTCTCTCCCATCTGGTAGGAGGCCTTTGAAAACAGGACCAAAGCCACCCTCTCCTAACTGATTGCTCTCTGAAAACTCATTTGTAGCCGTAGCTAATTCCTTATAGGAGTAGCTGTTCCTTGAATTACCCATCCCAGGAGTATCAGATGCGGAGTCATTGGCGTATTCACTTGAAGAATTATCTGGTGAAGATTGCATCTTCAACAATGAAGACCCTGCAACAATATATCAGGAATCTCAAATTAAAAGAAGACTTGAAGTGTACAGATTTAGTTAAGTTTTTGCAGTCTATAGGTAAACTCGCAGAAACAAGCTTCAAGTTGCTAAAAGATACTGATGCTAATCAAATATGTACCTGATTGTGGTAATGAATGTAAAATAGTTGGCCTTTCAGGACCTACTTTCTCCTTACCGTGCCAAAGCCACCAAACTGTCCATCCAATAACCCCGAGCAATAGCAAACCAAAAACTAAACCAATTGCTACAACTCCAGTGGTACCAATGAAACTTCCATCAGACTCTGATTTTCCTGATACACTATTTGAACTGTAATGAGCAGGAGCTCCTGGTGGGATGAGAGGAGCATCAGAAAGAGATGGTGGTGAAAAAATGAGAGGACGTGGAATTAGTTGTACTTCACCAGGAGGTGGTCCTGAAGATGATGAAGAGGGTGGTGATCCAGATAGATTGGAATCATCAGATGGTGGTAAAGGAGGCGAATTGTCAGCTTTATTAGATTGTGGTACTGGAGGTGGATTTCCTGGTGGTGTCGTTATTTTAAATGGAGGGCGGTTTTGAGGTGGCTCTTCTGATGGTGGAGATGTAGATAAGTCTTTAGGTGGCTGCTGTGATGGTGTAGGAGGTGTTTTTGGAACGTTACTAGACGGTGGGGAAGGAGTCGTTTCTGGTGTTTTTGGAGGTGATGGTTCGTTATATGGAGGAGGTTCTTCAGGAGGGTCGGGGGGACTAGTTGACGAGGATGGTGAAGGTGGGCTTGGTCCATCCGGTGGAGCTGGGCTTGATGCATCTGGCGGAGAAGGACTTGAGGAAAGAAATGGATCTTCAGGGTCTTCTATTAGTTCGTCAGAAGGAGGAAACTCTGTCGAATTATCCATTGATGGTGGGGATGCAGGAGGGGGTGATGAGGGAGGTGGTGATGGTCAAGTCAGAAGTAATGGAGGAATCAGGCGTGGTGTAGGGGTGCAACCAGTGAAGAGCTTAATTAGTAGGAGATGAGGAAAATGATGGAAAAAGAGTTCAGGGCGGTGTGGATGACGCAACAGGAAAGGAGTCGTTTGGAGGAGTTAGAGTGGCATAAATGGAGCAACAGGCAAAGAAGTGCTTTAATTAATGGCAGGTAATGGAGGAAGAGTTACAAATGGTGTAAACGGTTCAATAGGCGAAGTAACATTTGGATTAGCGGGAGGTGAGGCAAGGGGAGGAGAAGGGCAGAAGGTCGTCTCTAGGAAGGAAGCTCAGGAAAGCGGTGGTGAACTATTCGATGTATCTGGAGGATCAGCAGCCACTGAAATTATTACTCCGTATATAATAGCTGCCTATCCACTAGCTAGAAACCTATGGAGTAAGTTCTACCATTTTTGCCAAACAAAACCAAATCGTTGATTGTCCATACTCCTATCATCTATCCAGTTTCAGGGCTTGTTCAGAACTTCAACTATATCACAACAAATACTGATCAACCAAGAAAACCCCTTAATCACAATAGCTCTACAAAATTCCTAAAACCAACCTCAAAAGGCCAAAATCTTCAAAAGGATTCTCATCAAAATTCAAAAGCTCAAGTGATAGATTATTCGAATACCCCAAAACAACTGAGCTATCAGGTCTCCATGAACAACCTCCAACAGAGACACCAATTGATAAATTTCCTCAAGCAAAAGAATTAATCCCTCTTGGACTACAATCTTCCAATAATTTTATCAACACCAAACTCAATTTCTTTAACCATTCATGCAAATTTCATATGCAACATAAATAAGCTATTAAAACATCATACTCAAAATCTCAAATCACCACATTTTGCATTCTGCACAAGCAAACCTCATCAAAAGTGTCAGGATATTGCTGTGTTGCCACAACTAAGACCACTTCACAATTCCTGAAAGAAAAGTAAACAATACCAACATGAGAAAGTACAATTTCATTACCAATTCAAATCAAGAATCCTAAAAAAGAAATAAAAAATCTTGGTTTTCAACAAAATCCGATTATCATAAACCAGAAAATTGCACCAAGAATGATATAATATACATATAATATGCATAAAAATATTACAAATATGGTACCTTTTGTTAAATTCTTCTTTTTCTGATCACAAAAACATCATTACAAACTGAAATCTGGTACAATCTTGCATGTAGACATAGACAAAATGAAGCTTTTTGGTTTCTAAGCTAAAACAAAAAACGAGGAAAATGGGACCACACGAATCTAAAGTACAACAAGTGATGGTGACCCTAACATAGAAAATTTTGCAATGCTTACATGTGTTATTTTGTGTTTGTGTGTGTGAACATATAAATTATACTCAAATTAATTAACTTTGTTTATTTTTGATTTTATGATATTTATTTTCTTAAGGCTTTTTTAAAATTTGGTGAGCTTTTGATTTCCCCTTTATAAATTTTATCTTTTATATTGTCCATTTCAATTTTATACTACATCGTGTCTTTTTACCTTACACATTAAACTGATCTCAACATTTCAAATCATGTCATGTCGTCAATTTTGATCATTAACTTTTAATATATATTCATCATAACCAAAGGATAAATTGAGATCATAATTTGATAGTTTCTTTTTATATTTTTTTTACCTTCAAATGCATAGTCCAATCTTAACTTAATTACTTATGTAGTTTGGTGGTTGTTCTTAACACCTTATTTTTGAAACATAAACAATGTATTTAAATATAAGTAATTGAAAGAAGAATTAAAAGCATTCACATATCCCTGTGTAAAAAAGATGTCGCCAAAAATTACTTCACTAAAGAACATAATCGGGCAAAAAATAAAGCCAGGTATACTTTCTTCACCAAAATTGATCCTAAGACTCAACAAAAACTCACTCATGTTCCAATATAGTACTAGAGGAGGAAGGATGGAAGCATAAGTTTGCAAATCGGGCTGAGATCGGAGCCCGAAATGGTCATTCTCTGAATATGTTTCAATTAAATATTATGACTTGTCTTTTGAGCACAAATTTAATGAGATTCAGCTTGGGGAACCACGATTGGTTTCTTTTAGGAATAAGAAATCAAGTCAATATATGAAAATTTACTCAAGAATTTTTAGTTCTCACAAATTGTCTACTCATATCCCTAAAGAGAATACCCATGAGCAATTATACATAAAAATCGATTTTTCTGAAGACTCTTTGTCAACACATATTAAGAAAAAAGTTAAAGGATGAATTTGAGAACGCTAATCTTGATTTCTCTATAGAGAATTTACGCTCTTCCAATAACAATAGTATTCAACCTGAAAAAAATATTGAAAAGGATGAGTATTTTGCTGGGCTTACTTGACAAAATAACAATTATGAAAGTTCAGAATGAGATTCTACGAATATAATAAAAACAAAAACATACTTCTAGCTTGTTCAAGAATTCATTAAAAACATTAATATTAAACTGTATTCCAAGGTTGGGTAGAAAATACAAAATGGATTTTCCACCTACTAGCTGACTAAGATGAAGGGGGAGACAGAATTGTCAACTTTAAAAGTCAGTGTAATTTTTTCATCTCCAAAAGCGCCTTTATATAAAAATTAAAATCCCATTTTTAAGACTTTCACAGCTTATATTAAACTCTTTCATCTCCTTAAGAATATTCTAATATTGTAGCCAGCGCACAAACTTCTCCTCTATTTTCTCCTCTTAGCCGACCAAATGGCTCTGTGAACTTCCACTTCTTATTCCTAAAAATCGAAAAGATCTTACGCTGAATATTCTAGAACCTTCACCTTTTATGCTATTTTAGTCGACTATGTGTAGAATTTCAACGACGCACTTCGACCCAAATACTCTCATGGCAGTTCCATTTTAAACCCCAAAAGTGGTAATTAAATTATGATTCGATTTCGTTGTCATACATGACCTCTTAAAAATAATCGACAATAGCAATATATTAATTTATGTTTAATCGAACATCTTATTAATATATAGACATGAATGAATTTCAAGAAGTCATCATTGTTAGAATCTAGTATGAATTTTACTCGTGATAAAACACCAAATTCATACATCCCGGATCCTCAAAATAATGTATATTAATCTAAAACACATAAATTGCAATATGAATAAAAGAGTTCTTACATTGCAGCGGAAGACGAAATGAAACCAACTCCTCAAGTTGACAAGCCTCACGTGAATGCCCTCAGTCTCTCCACTGTTTGTCCAACACCAAAACGACGCTCTGGGACAGACATGCTACCAGAGGCAATCGAATCCGGTGCTCAATCATAGCCATGAGGGTCAAAATTGGAAGAGAAAATCTCTTCCAATTTTGGTGGGAGGGGGCTGCTGAGAGGAGGGAGTAAGAGTTTTTGGACAACATATATATATATATCACCAAAGCCTAATTCCTTGACCAAGCAAGAACTGGGCTAAGAATCGCTTAACTGTTAACTTAATTAGACCGTTATGGCTTCTAATCAAATAATGAGTCACTAGTGAGTTGTTCCATTTTAATTAACTTAACAAGTCAATTAAAATACTAACGAGTCACTATCGAATAACTTATCAAGTTATTCATCACTTTCAATTGTTTAATTAATTAAACTCGCGGTGTTTTAATCAATCGATGCTCATTAATATATATTTGACAACATATATATACTGGTAGACACATCTCTCAATTCATAAGTCTCGCTTTTAATTCCATGCATAATTATTTTTACTAACTTTCTCTAGAATTTAAGATTATCTTAGAAAACATATTAAAACGTAATTCTTCTAATTGTTCTTCACCTTCTTCCTACTCCAAAAATTAAAAAATTAAAAATGGATATTAAACTTTGAACTCCATCAGAATTGGTAATTTACATAGTCAAATCCACCACATACAACATACTCTTCTACAAAATAATTCAAACTTTAACTCTAATAGTTCTATGAAGATAGTCTTAGAAGTCATTTAGTTTTCTTACTATCATGTGAAGAATTATTTTGGTTTCAAATACCGATTTAAATGGATTACTAACGGAGTATTATTAATACTAAATTTTATCATGCTTAGTTAAAAACTAATAATATACTTGAACTTTAGATAATAACAATACATTCATCACCGATCACTCGATACATAACCATCATTTAATTTTTATTATAATTTATTTCATCCACCTAATAATTCCGCCTCCACTAATAATAAAATTGATTTTTCTACTATTAACAATATAATAAGTAAATTAACTGAGCAACAATATAATATTCTAAATATTCCATTTAATGTCGAGAAAGTTCATCTTGCATTTTTTCAAATGCATCCTACTAAATCACCTGGCCCTAATGACATTTCGCAAGATTTTATCAAAATTATCGAATCTCCTTAATAATGATATCATAAATACTACTTGGATTTTCTAAATAACGACGCCTTCTTAAAAAAGAATTTAACAAAACTTCATAACTCTAATACTTAAAAACCTAATCCTTGAAAGATTATTGAATTTCGCCTTGTTTACGCAATGTTATTTATAAAATAGCTTCTAAAATTTTAGTTAATCGTATTAAATATTTTTTTAACAACTTTGTCTCTCCATATCAAACAGGTTTTATTTTCCAACATTCTATACAAGATAAATATAATTTGGCACAAGAAGTTACTAACTCCATTCGAACTCTAAATCAAAAAAAACATGGTCTTATTGGGTAATTAAAGACACGTAGTAAGACATTTGACGCATCTCTTGCCCTTTTCTTATTTGCAACATTAACAAAACTTAATTTCTCATCTAAATGGATTAATATTATCAATAAATGTATTAATACCGTACAATACCAATAATCATAAATGGACACATTAATAAACCTTTACTCCTTCTTCCGGTCTACGCCATGACCCTTTATCTCCCATACTTATTTCTTTTATGCACTAAAGCTCTTTTGGCTTCTACCATTCAATCCCAAATGCAAAATAAACTTAAAGGAGTTCAAATCTCTAGAAACCCGCCTCAAATTAACACACCTATTATTTGTAGACTATAGTTATTTTTCTTAAACTAGACAAACAACTGTTTACGATGACAAAAAATTGAAAAACTATTGGCTCGACTCAGTCAAAAAATTAATTATGACAATGACACATTGTCTTTAGTCCTTCTACTTCCTTAACTCAAAAAGAAAACCTTAACCGCCTCCACTTTTCGTAATCCAATTATTTTGAAAATATCTTGAATTTCTTTGGATATTGTAACCACAAATCTCAAATTTTCCAAGAGCATATGTATACAATTATCATTAAAATACAATCTTGAGCTCTAAATTCTCAATCAAGTCGGGTCGAATTATTTTATAAAATCGCTTTTAATAAGCACTTTAGTATATCCAATGTTCATTTATAAATTTCCTATTAATATTATTCAAAAAATTGAAAATATCTCCGCTAACTTTATGGCATTCAACATCTAAGCCAAAATTCATTGGATAAATTGGTCCTTTTTATAATTACCTATCTATTTAGGTGGTCTTGGTATAAAAAATTTACATAACTTTAATAATCCTCTCTTAGCAAAAACTAGCTGAAACATCCTTCAAAACCTTAAACACCTATACATTAAATCTAAATATCTTCTCCACTCATCTACTCCTTATTGCAATATCAATAATCATCCTTCATGGAATTGGAGAAGTATTTGCCAATGATTTCAACAACTCAAACCCTCCCTTTCTTGGTCTACAAATTCTAGAAAATAAATAAACATTTGGGAAGATCACTGACTACCAATCCCTCATTCCACTCCTCTTAAAAATCTCATTTTATATAATAAAAATCATATCTTAATTGAAAACATAAACAAAATTCATGATCTTACACAATGATTATCATTGGAATACATCCTTATTACAATAACTTTTTTCCCAATTTATAGTATCACAAATTATCACAATTAAACTAAATGGACAACCAGATGTCCTTCTATGGAAACCAAAAAGTAAAAATACCATCCCAACCACTAAATTAATTTATCAACACATCACTACAAATCAAATCAACACCCTTAAAGTACTAACTAATTTCACATTTCTACCTAAGCACATATGGAAACATCTTTGGAAGCTCCGTATCCCACACAAAATCAAACTTTTTCTATGAAAAATACTCTACAATCGCCTTCCTACTCTAGTCAATATATCTCATAAAACAAAAGTACATATCCAAACAAATTGCGTGTTTTGCAGACTTGACCAATCATCTCTTCCGTTCATGCCCAATAATTGCTAAAATATGATTCTTTTTCTCCTCCTTCCAATTTCACAAACCTAAAACTACTATCATTCACACATTAAGGTTTTGTTTTAGAAGAAATTATGCTCCTTCATACCCAATATTCAAAAATATATATCATCTTATAAGTACAATCTGGTCTATTTGGCTTTATAGAAATCAAATTATTTTTAAAAAAGAGGCTTTCGATTTAAAAAAATTTACCCGTATGAGAGATCATTTCGCTATTATATGGAAACATAATTATACTAAACCTTCTACCACAAATAAACATATTCAACGCATCGCATTCACTATTGAAACATATATTATTTTACATCAACAACACATGATACAACAACCATCAACATACACTTTTTATTTAAACCTTCAACAAGCCTCACCACCTTACATACAAATTCATTGTCATACCTGTAATCACTCGATATACTTTAGTGACATAATCTTTTTCCAACAAGAATCACCAAACCCAAGCTCCAAAATAATACTATCACATTTATTGGAAGCCATGTTATCTAGCATAACCATGTTATCATCTATCTCACCATGTAAACTATATTTGGTTTTGGATTTTGCTTTTTCACAGGTTATATCTAAATCTTTAGGATGGATCACGGCTCAACAAGAATGGAAGAATTTTTGATGGCTCAAAATCAAGATCGATGTACAATTGTCTTGAAGCCTACTGTAATAATTAGCTATACAGAATTATTATGTCGAATTCCTCCCTATATGCAAGACTTTATTGTTGAACCCAGGGAGTTTTGTAATAGGCCAAGTACTTCAGTAAGCAACACTTAGTTTATCATCTTCCATTCTATACTTTTGTAAACTCATGATCAATGGTAATTACATAAAAAAAAAAACATTCACCTCAATTCCCCTATAACTTTCCTAAAATTCACTTCTCCAACCGCCATTTATTTTTTATTTTTTGGCTTACTTTTTTCAGATGCTTAGTGGCTTTCTTATTATTCACCCAAAATCAAATTAAATATTTCAACATGCACGCCCCTAAAAATTTTCTTTTTTAAATACACTCAAAATCATCACTTTTCTTATTTGAAAGTGCTAACTTTTTACGAATGCATTTTAACAAAATTTTCCTCTATTATTTACTCCAAAATATAAAATTTGTGTATTTCAAGATTTTCATTAATGTAAGAAAATGTCAAGTATGGGAAAAACATATTGGGAGTTGGTACAAATTGATGTGTGCAAATTTTTGTTAGTGCTCGCTTATTTTTGTGAAATAAAAAGATTATTTTATTCATTTTGGCTTTTTTCTATCCCCTATTATAAATTTTTATGTTCGATGACACGCTAGTCAGCTTTATACCTAATTTCACGATTTTTTACTTTTTTTTTTAAACATGCACCCCATCAGAATAAATTTACGATAAATTATTTCATTTTGAAATATTATACTCCGTATTTGTTTAGAATGACTCCTATAATTTTATATACGGGCGATATAGTTTTCTAATACACATAATCCATACAAACTTAAATTTGAATAAGTGAAAACATTTTCAATTCACATGAATTTCACTTAGTCATTTGTCATATGAATAAACATATGTGAGAAAGTGATGATATTATGAATAAACATATGGAAGAAAGTGATGATATTTCCAAAGAAACCAAGTGTTCAATGAACCTACATAGTGCATTCTTCAATTCAAAGCTCCAAGCAGAAAACATCAAAATGAGTAAATGATTTAAAAATCCAAAAAACCACTATCCTTTATTTATTCACAAGAAAAGTCCTTTTCCGGTTTTGCAAAAATACAAATGAAAATAGACATATATATAGAATTTACATATATAATGCCACACAATGAAACTCCCACACTTACTTAATCAAATAAATATACATGGACAATCTTAGCTTAAACTTCATTCCCATTTGCTCTTAATTTGGTGGGTGTGCATGAAATCATATGTCAAAATGGTACTTCCATCCATTTTTTTCAAGACAAAACTCTCAACCAAAACATAGCAACCAAATTCATTCCAACCCATCCCTTCTCCAAACTCTTTTTTACTCACTCTAACTTGATTTGCCTCACTTGAAATAAATCCATTTTTTTGTTGCTCCCACTTCATTCTATCAACTATTTCCATTCTTAATCCTACACTTGGTTGTCCACCTTTGTTTCCAGAATTCCTAAACCACATGACTCCATCTGATACATTATGAACATCACATACAACCTTATTTCCACCAAGATAAACAACTTCTTTTGCAACATCAACATTAACAAAAACAGAGTTCCCTTCATTATTTTTGTTCCGGCAAGCGAAAATTTGCTCCCATTTTCGCTCCAACGTCATCTCATAAAACAACGATTCTTTCACTTGTTCTCTCAAAGTTCCATCTCTTATGAACATGAATGGGCAATACCATTTTCCAACAACAATTGGTTTTGAAACTTTGCTCGAAATTGGAAAATCGAAATCAGGAAGAACTTGGAGTAGTGTCGAGTATATGCCCGGGGCATCAACTATTTGATACTTCTTGGGTGTTTTCCCTTTTATGCTCCATCCTTTTCTTCTCAAGAAGGAAGGAGGGAAAGCCTCAGGTGCTACAGATTTTGCATAGAAATAACCTTTGGGAGTACACATTGTTTCATGTGGTGATATATGAAATTGTTGTTGGCCATTATGTGGATCTAATGGTCTTGGTTTAATATCTTTGATGCATCGGCAAAAACAACAAGTATGCTTGTCATCTTCAGTTGAAGAAGTAAATGCCTCCCTAAAATTTCAAAATGACAAAAAAGTGTATTAGATTAGGGGATGGAAGGAGTATATATTAGTCCATATGAAGTATTGGCCCTAAAAATTTCAGAAATCGTACCTCCCACTTGAGGTTTCTACTGTTTCTTTTAATTCGAAGTTCCACAAGTAAGAGTTCATAGAAATTCAAAATTTAGTATTTCTAATTAAGGATTCTATTTTCAATTTTAGTGCCCTGAAAATGTTTGGACCAGATACTCAACCAAACTACTACTAAGTATAATTCTTTTCCAAAACAAAAATGAGAGATCAGAGACAATAAAAACACATACCCTATATGCTTCCCATGAGGTTGAATAGCATAATACTGATTGGAAGAGAGGGGTTTATCTAGAACTGGGATCAATACAACATCATCAAAAGAAGTGTGTGAGTGTTCCCCTTGATATGTTTGAAACAGAACTGTTAGCTCCTTATTCTGAGGAAATGGAAGATCATCAAGAAAATGGTTCTTGCATAATCCAAAACAACTATAGGTTTCAGATTCTTGATCTTGAATTACCAAGTAGCCCGAATTTGGACCCTCCGGAAGTGTTGAGATACTTTCTGGGAATTTCCTCAAGTGAGATAAATGTCTTGTTACATACATCTTGAAGAAATTCTTGTATCAGAATGATTGACTCAGCGATGGTGGATAAGTAGTTGATTAACTTAATTGAGAGCATTTGTTTATTTTTGGTTGGTTAGCGTTGGAACACATGTTCGGGAATTATAGGTCCCGACCTATGTCTCGATATTTCGACGTGTGGTGGAGGTAGGAGTTCGGGAAAAGTTCGGGCGGTGTCAAAGTCTCGAACTTCTTTCGATATCGGACCTGTATTTCGACCTAGCGTTTGGTATTGTTCGACCTAGTATTATATATTATTGTTGGGCTCGTGTATAGTTAGTTCGTAGGTTTTATTGTATAAATACTATATATTTTTTGTGATGTCAATAATATCAGTTGAGAACCTAATTGAACAAGTAATCATTGATTGACTGTCAAAATGTTGGATTAGTTTTATGTTTCCATGAAGTTAATTCATAGGAAAAATTGAGGCGGAGAAGTTTGGAGGAAATATCCTACATACCAACTTGTTATAATAACAACAGTTGACTTGACTCAATTGATGATAATTGTAGCAACTAATAAAAAACTTTGTGGTACAGACAGCATATACATCTATAAGCCTCAAAACCATCAAACATCATACATTTCAACTTGCACCATGTTCAATTAGAGGAAAACTGCAAGATTTTAAATCCGGCAAGAGACATCGTCAAGGGATCATCCAACACTCGGCGATTATATAATAGTAGGGAACTGAAATCGAACCGTTCCGGCCCGGATAACGATAAAAAATTGGGACCTAAGAGCTCGTCACGACCGGGTATCGACAAAAAATTTTGAACCGAATCGACGTATAGATTACTTGGCGATACTTACCGTTTTTTCCTGTCAGTTTCAAGCGTCTTCATTGCTAAAAAATTCGATATTTTATCTGTGATTTTGGGTATTTTGCATTGATCCATATTTGGGGTATTTATGTCTAGAATTTGGGTATTTTTGTCACATACCGAAACTTTCGGTTATCGGTCCTGCTCCATTCTATTTCGAATAAAATTATACCAAGACTTTGTCCGATAATTCTATTCGGTGAGTACCGATCCTATTTTTTCGGGGTCAATAAAGAACTATTTCCGATTCTTCCGACACCATAACAATACTATTACAAAACGTACTTGTGAGCGCTAGCTAGACTCCACTATCAAAAAAAAGCACGTGGCTAAATTCATTTTGAATTGTGAACCGAAATCAGTGTGTATTTAACGGTTGTTGGACAATTGATTTGGGGAGCCTAACAACCTTTTCTTCAATCTTCACTCTTATTACAAAACACTGGTTAGTTTTTCCTAACAAATAAAATATTACTTGATTAATTATTGTTTCATAATGTATTATCATTTCTTGAAAGTTTTATCATTTCTGAATTGCATGATGAAATGTGATTATGTGAATATGTTTGTATAGTGTTGGCGAATAAGAAGACTGATGAGACTCATCCCACCAGCAGGTAATAAAGATCAGGGTGTTCTCTTAACAAGTCTGCTTTAAACAAAGAATTTAACCGCATGCCCAAGGCTGTTACCATCAGGTAATCTTTCAAATTACAATGGACAATAATGATTTTTTCCTTATACTATAAAAGTGAAACCAAATTGCCATTCATTTCGACGATTTAATTTGAAATAATGGATTTGAAATCAAATAATTTGTTTGGAAAATTAATTGATTCGGTGATAATTGGATTTAATTTAATTCTGTAATTTATTAAATAACAAGAACCTCAGAGATGGATTTGGCAAATGACACCTAATTTGGAGTCATTGTAAATTCTTTTATTTTTAATAGTCTGCATTTTAAATTAGCTCATTTTAAATTTAGCCAAACATCCTTATGGATTTAGGCCACTAAATTTTAAATTCATAAGTCCAAATCCTTGCATCCAAAATGCAGGAAAAACATAGCCTAATTTTTAATACTACTTTCACTCTTAAAAGATTGTCTAGTTTATTTTTTTAATGAAAAAATTAATAAACTTTGATTATTTAAATGACATATACAATTTTGATTTCAATTAAAATTACTCATGTTATTATAAATGTATGTTAAAAAACACTATATTTTGATATTTCTTTTTTAAAATATTATACAACGTACATAGTATAAAAAAATATTTGAATTTGAAAATCGACGATCAAAATTTAAAATTCAATGCTATTTTAAAGATTAAGGAAGCATTAAAGCGAATACAAGTGTGTAAACTTTCATCTACATTGTAACTTATGCTTTAACCAATTGGTATAAAGAATTCAAGTCAAGGTTCATGTAACAAAGACAAAATGACACAAATTAAATATAGATAACAAAGAGGTCATGGAGGTAATCATATTCAGGTCCTTGAGGTCTTTACGTTAAATATTAACTTAAGGTTTAACCTTTTAACTGTTTCGTATATATCTTATTTTTTGTATTGTAATTATTGTTGAAAATTTAAACTTATTATCATATTTTTTAGTTCCAAACAATTAAGAAAGTATGTCTGCTCTAGCTTCTATATATGATATAAATTCGTGAAGTTAACTTTAATTTTATTTATAGTAACTACTTGTAAATATTGAACATATTTTTTTCAGTTATGAATTAGCTAAAAAATGAGTTATATAACAAAATGATGATCGATTAAATGATGGCCGTGTAACTTCCTACTCATCCTAAGAAAGATAATGGATCCCGTTTCGTTTAAGGTCTCTTGCTACTCATCCTAAGTAAGATTTCAAATCCCATGTTTTACTACGTCTTTTTTCTTCAATTATAGGTGCTAACATCTATTATCTTTTATTTTTGGTGTGAATTCAACAATTATATTTTATATTAAATGTGCAGAACTAGAAGATATAGATTTTGTGGTAAACATTGTATATAAATCCGTAAAAAATGCAATGACAATGTTTTCTAAACTGTAGGGGCCGAGATCCATTATCTTTATTTGTGATGTGATTTCAACAATTATATTATTCTTCCATCATTTTAATCATTTTAGTCATTCAAGCATGTATTGAGTAGTTAAAAAATACCAAAAATCAGACAAAATGAAACGACAATCAATTGAAATAATATAATTTGTTAGTTGTTAATTTAAAGAGAAAAATTAGTCAAAAAGGATATTGAAAATGTAAAAATGTTATTTATTATGCTAAAACGACAACTATTTTCAAACAATTTTTTTTTTGCTAAAACGTCAACTAAGAAAACGGAATTATTCCTAATGACATCTCGTATGTAACCTATTAAAGCCTCGACATCTCTCTTCTCGGGAGGAAAAAAAGGTCAAGGGGGTCTGCGTGCTCCCCATATACATAAAGTTGATTGCAATTTTATACGGCTCAAAAGAGCCGGGTCAAGAAACCGCCCATGACTCGACATAGGTAGAATGCTACCTCCAATTCCCTATATGTTCGATAGAGCCACAAGATTCCCCATCGATCGGAGTACTACACCCTCGAACTATACAAGATAGTTACCACCTAATATACGGCTTTCTAACTTTACTTTTTCGGTCGCTCCACTCTCACAGAGCGCTACTGAATCATATGTCAAAATGGTACTTCCATCCTTTTTTTTAATATACACACGAACAATCTTTAGGTCTAGCTTCCTTCCCATTTGCTCTTAATTTGGTGAGTGTGCCTGAAATTATATGTCAAAATGGTACTTTCATCCATTTTTTTCAACACAAAACTCTCAACCAAAATGTAGCTACCAAATTCACTCCAACCCATCCTTTCTCCTCTTATTTCCACTCTAACTTCATTTTTTTCTATTGAAAGCATTCCAATTTTTTCTTGCTCCCACTTCATTCTATCAATCCATTTCACCTTAATCCGGCTAATTTTTCTCTCCATCTTTGTTTCCGCACTTCAAACCCACATGACTCCATTTGATACATTATAAATATCATCACATTATTGTTGAGGTCAAGAACCATTTCGTCAACACCTGCCTGACTACAGTACGATTGAAACTCTTTGGAAACTTTTTTCATTTCAGATCGCCCTTGAGGCCGACAACATGCGCCATACGATTTTGCGCGATTTCCGATACCAGAATTAAGAAAATCTAGTTTCGTAACATTTGTTTAGCCTATAAATATAGGATGTATGTATTTAGCTTTTATTCATCACACAATTGGTATCGAGCTTGGTTGTACTTTGATTAAGTAGCTTAAGAATCAATGGTCAAGCTTAAGGAATCATGATGTGAGTCAGAGAGATTCAATGAAATTGATTTTCCATATCGATGACGCGTATAAAGGATTATTTGTAATGGTTAGTTACATAAACCACCGCGAGAAGCCCTCGGTAAGATAGAGACGACGAACTGATTTTAACTAGACAGATAGTCTGGCCGCGACGTACCTTGTCCGTCAAGGAACGTTGTCACACGTTAGCAAGTGAAACCACCATAAATTTATGGTTTATATGACCGTATGAGAAACCTTCTCAGAAATAATGTGATACTTCATGAAAAAATTATTCACCAAGATGTTAGATAGCACGCCAAAGCTGGTATACTTAACGATTTCAATCCAACCACGGTAGATGTTAATGTTGACGACGGTATCAAAGGCCCGATTTTGTTGGTTTTTGCTAATTCGAGAATCGAGAGTTAACGAGCAAAATTTAGTAATTTTATAGTACTAACAAGGTCAACTCAAGGTGGTCAGAACGTATCTTGTCCTGAGGAGCACGTAGTTTCACAAGTAGTGAAGTGTTAAGTGGTTCTACATTGGGCGTAGAGGTTATGTTAAACTTTATACGCATGTTTTGGAAAAGTATGAAGTTACGCAGTGTAGGAAAGAGGTAATTTTGATCTGGCAAGGCTGTCAGGCAAAGACGGGTCACATGAAGAGGCACTACAAAGCTAACGGTGATGCTCATGTCAGGTCAGCCCATTATTCTAACGCTTTGGTTGTATATGTGAATGCTTCCGCGATTCCCGAATAGTAGATTACGGAGCATCTTTTTCATACTACGCATGACGTGTGATGTCACGGTGAATTATGTCTTCGAAAATTATGAGATTGTTCATTTTGTCATGGCGTAATAGCTTGACGCGGGCCAGATGAGATCTGGAATTTTGAGATTGTTGAACGTTCTTTCCGGAAATCGACAGCGTGAAGCTGCGGTTTCGAGATTGGGAAGAGTTTAATTGCTTGAGTCAGCCGGATGGTGATGGCTATCAACGGCTTTCGAATAAGCTAATCGAAGTGTCTGGGAGAAATGGTTATAACAAAACGCGTAAGTCGCATTTCTATACTTGGCCGACGGTTCTCGGTAAGAGGCTGAATACGACGCTGGCATGCAGAAAAGCACGCGAGATTCGACACATGGGAGTTTCTATGAAAAATGATAGAATTGTCAAGTAGAAATTACTATTCCGATGTAATGGAGAGCTGGCGATTTCGAGGAGTCAGGCAACGAAGCATCACGGCAGTCAAAAGAAAATTCAACCCGCACAACGTAATAATTGATTCACATTTAGATCAACCAAGTAATTGGGGAACGACGCAACCGTTCTCTGCTGCATGAATCATTTGTATTAGCTAAGCGTGAGCCAAAGTCGCGCGGTAGGAAATCTTTCAACTTCCCAACATTTACTAACTGCTGGCATGCTCGATCAAACATCGAGGGTCAATGAATTGGGATCAAAGGAAGCCAGATAATGAGACTAGTAGCGCAAAAAAGAGAAATTCATTGACGATCAATCAAGTTTGAGGGCTTTTCAAGGTGCTTGGGTCAAGATCAAGAAGGCAAAGCATGGTGATTGTCCGACCCAGTGGAAAAGTTCAACAAGTAAAGGTAACGACTATTCTCGAATCTCTTCTGCAGTCAAGTCGGCCCTTCGCGACGATAGTGATCGGGTACGAAAGATCAAGCCGACCGCTTCCAGCGGAGTTCGCGGATGATTGACCTGTGAAACGGGCGCTTGAAGACGGTGATCCGAAAATATCTTCGCTCGGGAGATTGCTGGAGGTCAAGAACATTTCGCCGTAAAATCAGCCGCTTTCCGACCGCCCCCTGAGGGCCGATTGAAACTCTTCCGAACTTTTTCGGCTCCCCTGCCAGGGCCGATTGGACACGCGCTAAGGCGATTTTGAGGCGGTTTCTGACAACTTGTAGCCCAAGAAAAGTCTAGCTTTGGTAGGATTTGTTTAGCCTATAAATATAGGATGTTTGTATGAGTTTTATTCATCACACAAATACTAGAATAGAGAATAATCAACCTGTAAGAGGCCTATAATATTCTCAAGAACATGCCTGTTTCTGTGATATTTCAGACAGATTTTCGTGATAAGAAAATACCGAACATAGATTATGCAAATAATGCCATAAGCCAGAATTCATCTTCGGTTGATAAATGATTTCAAGAAGAAAGAACAGACGCACTCACATCAAGCGGAACCTCGTATAAATCTTTTGTGTCTGTTTAATTTCCGCACTTAAATTCTGTCGTTTTTATTGATTGCTTAAAACTCCAGGAGGAATTTAGGGGTCTTAAATCCTAACAATTACATATATCCAAGTTCAATGGTGGTATTAATTAATCCTACTAAAATTTTATATTTTTTCTTATAAGGAAACTTATCAATTGATCCTATCCCCTTATATAAAAGTTTTGATTCCGCCACTAATCACATATACTTATCTCCACTAATCACCGCCGAGAACCGGCAAGTGGGATACCTTTAACTTTTTTCGGGGAGTGAAGTGAACTTCCGTGGGAGAGTGGATGAGCCCTCGAGCGAGGTTTGAGAGCTGGGAGGGAACCGAGAAAGAGTTTCAGAGTCGCCCAACCAACACCACCTTGATACTCCGGGTTCCGTGACTACGGTAGTGTAATGTCATTCACTAGCATTATCCTAAGCAAGAACCAAATGGATTAGCAAGTGGGATGCTGGTCTTCGAACTGTCCCTTGTATATTTAGTATAAGCACGTCCTCAGATCTCAAGTGGAGCTGCCGCCTCTATGTCCTCGCGGCCCTGTGAGCTACCTCTGGGGGATTCTCGCATTTAATGCTTCCATACAAGAAATTCGATAAATTAATATTCTGGATGTGCTAAATTAATAATTCGTGTCTTTTTCCGTTCATTTTTCATTTTTTTTCAATTACCAACTACAATAGAAACTCGATAAATTAATACTCATTATGTATTAAACTCTCTAAGATAATATTTCGTCGATCCCCACTGAGATAAGGTACTAAATTAATAATTGGCTAAAATTTTAATATAATCATTTTTGATACTTATAGACCCCATATAAAATTTAAATTAATAATTCCTTATATATACTATATTATATTTTCTTTTTTCCTTTTTTGTGTATTTTTGTTTTTTGTTTTTTGCAATTAAGATTTTTGTAATTATCAAATGCAAAACACGATAAATTAATACTGATGTGGTGCCAAATTATCAATTCGTGCTTTTTTCTGCCTTTTTTCAATTTTTTTTGCAATTATCAACCGTATAGAAAACTCGATAAGCTAATATTCGACATTTAATAAACTCTCTAAGATAATATTTTTGGAGGTCCCGCCGGAGTTGTATGTTAAATTAATAATTGACTAAAATTATAATATAATACATTTTTGATAATTTCTATAGACCCCATATAAAATATAAATTAATAATTTCGTATATACTACATATTACGTGATTGATTTATACAAATGACTCAATTGGCTTTTGTTATTTGTTGAAATCAATTTCACCTTGAATCTCGCTCGTCTCTAATTTTCCTTATCATCAGAAGTTAACTTTGTTATCTCATTAGGTGAGAGATTGAAGGCTTCTTCAAATCTGACTCTTCATTGACATAATGCATCCACGTGACAATAATTAAGTCGAAAGCTGAAATTAGAATCGAAAGATTCACTATAAATTAATAAAATATTAATTAATAATACAACAACTATTTTAAAATTAATTTTAATCGACATCGTTAATATTTTATGATCGGTTAATCCTGTACCGTCAGCTAGTAGCAAATAGAAATCATCATATATGAACTGTGATAGATACTCCGTATTTAGATAAAGAAAACAAAAGAAATTTAAAAATTAATAAACGTAGACCAATCACTTGGTGGGCATGACTCAACAATGGTGCCAAACTTGTCAAGAAAGTGGATCAATCTTACTTAACACTATCAAAAACACCGATTTGCAACAATTTTTTATAACATTATTTACTCACTACAACATTATTGTATAATAAATTGATTGGTACTCCGTATATAAGATCACTTTCATGCAGCTTTATTTACTGGTTTGTCACGCACCTCCACCAACAAATTTTATATTCTTCGAGCTCAATAATTTCAATTTTTTACTAAAAACGTGGGCATCAAGTATATGAATAAAGAAATAAATTAAGTATATGATTAAAGGCAAACTTTAAATATATTCAACATAACGATACAGGAATGAGCTTTTGAACATATACATGCATGCATGAGAGGAAATTAAGGATACGAATGTAAAAACAGGAGTCAAATCCATGTAGACTGAGAGGTATTTGGTTCAATAATGCTCTTCCATATGGCGCTCAATTCAATTCTTTGCTGGAAGACATAATATATATTATATATTCTTTCAGAAGACTTCATAAAGACTTACTCTAAATCGGCCTTTGGCTAAGAATTTTACGATTCGTAATTAATATATAAATATAATCGATACTATATAATCGTACTCTTCATCGCTAATTTACCAAAAAAAAAATTATGTAGACTGAGAGGTATGATACATGTATATTATGTAATATTACAACTATTTAATTGTAAGATCACGACACGTATAAATGAATATACATCTCGCAGTCTTAATTAAGCATGTACTGTAAACATTAAATATCGTAAAAATAATGTAACACATTATCTGAAATTTAATTTTCGTATGATATAAAAAATATCTTATGAATTATATGGTACGACATTAAATAATATTTTGAATATATTTTACTATCAAACATCAAAATTTAATTGAAATTATAATTATATATAGTAACAAGATATGACTTATTCCTGAAAGTGATCATCTACCTCCTTTCTGCACTTTCTTCCACGCCTTTCTTCTTGTAATTCTCAGACATCACGCATCAATCTGCTAGATCATAACTATCTACGACGTCCCTTATACACTGTGATACAATATTTTAAAACTAAGACATGTAGAGAGACACGAAGCAGGCGTGTAAAGTATCTTTTCCCTACTTATCCACCAAACGGGTCCATTTTGATTTCCACCGAATCCCGCAAATGTAAAAAATTAGGAAACAAAATTTATTAATTTATAATATTAACAATGAAATTAGACATCATTTATACAAACTAAATTTAGGTGAGCAGCTGGCGATACCAACTTGCAAAAATTAAAGTCATAAATATCAAGATCCTTATGTTTTGTTAGGACCAGATTAAATGACAAGAAAGTTCTTATTCCCTAATCGTTATGAATATTTCATAATTAATTCTTCCGTTATATACGACAAAAATTTTTCGCATCTGTCAAGAATAACGGTTTCACACTTTGAAATTTAGTGAACAGATAATTGAATCTTAGAGTTTGTGACAAAATTGATATCAATTATTGCCTCATCTATTATTACTCTGTAAAGATGGAGATAGAGAGTACATCTACTTGGGAAATCTATTGTACTCTTGTAAAAGTATGATCCTTATTATCACCAGTGGACCATTTTGACCAGCTGTATGTGACGATGTGTGAATGGCTCTACTCGTGCTCATGAAGTCAAAACACCTATTTCCAATATTGCCCATGGTGTTAGGTTATTAGACAACAGTTGTTCTAATACGTGTCCTTGATGCATAGAAGAAAATATATTTAATAAATATTATTATATCAAATTTTATAATAGAATTTTCTATAAAATATTTTTCTTCACTAACATTTTAACATGTGTCCTATTAGAAAAATCGTTTAGATAATGTCCAACCAGTACTTTGACAACTATTTATATGAGCTTAATTATATTGGATTCTGACAGATAATTAAAAATATGATTTTAGTATCTTACAATTAGTTAATATATCCATCATGATTCATGTACTAACTAGAAAATTTCACATTAACTACATTACATTATAATATTTTATGACGAGGATTCAATTATTCAAAAGCATCGAGATTCATATATTCATTAGTTATTTTTTGTCACAATACATTTATGGAGAGAGTGATTTTACTAAAAGTTGTTAATTATAAATTGTTCATGTCATCTCGATTATATTCAATTTTGATCATTTCAAAACTACTACACACTAAAAGCAGAAAGATTTAGATTAGAGTTGATTACCCTCCCACCTTCTTATTGGTAGTTAGAGAGATCTCTCTTTTAAAACTAAATTTCAATTTTTTATGGTAATAATCATAATTTTCCGGCTCGTTTACATCCCTACTACTAATAGTGAAGATTCCTTGAAAGGGTAGTTGTGTCATTTCACCTCACATGAAATTTCCCCCACAACATCCGGTGGCATACATGTAAATATTCCCAAAATTAAGTGTCTAATGATTACAGTCTAAACCTATAAATATGTCCTTTCAGACCACCTTAATCTACTCAAACTCCTTTGTCCAATTTCTTAATTCTTCTAGGGTTTCTCCAAAAATTGTTTAGGTTAATATTTATATATATCCCAATCGTATATAATTTTTTTTATAATTTATTTTTTTGCTAAATTTATTTTGATTTTTATATTTTTTTATGTTTTGTTCAGGTTTATTTGAGGATTAGCTGGATTGGTTACAAGTTTCCAGATAATTGATTTCCCCCAAAAATATTTTCATTGTAAGTACTAGGTGATTCTTTATATGGATCCCAAAAGGACTGTCCAGTTTTGAATTTATGTGAGTCATTTAAGCGGCTTAACGAGTCGGGTAATTATCCGGTTATTTTGGTATTGAGCAATAATTTTCAATCAATACCTACGGTTTTTTTGGGCCGAGTAATGAAGTATTATAAGCCACTGCTCATCGACAGCCCTAGATGACCTAAATTTAATTAGTACTCACAAATGTTATGTTCTTATTAATTAAAAATTGTTGCTTGATGATGGAAATAATCATGTAACATATAAATAAGTGTGTGAAACCGTTACACTAACGCCCCCTTGAGTTGTACCTGAGGGCCTACCCTAGATACCACGGATGAGTTAATCGACAATCATCTAACATATAGTTTTTATTGATAAAAGTTGATACCATTAGATACTACATATCATTAGTTTATATGTCAACTTTTTGAATATTTAAAAAATTAATTGAATATGGTCAATTTATTGTTAAAGACGTTTTTTGAAGTGATTAGTCGAGCTTTCTTTTTAAATCGAATGAATATATTATGGGACTATGTAGGATTATTTGGAAATGAATATGGGATGTGTATAGTTATTGTTTTGTTTTATCGAGTACATAGCCTTGTTATAGGTAATTGTTAAATTATGGCTTTAGTTGTTGAGTTGTTGGTGTCAATTCTCGTTGTTCGTCGAACTTTTGTGCACCTACCTAAAATCAAATTAGATTAATATTTGCCTTATGTTTAATAGTTTATTGATAAGTTAACATTCACATGCGGATTTATAAGTCTCTTCATTAATTGTATAGTGCAAGATTGAATGATGAATTTTGGATACACCTGACTATTGTATGGCTTTAGTAAGTAAATTATGTTATGTTTGAAATATTGTAAATAAAGCCGATTGGTAGAAATATTCTCACTATAGATGTTTGTTATGATGATTAACATAGTGTCTCTAGGAGTTGTCTTGTCGTTGTTAGATTTGTGAATAAGATTTGTAGCTTTTAAATAATGATTCGATTGTAAAAACATGTTTTTGTCTATTACTCAATCTAACCTTGTTTTGTTGCTTGATAATTCATCAGGCATAGCGTGAATGATCTAATGGAATCTAAAGGTGGTAAAAAGAAGTCTAGTAGTAGTGAATCTTTATTTTATGAAGCTCCCCTCGATTACATCATTGAAGACGTTCGACCAAACGGAGGAATCAAGAAGTTCAGATCTGCTGCATACTCCAACGTAAGCTTCTGGGATTCAGCATTAGGCTTGCTTACAATTTCTCAATTATAAGATGATATCTGACTATGCTTTGTCTATCCTCTTATTTTGCAGTGCGCTCGCAAACCATCCTGATATTTCCTAAGCAGCTTTCCCTGGCCACTTCCAGTGACGTGCATTTAGTAGCTTTCATTTTCAGTCATTTTTATTACCCTCACTCCTTTTCTTCATTCTTCAACTGCTTTCATTCTGTGTTCTGTTCCCCGTGCACACTAGTAGTAGTAATGACAGTGGAAATGGATATACCCGTCTCTGCAATTGGTTTTGAAGGTTATGAGAAAAGGCTCGAAATCTCCTTTTTCGAGCCAAGCATCTTTGCTGACCCTGAAGGAAAAGGGCTTCGATCTCTTTCGAAAGCTCAGTTGGATGAATTTCTTGGTGCCGCTGAATGCACCATTGTATCTTCACTGTCGAATGGCCACTTTGACTCCTATGTCCTCTCTGAGTCAAGCCTCTTCATTTATCCTTACAAGCTGATCATTAAGACATGCGGGACAACAAAGCTTCTTCTGGCTATCCCCCCTATCCTGAAATTGGCTGATTCCTTGTCGCTGATGGTGAAAACTGTTCATTATTCTCGTGGGAGTTTCATATTTCCTGGAGCTCAATCATATCCTCATCGTAGCTTCTCTGAAGAAGTATCTGTCCTGAACAAGTACTTTGGTATGCTCAGCTCAGGTAGCAGAGCTTTTGTAATGGGGAGTTCTGACAAACAACGCAAATGGCATGTATACTCTGCTTCTGCCGAACCTGAGTGCTCTCTTGAACCTGTTTATACTGTGGAGATGTGCATGACTGGTCTAGACAGAGAAAGGGCTTCTGTCTTTTACAAGAATGAATCAAGTTCAGCTGCTCTGATGACAACCAAGTCCGGGATTAGGAAGATTCTGCAAGACTCCGATATCTGTGATTTTGAGTTCGACCCATGTGGTTACTCTATGAACTCCATTGAAGGAGCTGCACTGTCCACCATTCATGTCACACCTGAAGATGGTTTCAGCTATGCTAGCTTTGAGGTTGCTGGGTATGATCTTGAAGTCCTGAATTTCGATGATCTGATCGATAGAGCCTTAAGTTGTTTCCAACCAAAGGAGTTTTCTGTTGCCGTTCGTGCTGATGTTCCTCTGGAGTCCCTCGAGCGTGTTTGCTCTCTGAAATTGAAGGGCTACTGCATCGACCAGAAAAGCTACGACGAGCTTGCTGATGGTGCTTTTGTTATGTACCAGAACTTTGCAAAGACAATGGCCTGTGGTTCTCGTAAGTCCATCCTTAAGGGTTGCTGAAAAGAAGAGGAAGAAAAGGAGTAGCATTGAGGGTTTCTCTTTATTTCATGCATAATAAAATGTTGTCTACTAGTGATTGAGTCTTTGTAAGGTTTGTCTTCAGAGTCTTATAATTATGTGTGTGGTATGGATTTTTTGCTCTATGTGGTTTCCTGATGGAAGCTGTAGTACCATTTTCCTTGAATAATCTGATGAATTGATTTGAATAAATTTGTGTGTTTTGCTAATAGTTTCTCTATGTTATTCTAATTTATTTAAATATTTTGTGTTGGTCTATTATATATTGGAAGATATGATTGGTTTTAGATGTTAAAAAATTAATTGAAAGTTTATTTAAAGTTAAATGTAAAATTGATATTTTGTTTGGTTGTATAATTTATCGGCGTATATTTTAGCGCATATTTTAAAAAAGTATAATTTTACTTTTAGAATTCTTGAATAAAATTTTAGAATTTATCCAATTGTTGTCTTTCTATTATGAGTTATTCTTTGTATTATCTTTTGTTTTGCAATGATCGATTAGAGCTTTTATATTGTTATTGTTAACCAATTATATCTTGGGATAGGATAATTTGTCTTACACATTCCTCAAACAATAATTTTAATCAAAAATATTTTTAAAAATACTAAATAAAACTGGAAATTTTCTTATTTAAGATAGTATTGTATAATGAAAATATTTTATGGATAAAAGACATAATTGACCTTTTTGTTAGATAAAACATCTATTTCCCACTTGCAACACAAATCCTCATTGTAGTAGGCTATAAGTGCACAAGTAACCTCTCTATTCTTATTCTTGGGGCACATTTCTCAGATAGATTTTGTTGTACCATGTAACATGAGTACATGACAAATTTCCAGAAAAAGACATTTTGAGGATTGTTAAAAAATATTGGGCACATGCCAGGGATGGAATCTATGTTCTGACACTTTAACTGATCACTTACAGCCATTGGAACAATTGTTGAAGAGTAAAGCAATGTCCATTAAGCTATATATCCTTACACTTTAAGTGTAGGCATGTTGAAAAATGTTACCATCTTCATGTACTTTCAAGCCAAGCCATATACCACTTAAATCCCATCATTGTTTGCTCCCTAATCTTGATATATAAATTAATACACCATGTATTCACTTGATTTATGTAATTCAAGCAATCTTGAGCAATATTCATAATTGATAAACTAAACAATGGAGAAAATGTTGCTAATTGTTTCCTTTCTAGTCGTTTTTATGGTTTGTCATGGTGGAGCTACGGATAAACTTCGTGATGACATTGAAATGTTACATGAGCTAGAGACGTTTGACATAGAGGAAGCAGATGACCTTGATCTCTTTGATATCCCGTCATTTGAAAGCTCGCATAGCAACAAGGTTTTAGTCAATGTTGATGCATTTGGCGCGGTTGGAGATGGTGTCGCAGATGATACAGAGGTTAGTCTCCTGTGGCATTATTTCTGACACCTTGGAATTGTCTACATGCGGCAGATTGAACTATACTTTTCATGTATTATCATTATCAGGCATTCACAAGTGCATGGAAGAAAGCATGTTCTACTGCAAAGTCTGTGTTGCTAGTTCCTCAAGGGCGCCGCTATCAAGTAAATGCAACAAGATTTAAAGGACCTTGTGCAGGCAAGTTAGTAATCCAGGTATACAATTAATCTCACCGGTTCATCTGCAACGTCAGTACAAAAAATTCTTGCTTATATCATTGACCTATGATGATTAGTCTCACATATAACTGAATGCAGATTCAAGGCACAATTACAGCACCAGATGAGCCAAAGAGCTGGGATCCGAAGAATCCCCGAGTTTGGCTTGTTTTTTCAAATCTTACTCAAGTGGCTTTCCAAGGAGGAGGAGTTATTGATGGATCAGGCAGCAAATGGTGGGCAGCCTCTTGCAAAAAGAATAAGTCAAATGTAAATATTGAATAAGTCACATGTAAATATTAGAAAGTTTATTTTTAGCATGTCTTGATGCTTATACAAAAAGATAGATGCAAGTTTTCTAATGATCGATTCTTGCTTTTGCTTCTGCAGCCTTGCAAAGGAGCTCCAACAGTAAGAATCTTAAACAACTTGATTTAACGTGACGCGAGCAGGTAGATATAAGATCAGAAAATCATAGAGAACTAATGATGACATAATTGCACAGGCACTCACAATAGATAAAAGCTCATCAGTGAGAGTGAAGGGCCTCACAGTTCAAAATAGTCAACAGATGCACTTTACCATCTCAAGATCTGATTCTGTGCGCATTAACGACGTGAAAGTTTCTGCGCCAGGAGATAGCCCTAATACTGATGGAATCCACATTACAGAATCCACAAATGTTGTTCTTCAGAACTGTAAAATTGGAACAGGTTCCCCTATCACACCTCTTTGTTTTCTTCGTTTATCAATTTAAACAGTAGAAGCCAATGCGAGAATTTTTCAATCGTCTAAATGCTAATCGAACATATAAGAGTAGCTGAGTATCGAAGTTATGATTCTTTAGGTGATGATTGCATATCAATAGTGAATGGGAGTTCAAATATCAAGATGAAGAACATCTTTTGTGGACCTGGTCATGGAATTAGGTAAAGTGATCTCTATCCAATCATCTAGATTGACTTTCTCAATCAGAATTGCTGTTTTCTTCACTAGTGGTTTCTTGATGTTGGCCTACATAACAACTCTCCAGCATAGGAAGCCTGGGGAAGGACAACTCCACAGAGATGGTCACGAGGGTAGTTCTAGATGGAGCATTAATCCGAGACACCACCAATGGCCTGCGCATCAAGACTTGGCAGGTAACTTCTCTTCACATTCCCTTCATAAGCAACTCAGAATTCGCAACAAAGACATATCTGAAATAGGTGCATGTAGTTTTATAATTCAAGTAATCACATTCTTACAAAAACGTTGCGCATGAAAAGTCATTAACTACAGACTGTAAATATCGCAAATCCAGTTAGCATTTTCGGTTTTTCCCTAGTAGGCAGTAGCAACTTGATTGTTCATGTTCTGCACCAGTTTCATCTGCTCTTAGCTTCTATGTTGTCTAAATACTACTAGAACTGTGATTCTCTAGGGTGGATCTGGTTATGTTCGTGGCGTTAGGTACCAGAATGTTAGGATGGAAGATGTTTCCAACCCAATACTCATTGACCAATTCTACTGTGATTCACCAAAATCTTGCCAAAATCAGGTATCCTTTCCTTGAAGCAGTTAATTCAATCTTCCTGACATCAAGTGAATCTTGAGAACCCATAGGTTATTAACACAACCACCATAACAAGGTCTTTTGCTTTGAAATCTCAGACAACTGCTTTGGAAATAAGCCAGATCATGTACAAAAATATTAGCGGAACATCAAAATCCAAGGAGGCCATAAAATTTGCTTGTAGCGACTATGTCCCTTGCAACCAAATCATCCTCAACAACGTCAACTTAGAGAGAGAGGATGGTTCAGCTGAGGTATTCTGCAATTCTGCCAAAGGCATTATAAATGGTTATGTAAATCCTTCAGCAGAATGTCTGACTTCTTCTGACAAAGGAAAAGTTATTAAGCAACCAACAGAGGCCGAGAGTATCCAGACCAGTACCGATTACATCATTCACACTGAGCTATAATGTGGACGTTTTTTGTGAATATCATATTGTATGGAATACTAGCATTGACTGATGATATCTTAATGGATAAAGAAACTATAAACATCAAACAGTAGATTCAGATGCCATAGAGAGGTTCATTATTCAGTAATTATGCCAAATTTTACTGAGAAAAGACTTCCATGTATTATTACATGATATCATACTCATTATCTTGCACTCTAAAACTAATACAGTGATTTGCTATAATATATTTAGCCTTTTTCTTATTTCAACTTTCTTATCTCCCCCATGATCAATGGAGTCATTAATATTTTAAATTCAACAAGAGAGCAAACTAAATTAAAGCAGAAAGAGTGAATAAGTATGTTGAAACTCTAAGCAAGTATCAGCAGCTCTGGATCACTTCTTCGGAGACATAACACAACTGGAAGTCATCAACATTATCTAAGCACACCATTTCAGCTTAACTTCTTGAAGAGCAATGAAAATCGGAAGGGTTATTGTTCACTTTGGTGGGCTTGTCACAGCATGGTTTTGTCAAAGACAAAATACCAGGCCTCATAGAATTACGTCCGGACAAACAAGGTCTAATCATATCCAAAACTTCATCAGGACGGCTTCTGATTTTATCAACTGCCAGATGCTGAGCACCTTCCAGGCTATGCTTCTCAGAAACACTCCACAATCAATTACTATCAATATAACAAAGTTAATCATTATTATACTCGTCTCCAATCATTATTTCGAATAAAATTAGATCAACATAAGTCTAGAATCATTCAAAACAATCAATTATTTTGATGATTTAATCCAAGCAAAAAACAAATGGAGCCTAAAAGTAGCCTTTGGATAACTGGTTGAGGCACATGACAACAACTTTTCATGTCATTTTAATTTCTCCTATTGACTTATTCAGAATAGGATCTTTACTTGCCGAATGTTAAAAACATAAATTCCAATAGACTGATTAACATTGGATGTATCACTTCAAAACATTGTACCCTTGTTCAAGAATCCAATTGAAAAATCCAAATAATGCCACAATCGTCATCTCCTAAGGTTGCTATAAAATGTTGCATACACTTATTGGTATTATAAAAACTTGTCAAAGCCAATCAAATTGAGAACTACTACTTACTTACTAAGAACTCCTATACAAAATATTCTTGTACTTTCCACTTTCAGAATGAATAAGATTGGGACTAAGCTTGGAATGCTTTCTCTACTTTCATTCTCTGCTATATGTAAGTCACTTTTTTTCGAATTTCATTACTTTTACTAGGCTCTGGATTGTGTGTTAACATTTCTTGTGAAACTATTTCTTACACTTTATTAAGATCACGGAATGTGTCACCCTTTTATTTAGCAATTAAAAAGAGAAGATGACAATCATAAGTAAGTGCAACGAACGATACAAACTTTAATTTGACACACTTTTATTTGTAATTCTTCTAATGTTTAATCCAACAATTTTAGCTATGACAGCCTCCCAAGCCTAATTAGCATTGGATCAATTTCAATTTGCAGATATGATGAGTGCAGTTCCTAAGCCAACCACGGCTCATTGTTCGTATTTAGGATGTGATCCTAGCATTCCGTTTCCTAATGCGTGTGAATATGGCTATGAATATGGTTGCCATTGTCTGGATTACGGCGATGGAAACCGTTGCCAAGCATATCATGAAGCAAAAGGAATTCGATGTCTATCACACGATGATTGCAGTTTCCGAACAACAAAAGACGTTGCTGGCTATTGCTATCGCATATTCGACGCTGAAGATGGCATATGCAGTGCTACACCTATCAAATCTTAATTAGCAACTCACACTAACACTCAGGGCAAGATTTCTGGTTTATCAATACAATCAGTCGAGTATTACTGAATGATTTGACTTGCTTTTCCAATTTTAAACATTAATGTTTGTTGAGTACTATTTGTTCAATAGTTTACACAAGTAGACGTGGACGACCCAAAATCACAATCCGAATTTTCTTCTTCCTCCAAGAGACGAAAACAAGAATTTTCAATAAATGGGACCTTCCATTAGATAATCAGCACACTAACAAGGGATTTAACATGTTTTTCAATATTTAGACAAGCCACATTGTCCCATTTCTCAACTAATGCAAGTATGCAACCCTGTGCTAATCGCCCAAGCCTCCTGATACTGTAGCCACTAAATCGATGGACGACTAATTTAAAAAGACCATCTATTCTTAAATAACTCAAAACATAACATACATCTAAAATTAATCAGCTTTTTAAGCAAAATAATCCATCGCTAAGATTTTCTAACCGCACAAAAACTCCATATATACAACAATCACAAAGTATAAAATGACAACCACACTTAGTCTCAAATCTCAAAATACACAACAATATACATTCCAAACTACAACCAAAACAACAAAACCCGTCTTCACCTAAGCACTCAAACCCGACACACGAATCCAATCGTAAATTCGACGCACTACCGTCAACCTCAAGTACAAATAAAATGCCGTCCATAAATAATGCGCTGAAGCCGCGAAGTTTAGCGAGTACTTATCTCAATAGTAGAAATTAACCCACACCCACTGTAGCGCAACATAATAATCGCAATAAGCGTAAACATGTATAGATTTTTTTTTTTTCGTAATATACCTATCTAAGGCCATTATAAATTGAGAATATCATTAGCGAGTTCATAATCATGCTGGCATCATAAAAGTATACTAATACCGACATTACAATTATCATAAATTTATAGGCCACCACATTTACTAAAGAATATACAACCATAATCATGCATCTCCGTTAAATGAAGGACAACAAGGTCCAAATAAGACCACAACTCTACCAACAACACTAAGACTACTCAATCCAACAACTAAACAACTCAATCAACTCAACATCTCAATCAACTCAACATGAACCCGATCTCTACACCTAAGACACCTCAGAATCAACCTCAACCCGCATGAGAAACTTATGTCTGCCGACATAGGTTAAACATCACGCCGTAACGGTGCAAATACATCACACTGCATCAAGTACAATGCACCTACATCACGCCATACTCAAGTACAAGGCCACTACATCACGCCATAAAAGTACAAGGCCACTAAACCCAGCTTATCAACTCATCATACGTCAACCACCCATAAAACAACTCATCTAAAGTCAATCCAACCAACAAACACTGACCCCCAAAACGATCAACACACCAAGATATCAACTCAATCATACACAAACAATCAACACAAACATATATAGATAACACGTCACAATTATCATCAAATTCAACACATTCACTTAAAGTAAATTATCTACACCAACAGTTAACACTCACCTTCGCTAACAATATGAAACGCTCCCCTAATCAATCCAGCGCCGCTTCCCACGCCTCCCCCGCCTAATCACAACATCTCTAAAAATACAATTACTACTTACTACTGGATCTTAATCCCATTTTAGTTTCCACTAACAATTCCATTTTAGAGGCTTCAGTCAACAACTACTCAACTTAAGGTTTCAACTTAACCTTTAACACGCTTTTAGTTTTTATTTTTCAACTCGCAAGAATATTTAATTATCAACTTAACAACTCTAGGTGGAAATATTGACACGCCGCCGCTTAAACGACTCAATAAAACGCATTGTACCCGACCACCCCAACACTAATCAATCTCGGCCCCTCCTCTACCCGAATTCCAACATCAAATAATTTCTAATCAATCCCATAATCAATTCCCCAACTACTTAAATCCATTTCTAACAACCTTAATCAAAAATCCAAATATTAATCAACTTACGTAATCCACCAACATACTTCTTCCAATCAACATCAAAATCACAACTTATACCCAAAACAACTATATTATGTCTCATAATATCATAATACAATTTAAAGAAAATTTAGAAAAGTCAACCTAAAAGTCAACTATCTCATTCAACCCATTTCAACCCCAAAATCAATTATTATCACTTCTAACCATTTAAAACTCTCAAAGGTCTCAAGTTCCCGATTCCATCTCGCTTGATCTTCTATGGGTTGGATCCACAATCTTCGTGGATCAAGAATCGATCTTCTATATTCGAAGGCACTAATTTTGTCAAGCAGGTCACCGCTTCTATACTCGCGTATCGACGCAGCTTCATCGTCTGGAGTTTCCTCAAGATGAACAACTTCACTCTTAGCCCTTCAGACATATATTCATTTTCATGAACGCTTCCCGATCTTCGCAACTAAAAATCTTGTTTTCGTGTTTCGTGTATAGTAACCAACGGTATCCTTCGATAACCACAAAGAGTATCTATCGCACTTCGCGCTAGTTTATCTTTTGTCGGGCTGACATAGTTTTCACAGCCTCTAAATCCCAAGAACCCAACTTTGGGAGCCTTCCCAAACCACATTACGAGGAGTTTTCTGAAATGATTTAGTTGGACATTTATTTAATGCGAGCGCCAGACTAGTGCATATCCCCATAACCAACTAACAGATCAAATAGACTATCATAGATCTAACCCAGCAGTGCCCGATTCCTCCTTTCGACACGCCAAGGCTATGCCTTACCGGAGTGGAGTTTAAACAATACCACTCTCTAAGATGATCATTGAACTCATGACTCAAATATTCTCCTCATCTATCAGACCGAAGAAACTTTATAGTCTTGTTGAATTAGTTTTGCACTTCATTTTGAAATTACTTGAATTTTTCAAAGGATTCATGTTTGTATTTCATCAGATACACATACCCATATATACTATAATCATCAGTAAACGAATGAAGGTCACTTTTAGTCATTTAATTAATTATTTATTATATACCTCCATCCCACAAAGATTGACCACTTTTTTTATAGTTGTAACTTTCAAATTTGACATTAAATATTTTTTGCTATATAATATTTTAAAAACATATCAATGGAAATAGTTTGAAATGTATTTTTTCATTGATATAATTTTCATCAAGTATTATACAACACAACAAAAATACTGGCCAAAAGCTCAAGAGCAGATAACAAAAAGTCAAAAAGCGATAATTTTTCATGGACGAGGGAGTATATTTTTATTATATGAAAATATTTTTAAAACGTATCCAGTTATATCAATCTTATATTTTTTGGGTTAGTGAATAAAAAGAAATTTGTGATTAAAGACTGACACTAATCCCAAAACTAATTAATTTAAACGAATCTTAGTATTATATTATATTATACCTTTGAGTAGTCAGTTATTACTTCAGGCCGGTTGCCCTGTTGCATTTAACTATTGATTATTCGAAATCAATTTAAATAGGCTATTTGAGCCGAACAACAGTAATCAATGGATCTATAATTATTACAGTAAACATTGATGATCCAATTGGATAATTTATTTTGTACTAGAATTAATGAAATATGAAAATAACAAGTGGTACACTGGGTATGCCTTTTGCCAGCTGTAAATACTACGCATATAATTGAATGCGACATTTTTACAATTAAATATTTCCAAAGTGATAATTCATTGAAAAAAATTTGATAATTACATATCGATATCTATCAAAAACCGTGGCGGATCTAATCCATTGAAGACGGTGTTGCCTAAAATATATATTAAAAAATTTTGACATTTTTTGTACTATTAATAAATTATTTACAAGAAAACTTTAATTACGAGATAAGAAAATTTGTTAAAATGAGTAAATGTTGTCTATGAAAATAACAAGGGCACCACCTGTCATGCCTTTTAAGGCTTTAACCATATAATCAAATAATGCTAACTATTTTCCTCCATCCTAAAATTTGAGGCACATTTATTTTTATATAAATTTTAATGTAAATTGAAATTATATTTTTCATTTCACACCCTCACACACAATCAATACAAGAATTTAATTTGAAATTTTCATGTATGACAAAAAAATTCTTAAATTTCAGGATGAAGGGAGTAATAACTATTGAGATTATTCTAGTAAATGTACTATCAAATTTATTACACTTATTTGAATAATGAATAAAAAATCATTAATAAACAAAGATTAATTTAGAAAAATAAAAATGTCAATTAAAATAAATTAAAAAAATAATTGAATAAAGGATTTTTACGTCTTGCCTAATCTAAATAAAAAATCCAACTCATTTCTATAGATTGCTTAAAATCGGAAGTATCAATGCATAACATTGTACACTTGGTCATGAGTCTTATGTTGTCTAATTGCAAAATCCAAAAAATGCCGAAAGCCTTAGCTCCTAGCATTGCTATAAATTGTTGCATGCACTTATTGCATTTTATCACCAAAATTTGTCAACATCAATCAAGATGCGACCTGCTACACGTAGTTGACAAGAAGTCCTATACAAAATATCGGGGCACTTTCACTTTCAGAATGAATCCGATTGTGGCTTATATTGGAATGCTTTCTCTAGTTGTATTCACATCTACATGTTAGTCACTTTCTTCAATACCATTACCTTTACTACATATTTTTTTTAAGTACAATATCATTCTATTCTTATTAATTATCAATTTGGTCTCAGATATATAATAGGAGTTTACATTAAGATCAAGTTACAGTTTAGTCTCAGATAATTATATTATTACATATTAATCCTCAAGAGTGGTACAAATGTTGTACATTATTCATCCATAAATAAGTCAAATGTTGCACATTCGTCTCTAAATATATATGATAAATGTCACACATTCGTCTTTGTTTTTAACGTCCAAAATAGGGACCAATGTACAATATTTGTCATTTTCGGGGACCATACTGCAACAGTTGTGTCATTCGGAAAATAATCTACAACAGTATAACTATCTGAGACTAAACTACAATTTGATCCCACTATCTGGGACCAAATCTTTAATTCACTCATTATTCATAAACTATAATGTTTATCCGGTAATTTTCAGTATACTTCTATTATTATAGTAGATGTTATTGTTTGTTTAATTTACAGATATGATTACTACTTTCCCTAAGGCATCGGCGGATGATCATTGTTCCCATGGAAAATGTTACGAAAATATTTGTTCGTTCAAAGGATGTGACCCTGATATTCCATACCCTAAAGTATGTCAATATGGTTGTCATTGTTTGGATTATGGTGATGGTAACAAATGCCAACCTCATAAGGTTGAAAAAGGAACTCAATGTGTATCTCATGGCGATTGTAGTTTCAAAACTACAAAAGATGTTGTTGGTTATTGTTATCACATCTTTGGAGATGTTGCAGATGGAGTATGCACTACTAGACCGATCAAATCTTGATTGGGAGAAAATATCAAGAAAAATTCATAATCAAACAAATTCATTTGTACTTTGGTCCAACATAATTTTTGTGAAGTGAAAAACAATTGAGGATTGTAAAAGTGACGTTCTTACAAATAAATGTAGAACTACAACATAGTGCACACACTTATGTTTCTAGTTATTGTAATAATGTGTCGAATAAATTGAGTTTTCAAATTTAGAGATTAATGTCCTGTTGTGTTGTTTTTTGAACATTCAACATCAAACTAACAACAATTGATTCAATATTTTCGATAGGATGTTATTTTGCCCAAACTTGGACAAAACAAATGTAGCCCCCAACAAAACAAAGCTCCAAATGGTAGGAAAGTAGTGTTTTGTCAATGACATTAAGTATCCTTTTTTCTTTTCTACCTAGTGTAATATACCAATAAGGTCCACCTGTACACCAAGAAAATACCATATATAAAGGCATGAATTAAAGCTTAATTATTTTTCTTGGTCTATTTGAGGTTAAATTACGGGTATGAAAATTTGAAGTTATTTGTAGACGTGTATAGCAATAAATAGAGGCGTAATAACGGTATCCTATACAGCGCCGCGGTAATTAGTGAATTTTTCGAATTTCACTGTTAGAATCACTAAACGCTATTTACAAACGCTATGTACAAGAGAATTGCATCTCTGAAAGCAATGGTGAGGATATCAGCACAGGAAACACTCCAGGGCATTTGGATTCGAGCCTGTTCTTTATGTCATCAATAAGGTCAAATCCTTTCAAAGAATTGTTATTGTTTTTTGCTGTTTTTTCTCCTTTGAGTGTGACTGTATCATCTAGCAAAACTGATGCATCACAACCCCGCACAACCAACCATATTTTGGCACATGTCTTCAAATAGTTGCCAAGTAGTTCGGTTCTCATCATTTATGATTGGGGATTTTAGTAGAAAGATAGTATTGTTTGTCATACTTTGTGCGTTATTTATAACTTTAGAACTACTTTTATTGAATCAAAGGTCTATGACAATATTATCCAAAAAAAGGGTCTATGACAAACTCAATGTTTAACCAATCTGTACATTACAAAAATTGCTTTCTATACTCAGTAGTCTTATATTCTGAGAACAACTGCTTATTTTATGAGTACATGTACTAATTAATGATATTTCCCTCACGGACATGAACCTAAAATACATAAAGAAATAATTTTGATACAAAAGATCTGGATCCTTGAATTTCTTGTTTAAGGTTTAATCAGTGGAAAGATGATCGATCTTGTTAAAGTTACTAATCACCTAGACATAGTCTGAACTCTGAAGCTATCTGGCACAATCAATCTTCATGTCCATCTTCCCCTTCAGAGTCTGGAGACAAGAAAACGACAGATAAAAATATCGGATATGAAAAAAAATATATGTTCTTTAGGCTTGACCAGGTTATTTTCAAGAACAACACCAGGGGGACATGGTAGCGAGGAGTTGAACAATGGCTGAGAGTTTAGGTGATTGTGTCTACTTCAACATTAGATGGTTTAAACACATTTTATATTTGGCACTAACACCACATATTAATCTATATTAGGCAGCTATGAGATGTATCCATGACATATAGGTAAAAGGAATCACTTCTGCGGGTAGTGGCTGAAAACATGTTTCAGGTGTTATGTCTTACCTGATCGAACATCTTCACTAAGTTGACCCCTTGCTTTGATTTGCTTTACCAGCATCCGATATATCAGCACCCACCAATATATATGCAAGACCAGCAAACAATACATAAGCGTATTCAAGACATAGTAATAGAATGAACCTTCCACTATATATTTGTCCTTATCCAAAGCCTGGCACACTTCAATACTGTCACAACAAATATAAGAGGCAAATCAGTACTTTTCACATTGTAACTGCTATGGAAATATTGCTTCACAGCAAGAAGTACGAAAATGAAGAGATAGAAAAATGTTGGAAAGAGCACAGTAAAAACGAGATATGGCCAAGAACAATTATATAAACTGCGCGACCAATATGCAACACACATGCATTTCTAGAATAACTTGCAGTCCGACAACCTCCAGAAGCATTCAATAGCTACAAGATGGATATATTCTAGAAAGAACCGAGTGAAGGCCTCATGTATGCGTAAAAGAATTTACACAACTTTGCTTACAACATAGGGACAGATAAAAAGAAATTAAAAACGTGAACCCAATCTTGTACTTCATAGTTACTAAATTTAACCACAGAGAAGCTTGCTGAAAATTCAGTAATTGGGGGTCATCTAGCTTGCTAAACCTTTGAGAAGTTTCGTGCAGCGCATAAATAGTATTAATGGTAACCATGAAATTAATTATACGTGTAACGAAAGTGCAGAAAATGATACTTAAAGGAACCAATAATTATGAATCAAGGCCTTAAACGATGTTAAAACAAGATAGCAGGTGACTTGAAGAGGATGTACGTATCGAAGTTAAAAGTGCTTGCAAAATAAATGACTAGTTAGTAGTTTGGAACACATCTTTAAGCACAGTATGAATGAGACGAAAACATGACACAGTGGAGCTTCACCTTGTACTCCAAAGGATCCAGAATGGATAATAAATTAGGCGTAGAATGATCCAAGACAAAACAAAAAGAATGAATGAAAAGCTTGCAAGGGCTTCAGCACCACTGTACTTAGACATCTTTCCCACTTCCAAGAATACATCGCTAGCATCATGAAGAGCTAGTACAACTGAACCAGCGCGTGCCATTCTGCAAATACCAATAACAGATGAGAATATGTTTTCTAGTCTGACATATATGTTGGTAGCTTTATTTAGTCTTAAGCAGATTTAACCATCCAAGGCGAACATGTCTTACATCCTGATGATCTTAAAGCAAATGATGGACTATAAGTATCTATGAGAGAACTTTAATTAACACTATAATGAATTGTCTCCATATAATAAAAACATCACAAGATCAAAATTTTATTCAGAACAAATATGATTTATGATTCAGATAAAGAAAGCTGACCTCCACATGTATGATAAGCTGATAAGTACAGAAGTTACAACATGATGACCCATTGAGACTCCAAAGTCTGAGCGCCTTGTTTCCCAAAATATCAATGCAAATATGGAGTATGCATAGAAGCCACCAGTATACATATACAAGCATTTAAGTTTTAACCTGTGCATCATTAGGCAAGAGAGTCAAACAGTTATTCCACTTAAAGAAATATGAATTCAAAGATAGAGCATATGATCCATAATTTGGATTGTCTGATTAAATAACTTTCAGGCCCTAATCCTTAACCTCTTGGTAGTTTATCAGGTCAGGATATTCTCAAGTAAGTCTGAGCAGTGTTATGAATTCCGTGCAGTAAAAAGGCAAAAGAGAAGAGAATATAGACATGAATGAAAGATCTTACTTATATTTCTGGTTTGGCCATGACTGATCTCCAGGCCCTACCCAGAAATACTTTGTTTTTGTGAACCATGGTTCATTGTAAGTTACTAGAAGTGCAATAATCTCAGCTGAAAGAAAATAAACACATTTCCAAGCCGATTCCTTGAACTTGCGAATCTTCTTGGCACGTTCGTCGTTTTTAGAATCCAGCAACTGATCTCCCTTTCCAAAAATTAGTCGTACGGCCACTTTCTGCAATATTTAGAAATATCATTGAACAGAGCTTCTCTAAGAAAGGGAGAACACAGTGAAGGTAACAGAGCAGAATGTAGATCACAATATAATTTGTAGATTTATCCCTTATATCTACTTCCTGCAGCAAGTGTATGAATGCATTATATCATATAGATTATAGAATAGTGTATAGTGCTTCTCCTTATCAAGCCATAATCATCTCACTTGTCAGCACTCTAGTCTATACATCTAGTTTCACTTATGATATCTATTTCAATCTAAGTCAATAAGCTTTCTCATTGTAAGTATTACAAAATGTTGAGAGGAAGTAAGTCCTATATGGATCAAAACCCCTAATGAATGCAATTTCCAAATTCTGTGTCATCTTCGGACAAATTCCTCACATTCCAGCTACATTCCTCACTTATTTTACTCTAAATAAAATTTAACTACCAACATCCAACATATCCGGGTTTTGATCCTGTTTGCACAAATATGATGCAGACTCATACAAACTTTCATAAATGTCCACTGGTTGATCATTGGAATTGGTCGGGTTGATCGGGTTGACCATCATTGACCGGGGCTGACCAACGTTTACCGGTCAACATAAAAATTCATAAATATGTCCAAAGTACATATGTACTTACACCGGAGTACATTTATACTCTTCATAGAAATATATAAATTTCTCAACGTTAGAGTATATTTGTTATCATTTTTGTTCATAGATTTCTTTCTAGAGTACATTTGTACATGTATATATTAAAAAACTTTCAAAAAAAATTAAAGAAAAAAAGTTTGCACCATAAAGGTGTTTTCACTGTAAGTTTGCCCGTTCATTAGAGGTCGACAATTAAATAAATTCAATATTCTTTAAAGATCTAATATGCATATTTCCTCTGCGCTTATATTTAATATGGTCAAAGCCTAAGCAGCCTAGTGTTTTCCAACTAGAATAGCTTAATTAATATATCCACCGGAGTTGCAACATTACAACATTACCCAATGCCTCCAAAAAGACTCCCGCTATGCGAGGTAATGGAGGGTCGGACTGTATGCAGCTTACCCCCGTGATATCCACCAAGAGTACAACATAAAAATGTTGGGTTTGTTGCAAATACGTACGACCTAAGTTAATCACATAAAGAACTGCAACCAAGTTTACATAACAAAATAATCCCAAATCGTTCAGTCAATCACCACTATTAACAGTGTTTTACAATGACAAGATTCAATTGTCAATTCACAAGACAAACTTCAAATCTTGCAAACAAAGCACAAAGACATTCATGAAAAAACTACCAGAAAACAACAAAGAACAATCTAAACAACACCTTAAGCTCAGCCAACCTTGAATATACATAGATCAACATCAACATCCCCAATGCCTCTGAAGAGGCTCCCGCCTACGCGGGATAAGGTGGTCGGATAATAAAAATCTTACCATAGTGAAAACAGAGATGTTGTTTCTGAATTGACCCGAGAGTGAAGTGCCATCACTACCACTTAACAATAGATTCATAATATACATAGATATTATAATATGCAGAAAAGCTCAAATAACTTCCCCAATAAACAATCTATCTCAACAAACTAACAGAAAAGAAACCAACAACAAAATATACATAACATAGGAAGTGGATTAAGTATAAATTACCCATAAAGAAGCAAAAAATATACCTCAAATATAAATCTGTCAAGAAAGAATCTGACACTAGGGAAGAAAAGAGCAAAGAGAGGCAGCACCATAAAATCTCCATATTCTGCATATGATTCTTGCTCCCAATCAATACTATTCCACAATTCCATGATACCCATCTGCTAAAAATTCAATCTTTTTATGATGAACTCAAACAAACTCAGTAAATTATCCAAATCCAGCAAAAATTATTATGATTCTTGCTCCAAACCAATGGTATTCAACAATTCAATGATGCCCACATGCTAAATATTCAATCTTTTTATAGTTATATATGTAGATCAAATTCAGTAAATTACCCAAATATGCAGCAAAAAAATTATTATGATTTTTGCACAAAAGCAATGATATTCAACACTTTCATGAAACCCAAATGCTAAACAAATTCAGTAAGTTAACCAAATCCAAGAAAAACTATTATGATTCTTGCTCAAAACCAATGAATTCAACAATTTCATGAAACCTAAATGCTAAAATTCACTCTTTTTATTGTTAAGTAAAACAAAATCATTAAACTATTAAAATGTGCAGCTGAATTGATGGATCAGAGGCAAGTTGAGCTTATTATTGTGTGGGGACAAGAGGGGTTTTGAGATTTGTAAAGCTGTGTTCAGATTGGGTTAATCTTGTACTTTCATCATTAATGCGATTCCTCATACCAATAATTTTTTGATCCACACTTTCAATGCAGGATTCTTTCTGCTCCAACATGTGGTTTAGGGGTATGCGTTCGATGAATGCTTTGATTGGTTGGTGTTTCTTTATAAAAAATTAATTTGTTTTTTACAACGATGTAACTTTATTTAATTTGTTTTCGATGATTTAGCACATTCGATTCAGCTGCTTGAATTTAATTTGATTCGAAGTTATAATAGTAATATTAATTACGATAAATTACTATATTTTGATAATCATACATGCCGATTTAAGTGATAAATCGCAAATTCGATTTCATTATAAATGATCGTTTCGTTTCTGCGTCTGACTTTACGATTTAAGTTTATATTGTCTGCTTAATATTATTTTTTATATTGGTTGATATTAACTTTCCTCTCATTTAAAATTGTCACATTGATAATTTACGTAATAAATTATTTTTTCTTCTAAATGATTAAATAAATTTAAACGGAAGGAATATATTTTCAACGATAATATTTAAGTCAAATGTTAAAAAATCAACTAATCAAAATTTAACATTGGACGATCGAAAGTTAGTAGTCATCAATACAGTATAAATTCGAGGAAATCTTTGGTGGGTCCGTCAAGTGTGCAATTTGAGGAAAGGTTTGACTCGTGGGTAGTAATAATTTTAAAGCTTTATGAGGTTCTCACTATTTACAGCTTATAGAATTTTGGTACACCATTCTTGTCCACTTGAAATTACAAATAATTTTAATATGTGGCTAAAATGCATATGAGTATCAAATAATTAAATTCGGAAATGTGCCTAAAATGCATATGAGTATCGAGGTCGGAAATAAGCCAAGCCTTAATTTTATACGAGATTCGCACTCAATATGAAAGGTCACGTCAGCGTTCTTTCATAGAAATTATTTATAAAGCAGGGAATATTATTCTGACACAAGCCAGTACCCACAGCTAGCTAGAATCTATACATTTGAGTATTTAAGCATAAAGAAATTTCAATAATAAAAAATTACCAAAACGAATAAAGCTCTCTAAGTTCTTGAAAATATTAAAAGCATGTGCTTGCATGATGATTATTATATACATATTTTTGTGATTGTGTGATAATAAATCTCGTAGAAAATAACTCTCTACATATATATATAGGCAAAGGGAGCCTGCTTTAGCTAGGTATTCTTTGAGAACACAAGGTGCTTAACTTCAATCTATCGAGGCTTGTCGAAGTAAGTTATCGGCTTGTTTATCTGGTTGCCTGTGCAGCCGTGAGGATTATCTAAACTTGGCAGCGAGTTATCCGAAATATGAAACATTTATTTCGAGGCAATCACAAGAGCAGAGGCGTATTTGGGATCACGCGTCTTCACCGTTAGTGGCGAACTTACAATGACGCCCCGAGTTCGTCGTCGCCGAACTTCCGTTGAAGTTGAACCCGACTTTAATGTGATGGCACCTGACGAGCGTCCGTGAATGGCGCTGACAGCTAGAAGAGAGAATCTAGAATAGCCGTTGCCTCTAGTTGAACTTTTCTCCATTCAGAACCAATCATGGCATTACTTTGCCTTTGCTTTCTTGATCTTGTGATCTTGACCCGAGCACCTTGGGAAACCTCCCGAGGAAACTTAATTGGTCGTGGCGAATTTCTTACGCGCCCAGCGTTTCCACGTTGGCGAAACTTCCGCAGTCTAATTCATTAACTTTCGGTGTTTGGTCGAGCATGCCCGGCATTAGCAAATAATCGGGAGGTTGGGAACACCTACCAGCGCGACTTTGAAAGCAAATCCATGCTTCGAATGAATTCATTCAGCGATGTCGATTCTTGTCCTTTACCCAAAAATTCTCTCGGCTTCCGTCGCCCAAGCGAAAATATTGCGTTACCTTCGGTTAAATTTTATCGACATGATGCATCCTTCGTTTGCGCGGATTCGCCAGGCGCCAGAGAACTAAGGTACGTCGAGAGCGAAATTTCGCTGGCAGCGCTCATCATTTTCATAAACTCCCGTAGCGAGCTTCATGTGTATTTCGCACATGCCTTGAGTCCTACTCGTGTTCTTCGATAGCGCATCGACGAGAGTATAGAAGGCACAACTCACGCAACTTTAGCTATAACGTAGCTTCCCGAACTACCCAATGCTTAGTAGTCACGTAACACTTGCCAATCCAGTGACTCCACGAAATTAGATTTTTCCACAACCGGAACATCGCCTTTAATGTCGACTTAAAGAGAATCATTGAACAGCGCCGTATTGGCATCTACCATGCTGCATTTCATCAGCGGTTCACCGTTGGCAGATGAAACATCCCCCCAGAACCCCTCGGCGTATAATTACTTAATTTATATTACTTTTATCGCCGGAAGTGGTATAAAAATTCTCAAAATCTATAACTTCGGGAAGCATAGAAGCGTTCATAGCTAGTACCAAAATATCGAATAAACAACGCTTTCAGCGTAGGCGCCAGCGCTACATTTTTTGTAGTCTTTTCCGTAGCGAGGCAGGTTTTGTCATGACCCGATGCGAGAGTATCGAGAATTACTTTTCCTCTAGCCCATGACCTCCAGCTATTCATGAAATCCTATCTCAGATTCTTTCCCTTTTCTTTTGCACAAAATCATTGTTGACTTCGCGCCCATCATGGGGCGCCTCGGCCACTTTGTGGTAGATTTACTGCAGCTTGTCAGCGGCCAGCGTTCCACACGACTCGCGTGGTACGTCGCGCGAACCCGTCCCCATCGGCTTTTCAAGCTTACGTCATCATGAATTATCCAGAGAACATCACACTTGTTTATCGGCTCCTTCCCGTAGAGATAATCACCATTGTCGATGCTGATAGGAAAAATCGATTCAGTAATTTCTACACAACGTGTGTCCGCGATTTAGCCGCTTCCGGCCGTGATTCTTGAACTCACAGCGAGCAACAACGAGCTACGATACCGTTAAATTTATGACTAAATCCTCGAGGTTTCCCAACAATTAATGGCAACCGACGAGAAATTTAAAATGCAATAAGCAGAACCGAAAGAATTTTATCTGAGGTTCGCCGATGTGAAATGCGTCGCATTTGCTCTTTGCGTAATTCCTTTATAAACCGGGGAAGATTGTTCTGAGTCCCAGGCTACCCAGCTAATTTCTGATCCTATCGGGTTGAATATTTTCTTATCGCTAGAAATCTCAGCAATAATCACAAAGAACAAAAATAAACTCTCACAGAATTCTTCCAAGAATATTAAAATTCTAATATTCTTCCCTATGATGATTATTAATACATGTTGGTGATTGTGTGATAATAAATCATAGGGAAACTCACTCTCTATATATAAGGCAAAAGGCTTTTCGCAATTAGGTATTCTTGGGGAACAGGGGTTGTTTAGTCTCCCAATTTATCAAAGGCATCGAGTGAGTTATCCAAACTTGTTTATCAAGTTGTGTGTCGAAACTTGGCCGTAGTTATCTAAACGACAATCAAATTGTTCAAATATTCTTGGCTTGATACGGTGGAGTGAAGCTTCCAGGGCCGGACATTTTTGTTAGAGTACATGGCTTGATATCACTAAGTTTAGGTTACAACAACATCACCATATCTTTGTGTCTTAGAAGAGACTCCCGTCTAAGAAAAGTTAGGGTCGAATCGTACACATCCTTATTTATGTGACAACTGATCAAATTGATCAATACGAAATATAGGTAATGTAATGAATGGTTTGAATTTATTTCATTATATTCAAAAGTCAAATAATATAAAAAAATTAAGCGATATATAGAAAACGCTGCGACTTCTGAGACCACATATTTGTCACAGTATTCACAAGGATAATGATTTTTGCGCTTTCTCACTTGGTAGCCAATTATTATGGCAGAGTGAATTTTTGGAATCGATTTTTTAATATGTGTCCTAAGCACATATTAAGATGTTTGTGAAGAAAATTATTTCATAGAATATTTGCATCTGAAAATTATTATGGCAACATTTTTCAAATTTCTTACCTTATTTGTTTTCAAGTGTTACATCTTATTATCAATCTTATTTCTTAATATGTATTTTAAGGATAAAAGTTAGAAAAATCCTTTTTGAATTATATTTTTGTTTAGGTATATTTATAAAAATTAAGAACTATTGCAAGGATATAAATGATCATAATGAATTGTTATTTTGAATTGAAGTGATAAAAAGGAAATTTTATCTATGGAATAATAACTTCTTGCGAGGCATTTAATGTTCTCAATAAGTTTGTTCGTATTGGAGCAAAAATAGAAATGCTTACGTAAAAGTTGTAATCACCTAAATTACACTCAATCCACGATTAATAAAACGGATAAATGAAGACTAATATAGGAAAGAAACTTTCATTAACCTAGTTTGAACTAAAACTTATACCTAACATGTATAGAATGAAAGGGATAGTATTGAATTCAAGTAAGTATGTTCAAACTTAATTTTAAACTTTAGTTTTAAATTCGATTGATTTCGAGATATAAACTCCACTTGATTTGATAAATATTTTTTATAATTATTAAATTAGTAATGTGTATTAATAATGTCTTTAACACTCAATATATATTACAATACATAAGACTTTTAAATTATTAAATATTACCTCTTTATCTAGTTTATAAGTCACAGCAATAATTTTGATTTTATCATTTTATTGTTATCATTTAAGTTATTTTGGTCATACTTACCTCAATATTCATATTTAATACTATCAAATATTTTCCTAATAGGTTGATATTCTATTCCATCTTAGTATAATATGTAAGTTAGAAAAATAAATAAGGAATCATTTAATAACATTAAATGAGGTTAGTATTGTCAAATATTCACTTATCTTAAAAACTAAAAACAACATAAGTTGTAATAGTTGTAATACTCTTGTATTTGAAATAATCATACCTAAGTATAAAAAAAACATAAAAATGAAATGAGTTGGAGTATATAATGCGTTAATGATAGTATTAACACATGAAAATCGAATTTTGTTAAGGAAAATGTTCAAATTAAGTCGACTGATTGGAACAATGCAAAGGTTCGACTTAAGAAGTGTTTGACCCTACAAATATCTTTTAAAAAATTCAATTAGATTCGATTCAATTCTGCATAAAACCCGAAAACTCATGTTCAAATTGAGTTGTTATTATCAAAATTATCAAATCGAGTCCAAATCAGTCAAAATTCAATAGGATTTGAGTAATTTAAATGAGCCATTAGAGTAAACAAGAAAATTACCATTGATTCACCTGACTTTGCCCTTATTCAATTATATTCAAATGTAGCATAAATAATTCCATGTTGGGTGAGAAGTCGTTCTCCACTATCGTGCAAAGTCCATAATAATTTGTCATCGAATACTGAATTAATATGTGTATTTAATGAACTAGTAGTAATTTGATTTATCATACGTTGATACCCATTTCAGCACGTTAGAGGCGTCAGCAGCGAGTTAGTCAATCATCCCAGTGTGGGAGGTTATCCAGAGATGCGCCAAACAAGGTCAGTAAGCCGACTACGGATTCCATGACAATTCTTTAGCTGTTGTCATCGGGGATCGAGCCATAAGATCTTGGCAGGTGCATCATGAGCATGAATATCATTGAGATAATGCGGTGAATCGTATATGGTAGTTCTCTAGTATCCCCTATCAGGTTTTATTTCTCAATTGAATTCTTTCATGTCCTATTGATAAAATAGAATAATATCAATTTGACATAAACAAATAGTCCTATCTCATTAATAGTTCTGCATATACATACTATATATAATGTCTGAGGGTGAGTTAGCGGATTCTGAGAGTGAAGTCAATTAATGTATTTACTATTTTATCCTTAGATAATTTTTTTATTTTAATTTTCCTGATAATTGCTTTATGGTGTAATAGCTAACAAAATAAATTTTAATAAAGCTACTATAAATATTATACTACCTTGATCTTTCATGAATTATCGCTGAAAACAAAATAAAAAATTGTTTCACAGTCACTCTATCTTTCATCTTTATTTTACCATTGTTAGCTTTTTCGTATTAACTTCTTTTAGTTTTTTTTTTAATTATAATTTTAATGTGCACATATAACTAGTTCACAATCACTTATGAATAGAATAGTTAAATTTAATCAAAGGTAGTATAAAAACGAACGCTAACGTGGTCGAATTTTTTATTTTATTTTATTTTAATTTTTTCCCCTTTTTTTAGCATGACAACAACACCAATGATAATATATACAACAGAGGACTTTTTTAGCTCGACAACAACAGCAATGATAATATACAACAGATGACAAATGAATACAAAATTTAAAATTGGTAAAATAAAAGAACACAAGTTGTACTCTAAGCTTCAACATTTGTACCTTGAATATTTTTTTTTAATTATAAAATTATAAATTCTCCCTATATCTTGTTTAGGGACCCAAATCAAATGGATAACATTGAATGTTCTTGTTTAAGGACCGAAAAATTATAAATTCTCCCTGGGATGAATACTTTCTAAAAAAATCCCAAATCAAATTTCTAAATCCTAATTAGAAAACCCAAATAAAAAAAGAGATGGAGATGGAGATGGAGAGAAAACCCAATTCAATTACTTTATCAATTTGTTATCTTGATTCTGGCATGAGGTTATTAGTGAAAATTGGAATCTTGGATACTCAGGAGATGGAGATGGGATTTTGTTATTGTTTGAGGCTTTGAGCAATCTGTTGGGAGTGTTGGCACCGATCATGCCTTGCGGATTTGTGGATCAATTGGGGATTTGGGGTTTTATGGATCCATTGGTTTTTATCGGGTAAGTACCAGCGATTCAAATCGGTTTGGCCGGATAAAAAGTCAATTATAAGGGATCGTTAACTTTTCAGGCGGGTAAATGGTCCGGTTATTTTATGTAGTATAAAAAGTATGGCGTGTGATGCACTTAGAGTTGTTGTCATGCTCCTTGTGGCGTGAAGCTTTTCTTATGCTTTTTTAATTTTTTTCCCTCTTTTTGGCATTAGCACTTTTTTTCGCTTTTTTAGCGTGTGCGCGTGGGTGAAAGTTATGCGGCGAAATTTATTGAAAACGTAATTAAATTTTATGCCAGATCTTTTTGTAGGCTCGCGCCGGTACTCTATCGTTTATTATTGATAGTTTTCTTTCCATTTCTTTTTACTTCATGACTTCACGATAACATATTCGTTTATTAAATTGCGATTAAATAAATGCGAAGCAGTTTTTTAACGATGTTGTTTTTTCAGAAGAAAAAGCAACTTGATTAAATAAATGCTTTTGATGTATTTGATTTTTTTAAAGCGAAATAACTGTAAACGATTGAATTAAGAATAAGACATCGAAATGCGTTTGTGAGGCGCGCTGACTAGTTTTAGAGAACCGCAGATCGTACAAGAACACTAAGCAAAATAAAAGTCTATTTTAACATGAAGTCACGATGGGTTTAATTTGATAAAGCACAAATTAAATCGTGGTTGTGTAAGATTTAAGATGTTCTTTTCAGTCTGACTAGCGAGGAGATCTTGAGTTATTTCTTACATTAAATATATTCGACTTTCTTTGTGGGGTGTAGCGTGTTTGGTTATGAATTTACATATTAATTTATTTGTAATGCTTAATATTTATATTTGTAATTCTGATCTTATATAATCGTCTTCTTAAATTTGAATTAAGCCAAAAAAATGTTCTAACTGAGAGTGTGATGGCGGGTGATAGGTTTAAGATTTCATTACAGTCCGATTAGTTTTATAATGAAAACTCGCCCAGGCTGCTAACGTTATATCGTGAGCCATTACTCGTTAAAGCCCACGTATAAGCGCCGTACATGTAATTAAAGTGGGTATTGGGATTACAGCGTGCGGGAGAGTATTGAGACTCGATCCGCGTTGATTGTTGAGACCTTCGAGGTGTATTAGTAAGATCTAGCTTATTCAATGATTAATTAATTTTAAGATAAAAATTCATGAACTATTAACTTTAACTTCATGAAAAAAATCAAATTTGTATTCTGAGTTCTTTAGTTTGTAGAATGATTTCCAATTAGATTTCATAACTAGTTGGGATATTAGTTAGAGTAGTACTCATATGAGGGGGAGATAAATAGCTTGCACCATCGTCCAGCTTCGACTTCCCATTCTTTAATTGTTGTTGGCGTTAGTTGGCGAGGCGGCGTCAATTCGTTTGAGTCTTGAGGATCGAAACACATAGAGTATAAGCAAAAAAATATATCAAGAATCGAGGGCCCAAATAATAATTTAGAAGCATTAAGTTTCCTAATTTAACATCTATCAGAATTCGAGGATCTAAATTTAAAAATATTATTTTAAAGAGTTTATTAAATAATTGAGTTTCTATTGTAGTTGATAATTCTTTGAAAAAAAAACTAAAAGCAACGTTATGAATTTAAGCGACTATCAGGTCGAGGCAAAATATCTTGGGGGAACACAATGTAGTTGATAATAAGCATAAAATATATATATATATATATATATTATATATATGAAAATGAGAACTGAAAAAAAAGACTCGTTATTAATTTAACCTTTTTATCCAGAAGTCGGGACTTGCCAAAAATATTATCTTCGAGTTTATTAAATATTCAGAGTTTTTTATCCCAGTCGGTATAAAAAATGACAAACATCCTATCAGTCGTGACAGACATATATTACCCTTAAGAGTTTATTGAGAATGGGGTATTAATTTTTCGAGAGAGTTTTACACATTGGGCGATAATTCTGAGGAAAAAATGAAAAAGAACAAAAAACACGAACTATTGTTTGGCACCATGCTCAGGACTAACTATCTGAGGACTAAACTGTTATTATATAAAATGAAAATATTTCTGATAAACAAAACATTGAGTGTTGAAATCATCAAAAATGTCTTTAACTTATAATTTTAGTGTATTATTAATTTAGCTATCCTGGCTAGAATGCCCAAAACTTTTATCTGAATAGTTTATTGAATAATCAGAGTGATAATTTAATGAAGTTTATCTTTGTAGTTGATAATTACTTGACAAAAAATTGAAAAATGAGCAGAAAAAGAAGCTTTAATTATTAATTTGGCGCTATTTATCCGAGTTAGGGCCATTTAAAAATGTTATACTTAGAGTTAAATTTAAATAATCGAGATATACTTTGTAGTTGATAATTGCGAAAAAAAATTAAGCGAAAAAAAGCACGAATTATTAATTTAGCCTTTTTATCGCAGTCGGGCCAGGGAAAAAATATTATATTAGGGGTTTATTAAACCAATCAAGTATTAATTTATCAGTTTGTGCCAGTTGATAATTGCAAAAGAATAAAAAAATAGCGGCATTATTAATTTACCGCACATCCTCGAGTGGGTTGGACAAAAATATTATCTTTAGAGGGTTTATTGGAATGAGAAATCTACTATTAATTTTAGCGGAGTTTTTAATGTATATATATATATATATATATATATATATATATATATATATATATATATATATATATGTATATATGAAAATGAACTAAGAAAAGGCAGCGTTATTAATTTGGCACCGTATCCATGAGTCGGGCCAGGTCGAAATATTATCTTAGAAGTTTATTAATAAATAAACTTATCCCACTAATCAAAATAAGGCAATAAACCAAACGTATTATGCAGAGAGAGAGTTTATTAAAGGATTGAGAGTATTAATTGCTCTGATGAGGTGACAATTCACGAGAAAAAAAAAAAGAAAAAAAAAAGGAACAAAAAAACATGAATTATTAATTTAATACCGTATCTCGGTAGGTATCTTAGAGATGTTATTAAATAATCGAATATTAATTGCTCGGTTTTAAAAAAAAAGCCAAATAAAGTAAGCGCTGGGCGTAGAGATGAAGCGAGTAACCATATGTACCGTTCGTGCGATTGACCGCGATTCAATTTTTACGGTAGTTGATAATTGGAAAAAAAGAGAAGAAAAATCACGAATTTATTAATTTGCTTTATCCAGAATTGAGACGGGGTCAAAAATATTATTTTGGAGAGTTTATTAAATAATCGAGGTATTAATTTATCAAGGTTTTAAGAAAAAAAGAAAGCAAAAAAAAATGGCCGCGGTAATCATCATCATGTTTTGCGGTTGGAGTTCCCCAGTTGTCATTTCCAGCGTTTGATGTCTTTGTGCATCGTCAACGTTTCAAATGCGCCAATATGGTCCGACCGACTTCCGTTAATTTGGATGGTTTTTGAGCGATGCTTGACCCAGCCAACGTGTCCTTGAGAGAGGGTATTTTAGTCATTTCATATTAATAATTAGGGGTATTTAGTAATTTCTTGTCTTAGCTTTCAAATGACTAATTTATCCTAAGACCCGCTATTTTGGCACCTTCATTATTCACACCTCAAAATCCATTATTTCGCTTCCCCGTTAGAGATAAATGCATTGCTTTGTCCCCGAAAACCAAAGTCGTTTATTACTAAAAATACGTTTCTTTGTATGCTTTAGTTTATTGAAATTTTGATATTTTGATATAAGGGTGGTGCAAAATGAGTATGTATGGAAGGGATCCATGGGGTGGTCCATTGGAGATAGCGGCGGCGGATTCCGCCACCGAGGATGAGCGGAGCCGGAATTAGGTGCCTTGTTCTCTTGAAAAATGCAAAACTAGGCAAACTTGATGCCTTGCCCGGCTCATGGCTTCATCTACCGCTCTCTGCCTATATACCTGCCTGCCTCTGCCTGCCGTTTCCACCGATGAATAGAAAAAGAAATAAATTAATCTCCCTCACTCTCTTGTTTATTTTCTACACTTTTGGTGTAATTCTCTCTCTTTAGATTTAATCCGGTAAACCCCCAAAAGAAATGCTCAATTTGACTACGATTTTTTTCCACTTGAAAGAAGCCAATCATGTAATTGTATTTGAAATATAGCCCCACACTTTCATCCGGAGATTGCCCCAAATTGGGAGGAACTGGTAGTAGAATCCCAGGAGTCGTGATGACAAATTGGCCAGTAAGAAGCAAATGTTGCTTGTTAGTGAATGAGGCGATTTTGTTGTTGATGAGGTTCCCTTTCTCGGAGCTATGGAGTTTGGACTACTTACTCGAAACTTCGCCTCCTCCGAGTTCATTGCCCGATACCAATTCTTGAGTCGAGCCTAAAAGCTGTTTCCCTTGAATTGCACATTAGATTCTCCCGTTGGGCCTCGTCCGCATTTGCGAAGTGTTACGCACGAACTTTCCGCTTAGCGGTAGGCTGCTACAGGCTCGGAGTCAGCTTCGGAGTTGGTCTTGGGAGACTTAGTGAGTAGCTTTGCCCCGCCTTTCCTTTTTGTCACACGAGGCTCGACTTGACTGACTCGGACTTGGCCTTGGCTTTAGGAGACTTAGTAGCAGTAGTCTTGCCCCCTTGGTAACCTCCTTTGAGGAGGCTCGGACTCGGGTTCGAGTCCGTTTAGGGCTTCCGAGCTTCAGGCTCGGGCTTGTTCATAGCTTTAGGAGACTTAGGAGTAGTCTTCCCCTTTTTCTTACTAGGTCCAGCTTCAGTAGCTTTAGGAGTAGGCTTGGGAGACTTAGGAGTAGTCTTAGCCTTTTTCATTGGTGGCTCGGATGAAGAAGGGAGGTTAGGCTTAGGCGAGGGAGGCGGCGATGGTTGGGGTTGGGTTTGATGTAACTTTTGGGTGCCATTATTGTAAGAAAATGAGGGGAAAATGGTGGGGAAAAATGGAGAGTTTGTGGGGGATTCTGGTGGGGTATGTTCTTTATATTAAGAGGGGAGGGTGGGGGGTAAGGATGAAATGACTATTTTACCCCAAATCTTAACTTCCTATTAAAAATAGGGAAGGGGTCTTAGGATAAAATTAGTCATTTGCGGAAAACTAAAGACAAGAAATTATTAAAATATCTTAAAATCATACGAGGATGTAAATGTCTTTGGTCGCGTATTCAACAATCCAAAATTAACAAAAGTCATTGAGGATTAGCGGACCATATTGGCCTTAAAGATTGGTGATGAAACAAGGCAGAAACTTTGAAGCGTGGTGATGAAGCTAGAAGCCGTATGGCTTGTGTATGATGATTGTGGGAGCACTGCTTGCACAAAAAAAAAAAAAGATTATGAACTGCCAAGGAAGTACTAACCCACTGCGATCTCTTTTATATATAACAACTGATACTCAATTTTATATTCAAAACATAACCAAAATTTCCAACAAATGAAACCTTTAATGGACGAGTATTAAGATTCAGAATTTACATATAATGAAGAATCAGAAAAAATGGTGTAGTCTAGATAATAAACTCTCTTAAGGTGCATAAAAAAAAAAGGAAAAAAAAAAAAACTCTCTTAAAGGTGCATGCATGAGAGACCCCTCTTTAAAAGTTCTAATCCTGCTCACATTTCTACAAGTATAACAACATAACTTACATGGATTGATTTTCCTATTTTCCCTGTTTACATCTTACATAATTGCGAGTTTGCGACTGAAATTTTAAAATGCATTATTTACTAAGTTGCAGAAGTAGAAGACTAAAGCAGTAAGCCTTGATTCTATTAACTGAATTCCAACATTGCCAACTCGATCGCTAGCCCCCTGCAACGAGTAAATATCAGGTTTGAGTACTTGGTCATGATCTGATTACCAGTGAATAGCTAGAAAAATTGATCATATTCATTACATGGATAAAAAAGGATATGCTTTCAAAATCAAGTAAAGAATAAGTATACAGATCTAACAAGTTCGAAAGGTTAAGGACAGTTTATTCTAATGTATGTACAATTGTACCAACAGCTCCCTCAACCATGCTCAGATACATATCGTGCAGGCTATTATAAAGAGCTAAGCCATAGTCCATACTGGCGTCGGTCACACTATTATTAGGAGAATTAGGATGCATATATCTGTTTTACTAAGATGATTTCCAATCATGAGCACCATGCTTAATCTATTCTAGTTCTAGTATCTTTGATCATTGAGATTCAAGAGGCCTTTAAATGATAAATGATGGAAAATCGAGTGTTCACCTATCATGACCACCAGTGTATTTTTTATTCACTAGAAGATTTCTCAGGCTCTCATACACTTATGTTAGTATTTATCACTTCTTAATTCATTGACATCCTCTTTAGAGGTGTGGATGTGAAGGAGTAATAGTTCTTGCTTTCAAAAGCTTGTTTAGAAAACTGAGAAGAAATACTCCTTGGCATCCAGATAGAAAGTTACAAAATCAACAAGCTTGAAAGGTGATCTGTCAAATGAACCTTGTAAACAGGATTCTTGCATGTTGAATCCCTAATGTTGTTATTCTAGTACGATAACATAATCAAGAGTATATCGGTTCTTTCTTCCAACAGTCAGCACTTACGGATACCCACAGCTTCTGGGGAATGACTCATTTACATGTGGTCATACCAAGCCAGAGAATCAGGATGATACCGGGCAACCACTCATAATTCACATATTTCATCACTCGTTTATTGTTACAATACTATAACAAAGATTTGTTCCACATTTCTACTCGAAGGATCTTTCCGTTTTATGCTTCCCTAGAGGTTCTAATAGACATAACTAAAGAATCTTGATCGATATACGAAAATGGACCAATAACCAGAGTCAGCAGCCTAAGTTAACAGCACAAACCTTCAAGAAAGTTCATGAGGGGCATAGTTATCAGACATGCATATCATTAATACTTCAAGCCAATCAAATTTCAGAATGCAATAAAGCCTTAAGTATTCAAAATTTGAGAAAATATTGTAGAGGAAGAAAGTTTTGGACAAACCAAATTTTAGTGCAATAAGCCGACTATTACAAGTTCTAGCCTCATATTTCACCTCAATAAAAAGAGTTTAACAAAGTCTCTCAAACAAAGTATTACTCCGTATTTAATTATTTATCCTTCGGTCGAAAATATCCCTTAAATCAGCCTTACAGAACCACACTTCCTAATTTGAACTATTTTGTTTAGAACCATTTGATCAATAAAATCGACATAGTCTACTAATTTGACGGTGCTGTCCTAGAGGTCTTTAATAACACTTGATACGAATAATCTCATATTACATGCCCTTTAAATAAGCAATCCGTTCACCTTAAGATCCGATCCTCCTCGGATACACTACAATTATCGGTGTTGCGTCTTTCGGCAGCAACACTTAATAAATCTTACTATTCAAACTTAATTAAATGACATCAAACAAAGACCCTCTACATTATAACAGAATTTAAAAGCAGAATTCACCACCTTCTAAAATCAGCCCATGCAACTATTTGAATTTTTCCACAATATCAAACCCATTTTAACTTCCACCTTAGAGAAAAAGAACAAAACTTTCAAGAAATTACTCTACAACACAAGACCTACACTCATACAAAACAAAGCCAAATATACATAACATTCACTATTAAGAACTCATACTCAAATTGGTTGATTAATAAGTTTTTGGACATTATCCATCTATAACCAATTGGTTTTAATATGTAACTCATCACTTCTTAACACGGTTAATTACACGCATAAACCTCGTATATGTGGTACAAGTGGACCGATTTACACGAGCACAAGTCTATCTATTGAGAAAATCAGAATCACTAGTAAATGACCAGCACCCAAGTCAAAAACCCCTTTAACTACTTTAATCAAATCATCGCCAAACATAAACAATCAACATAAAAGTCATAAAAATTCACCCCACAAAACAACAATCATAATCACAAAAGAGTAATAGGAAAAAAAAGGGAATACCCAAATCAAGAAAGCTCCTTAGCATTCTGAAAAAAAGCAGCAGAGCAAAGAATTGAAGCAATCAGAGCAAAAATCCCTAAACCAATCATCAATGATACCCCAGCTACTACCAAATCCATCAAAAACTGCACACTCAACCAAATCATCATCTTCCCTATATATCACAATCACAAATATTTATCACTTATCTATCAAAAGAACCAATTTTTATGAGTTATCTATAAAAGAACAAAATTTTATCACTTATCTATCAAAAAGAACAAATTTATTATGAGTTGTCAATCAAAAAACCAATTTTTTTTATGAGTTATCTATTACAAAACAAATTTTTAATTTTTATGAGTTATCTATTAAAAAAATTATGGGTTAAGATATTAGTGAAGTTTGATATTTGTGATGAGAAATGTGAAATTCCCCCATTTTCTTGGGATTGTAGAGTAATTCATAGTAGGTGTAGGTGTAGGTGTTGAGAAGGTAGGATTAATAAGGGAGGGGGTTGGGTGGGGTGGGGGGTGGGTTTGTGCAGACAAGATCTGGGAAAGTGTGACACACTTAATCTGCTGACATTGTTCATGTGTGATCAACTGAAACATGAGATAAATATGAAACTAAAGATAAGCTTCATCAATTATGATGTTTTGATGTCTTCCCCAACATGTAAGCTTATTGATAAAGTAGAGTGTTAAATATGCTCCGATAATTTGGTTTTTATATGAGTACATTCGGTTTTTATAAGGGCGAATCTTGTGTTGAAGTGGTTAAAGAAAGTATATCACATTAAGCTCTTCGTAATATTCTAAACAGTAGGCTCGATGGTAGATTGGTGTGGCCGGTTTAGCGGCTTAAATTATAGTGTTTTGCTATTAGCGATCATATAATTTCGTATTCTTTCAATATTCGATAAAAAATCCAAACAAGTTTATTATTTATATTAATTTTTTTATAGTTAAGATTGATAATTATCGTCTCGCCATAATGAGATTGAGCCGCCCCGAATCTTGTTTCTGACTGGAAGGCGGGTTGATATCTCGATATTTATATTAATAATTGAATATATAAAATGGCTTATTTTTAAGAATATTCTGGCTTTTAATATGATGTCACAAAGATTTTGAAGAATATTTATCGAATTGAATAATTTAGTATTTGTTCGAATCCAACTAGTTAACCAAGATAAGTAGAGGGATATGTCTGGACAATGTTGTATTCGTGATGTTGGTAAAATGGCTACTTTTTACGTTGATTAAATGTCGTGGCTAAGCGAATCGTTTATCTTTCGTTTGTTAAAATCGATTATAATAGCTTGTTAATATCTAAAACTAACTAGATATTAGATACCAAACATGTCCTTAACCTTAATACTAAATAGATTAAAAGCGAGTTACGAATTAAATTCGAACTATTTGTGAGTAGCGATTAGGTGCTGAAGAACGAATTCTAATACGATTTTACAATGCGAATGTCGATTAATGAGCAGGGGTTTTTTATTATTTTATTGAGAGAATCGATTACGAATCCAACCCAGAGAGTTCGGTTGATTAACGAATCGATTCGGTTTCAGCAATGAATCGAGCAGATTTGGTGCAGCAGGATCGGTCGGTTAACAGCTCTACTGACGATTCATGTTCAATGTGTTTGTTTATTACTCCGTATTTCCTATATTATTATTCTGAATTGAGGAGATTAATTTAGTTTCCTAACTATTGGCCCAACCCATATTTTGTGGACTTCAACAGCCTTGGGAAGGATAGCATTTGGCACTTGGCAGAATGGGAGATTAATATATCTTCAAGACGGACTCCTGATTTTCTTCAGCATATTGGACCACAACCCATATAGCCAATACAAGGAGAATCGGGCGTCGCCGACTTTGTAAAGCGAGAGTCTTAAATCTTTTGAAACCCAGCGCAGCTCTTAAATGTAGTATGGATTAAAGAATTTCGTATTGAAGTGATTTAAATAAAGTTACCGTCACGTCCAGTGAGACACGTCCATGATTCACTCGCTTAATTGGAATTTCGGGGTAGGGGCGTAGTCCGTGGCGTGTGAGTTTTATTTATTTTATATAAGCGGTGTAATTAGAGGTGCATGTGGAGTAAGTCGCTATTTCAAAAAATTAATTTTACATTAACCATTTTGTCAAAATTATAGTTATTTTTTCAAAATTTATATTGTTAAGCCCACAATTTTTTTTAAGCATAAAAATAATAGTGTCCACGAGAATCATGGCTTTATATAAAAATCCGCGATTAAATCGATCTGACTAAGTACACTCAAATAGTTACTACTGTACTTAGTATCATTCAAATTAGTTCACTTTGGGTATACTTAATGAGCCAAGCCATAATTTCAATTGAAAATATCAACTTGAAATCATTTAGTCAAATAGTTAATTTTTTTATAGTAAATTATTCAAAATCTAATGATCAAGGTTTGAACATCTTTATAAGTTATAAGTAAATATCTAACCATTACACCAAATTCGCTTCCATCCCCAATTTAATTATTAAGAATTTAAAGGGATCTCACATTTTAAGACTCGTTGATATTTTATATCATCCCACACATATGTAATTCGATCAACTAGTGAATGTATATGTGACCTTAACCATGGCTTGACTTAACATGTTAAGAGTGCATAAAGTGTACTCTGCCTAAAATTAATTGACAATATCAGTAGTAGCCCGATAAATATACGCATTCTTCCCATTTATCTTAATCATGTACTCCACATTTATTTAGCATAACAAATGCCAACTACTAGGAGAACAACAATGCATCAAGCAAAACTAGCCTCCTTAAAATATAAACTTTACATTCCTAAAACATTATTATATTTTGATTTTTAATAGTTGTAATTTTAGAATTTTGGCCTTAAATATATTTGTTTGTATTGTTTAATATTTGTGTAGATAGTAAAAATTTATTTAAAAAAAATTTAAAATGATTAAGATAACTTAATCAAATTAATTAAAATCGAGCCACTACTAAAATGACAAGTAGCTAGGGGTTCTCGATCAGTCACAAATTTAATGTAAGCAAAGAAACCTTTTATGCGAACAAGGGTTTCAGGGAAAATAGCCCCGAATTAAATATTCATTAAATTTAGGATTCGATGCTAAAAATCCCCAATTTTATTGGAACAAAATCGACACTGGGGCTAAAATTGAAGCTCCGAAAATTTCGGGGTTCAAAATGGAGACTCCAGAAGTTATGGAGATCAAAATAAAGGCTTCTAAAATTCAGGGTCGATATGAAAATGTGTTTGGCCTGAAAAGATGCGGAACTACCTCAAAATAGGCACCTCTTTCTTTTTTGGAGGCAAAGTAATTCAATTCAGAGCGATTCGAATCTTTGCCTGAAATTCAGCCAGTTGGGTAAACGATCGCTTTTGAGAAATTAAACCAACCAATCGGGAAGCGATTATTGAAAGTCTAGAAACCTATATAAAACCCCCCATATTTTTAGAAAAAACAACAATTCACATAGAAAATCTGAAAAAAATACGAGAAAATCTGAGGCTGCACTGAGAATTACAAGTTAATCTTTTTAAGCGCAGGCGAAGCGCCACTTTGGTGGTTGGAAGACACCTCAGAACTTGACTAAAGAGGCGGCTTAAGGTGGAGATGCTCTGAGAAGCAGAGGAAATAGTGCTTGAGTTAGAGCGAAATTTGATGAGAATGGGAGCTCAGGATATCTCGAAGCGCTTCGAATATTAAGTGATAAAATTTAAATAACCTTGAATTGATGGCCCAATCTTTGAAGCCCCAAACTGCTGAAAATGCCGGTTTTGAGTTAATCAGTTGGGATATAGAATCTATTCATGTCGGTCCAGCAGCGATAGCTTGTTTCTTTGTCATCTGTGAAGATTGATTTACATCTGAATCAAGTTCATGAAATAGTAGCCAGCGTCACACTAAGTCCATTCTGAAGGTGAAGTCATGGGCGTGTGGCAAGGCAGGGTCCCAGCTGAGGAATGACTGCCCGTTGGGGTCATCAGGATTTGAGGCATGGGCAGAGATCAGGTAAGGCGAGATCGAGGTCAGGTGGAGGCCACGGTTATCTTTGGCGCAGCCTAGGCTCCAGCCTCGGACGTATTATCGAGTCGGGAGTCCATCGAGGGGACCACTTTTGATATCCATTTCGTGGGGCTGTCCCAATCAAAGTCAGTCCAGAGTCATTTCGAGGTACAGATCGGCCGTCTGGCAGAGTTCGTATGAGAGACCAGTTAAGCAAGTAAATCGGACGTCATGAATCATGAAATGATGACTTGAGGGATTAGTTTAGACTGATCGATCCTCTTCGCGATTTGATAAAGCATGCTCTGTTGAGGGAATTTTACTCTCTGATAGGGTTTTATTTATTAGTTCTTTTTAATAAATAATAAAAATTCTTATTTGCATTACAATTTGATAAAAATATATCGATAGAAAATTTGAAATGTATTTTTAGATTAATATAGTTTTTAAATCGAATTATTATACAATATAAATAAAATATATGATAAATAAAATCAAAATTTACAATTATCAAAACATTAAAATGTGATCATCTTTTAAAAATGAAGGTATTATAAATCGGTCAAACAGATCAAATCGTATTCAAATTCCTAATAGATAAATGCATCGACCAAGACCATTGAAGTACTGTATTTTAACAGGAAAGTAATAATGACTAGGGTTACATTCAAGTTATTATTGATTAGCACAAGTGCACAACAATGCACTAAATTTGATCTGTTCCTTTTTCCACCCACATTATACATTGAAGCACAAGTACATTTTGATAGTACGTATTATGTGACACTCACTAAAGTGGTACAAGTTGCAAACTTTTGTTCTCTAAAAAGCTACCGATAAATTAGGCACTATGTCATACTCCCTCAAAATCCTATGTAATAGAATTTTGTTACTTTTTAATTAATTATTTACTTTTCAATGTAATATTTTATATTGAATTTTAAAATTATTTTACGTTGTTTTGTCTACTGTCTTAACTTTAGCATTCGTTGATTTATAATTTTTAACATAAATGAAAAATAGTAAAATTAATTATCTTTCTTAATAAAGTATTTTTAAGTTATATGATCGAGTAAATAGGGACGGAGGGTATGTCTTCACGCTTCCGTCAGATTTTGGTGGGTTTTCATGCTTCGAGGACAAATGCTGTCTTTCAATTACTCTTTAATTTATATTATTAAAAAATTAATATTGTAAAAGTATTTTTAAAAACGAATAAAATTATATAAATTTTATATTTTTTAGAATAATGAATAATTAATAATTGATGGTCAAAGTTTAATTTTTAAAAAATTAAATGTCAATTAAAGTGGATTGAAGGAAATAATATCTAAATGTTTCCAAGTTCCAACTGATGTTATAAACTTAGTCACCACCGTGACAAATTATATAGCAATAAGCAAATTTAAACTTCTACAATATTGTGGATCATATTTATAATGTTTTAAAATTTATAATAATCAAAGTTCATCTTTCATATTATTGGACATTATACGATATCCGTACCCCAATTTTTATTGGGGGTGATAATATATTAATATGTACAATTAACTCAATATTAATTACATTATATTGTCCCAATTCCTTCATTGGATTCCATAGGTGATTCTCGTGGTATTCTTATTTGGGAGTGAACTAGAGCATGCAAAGTGGTAGGTGATAAAAGTGTGAAATGGTAAAAATGCTTAGCGGTCGCCGAGATTAACGTTAAAGTACGAAGGGGAGATGAATGCCGAGGATAATGCGCCAGTGGTTAGGGAGGCAGAGGAGGCAGCACAAGCCAGAGGAATCTGAATCGAGATTACCAGCCGCTTACGTGGCTTCGAGCCATGAAAATTTAGGAGTCTTGGCATTCATATTCATTTCATTTATCGTTTATCGGTTTAGTATGTCGGGACATATAAAGTTTAGCTACGATGAATTAGGGGATGCACCACTCTTCCCCTAATCTGAGTGATAAACAGTGCACTGAGCAACAAATATGAAATATGACAAATAGTAGCTGAAAAAGAGGGTCCTCTACTTGATCTAAAACGGTATTCCATCAAACCATTCTTTTGCTAAGATTGCAAATTATCATTTGAATGATGAATTATTGCATGTTTTATCAATCATTAGGATATAACTTTATTAGTTCGCCTAATTTATAGACGATAGCAAGTTGTCAAATATTACCTCCATCTTAATAGATCGGACATTTTGAATTTTTCCACTTGGGTAAAAATTAATAATTTTTGGAGCGCTAAGTAATTGACATTATTTAATCGAAATTATAATGTTAATATAGTAAAAATTCAAAAATATTTGGGATCAAAATTTTACAACTCATCAAAATTCAAACCCGGTCATCTTTTAGAGATGGAGAATATATACCATTAGCGTTTTTTGGGATCAAAATTAACAAACTTTGATATCTAAATTAACACATATAACTTTTATTTGAATTAATATTGTCATGTTTTTATAGTAATATATGTTGAAACTACCATATTAGAATACATTTTCAACAATCATCATACAACATATACAAAAATATTCGAGTTTAAAATCCAAAAATGAACCAACAAAATTCTGACATGAGCAATCTTAATCAACTTTGGGGGTTAACTAGTAGTCGCTTGAATATTACTTGTAATGATAAGATTTAGGATTCAAGTTAAGAGCAATGACGAGAGCTAGAGATTTTTAGTAGAAAGGCTGTTTTTAAAGTCTACAACAGACCACCACCTGAAGGTGATCTTTTACTGCCCTAAAATTCATCTGCTAACCAACATAAGTTGTTGAGTTTTAGGACTTGAGAATGTTGTATTTGAAATGTCAATTATGTGGGAATAGTCTCTGATCTATCAAATTTAGTGGGTTGGCATTTCATTTGTTTTGCTTCTTATAGTATCTTATGGAATTATGAGCCACTTTGACCTGCAATTTTCCACCACCATTGGTCTCCTGCCTCTTCTCTTCCCTTGACATGAATGGGGCCTATTGTAGTTCTATAATAGCCTGTAGACAAATGATTAATTATGACTGTGCCTTCTTGAAGAGAAATTTACCACCCTGGTGCACTCCTTTCATATCAAATACCTGGAGTCATGTTCATCAGGTAATTGGCTACCCAATCATCTTATCATTAAAATTTGGGCAATGTCTTATCTATTTTAATAGCATAATTTTAAAGATGTTACAATAAGTCCGATTTAGATGAAAGCTCGTCGGGCCGAGCCTAACGCTCGTCTCCCGACCAAGCCAAGCAAATTTTTTTGGCTCGGGCTCGGCTTCAACTCTAACTTAGATATTTAAGAACTTAATTTAACTATGAGTAGATCAAATGGCCTAGCCGGAAGGCCTTTTATTCGGGTTTGAAATTCGCCTTCCCATTAATACTTAAAAAAAGGAATTTGATTTAATTATGATAAGTTTGACATAAAATTATACGGATGTTCAGCATTATAAATATAAGACCAATATTATAACCTAATTATTAAATTTAAGAAGTTAAGAACCTAAACTGAAACCACATTTCATCAACAATAATTATACAAAATACGTATTTTATTATCTCAAATTGAATTTTTGAAGTTAAATATTCATATATAAGGAACATGCTACTACTTTCATCTCAAAATAAATGTCATGTTTTGAATTTTAGTGATCATCTATTTCAACAATTAAAAAACTTAATATATGGTTTCAATTAAAACTAATAACTTTTGTGTAAAAATATCATATCAATAATAAACAACGGTGTACATTCGAAGTTTGATATGTTTTTCAATAAGTATGTATCTGAGGAAAGGAATAAGCCAACTCCCCTTGATCGATTATTTATTCACTCCGTTGCTCAATTTGATTTTAAAGTGAAACCACATGCACTATCAACACGGTAACCAAACCAAAACCAAGTATACAAAATCTAAATGATCCAACAATCAAAATTTGAATCTTGTAATCTTTTAGATAGAAGTACATATTTATAGTTAGTTTACTTGAAAGTTATATTCAACTCCGTTGGTGAATCTTGGGATTCGTGTGTTGAGATTGAAATTGATTTTTTGAGTTGGCCAGGGGGGTAATCGCCCTGGGCTTATTTGGGAAATTCACTTAGGAAGAATTTCGGCACTGGATTGACCCGTGGAGGGAGCCGGGTGCAACTTCTTGAAGTGATTTCTTTAAGGCGGTTCTTAGTTTTTCTATTCGGTTTAGGTTTTAGAATTAGTATCTCATGTAGCCTATAAATAGGGGTCTCTTGGTTGATTATTGATTATGCTCAAATAGTAGAATCACAGAGAAATAGTCTTGAGAGATTTATGAGGCTTGTAATTAGAGTTTTCAATCGATAAGAAAATATCTAATTGAGAGATTATATAATAGGATTCTTGAGTTACATGTCGATTCTTCGTAAGTTTATTAGTGAATCTGGGGAGAATTTGGATTAGCTCGTGAGGATGAATTAGGTTAATTAGCACATTGTCGTTTATTGCTTTCGATCTCTTTTCTGCATCGTATCAAAGATGTAGTATAGGATTGCTCCGATCCGAATAGTTGCTCGCCTGGGTGGAATGCAGTTATTATATTAATTTGAAGTACCGCGAATTAGTCTAATAGCAGATTGTGCGATTCTAACAATTGGTGTTAGAGCCGAGGTTGTGATAATCGAGATAATTCGAGAGGATTATGTTATTTCGAGGCAGAAGGAGGGCGATGCTACTTGAGTATGAGTGTTTGATGGAAGTAATTTTCATTTACATGCAGATAAAATTAAAGACTAAATGTATCTGAAGAATTAGCGAATCACTATCTCGAGGAAGTCGAAAGAGATGACTATAGAGAAGTGGAACAAACTCCACAAAAAGTTATAGGAGACGATCCAGATTGAAGGCGTAATGTGTCTCGTAATGTGGCGAAAGAGAGACCCTGGCATAGGAGAAAATGAAAGTGTTGTCGGTTGTATGAGGGAAACCCACCACTACCGTAATAAAATTGCTCTACTTTATGAAAAATCTCTTTAATTTGAAGATGGTTGAGAGGTACTTCGGTGAACAGCAGATAATGAACAACATAATTAATCAATTGGCGGTATTGGATTTGTTGTGATGAATGGAAAACATTAATTATTTTGAAAAATCGTTGCCAAATAGTTTATGAATCCGTGAGGGGGTTCGATTAAGTCATCTTGTTGGGGAAGGACCGGTAGAACTTCTAAGGATATTCTTTGCTTTCGGATTTGAGATGAGAAATTCGATTGAAGGAAGCAGGTGTGAGTGAGATTCGGGGGCCTACTTTATTTGTAGGGGATGAAAGTAGAAAGAACAACCATAGGAGCAAAGGGAAGCGGCAAGGGGTAGATTCGGACCAGGTTGAATGTTGGAATTGTGTGAGAAGATCATATTAAGAGGCATTGAAAGAAGAGAGATGATCGATGTGGTAAGCGTTGAAGATGGTCTTAATGATTGAGGTGAGTTCGATTGACTCTTGGGTGTTAGATTACAGTGCGTCATGTCGTATTCTTGGTGATTGTAGCGTAATAAAAAATTATGTTCTTTGGAGATTTGGGAATAATGTGTATGGTATGGGTGATGTTGATTTGAAGTTATCGAAATGGTTTCGCTATGGAAGATTATGAAGGCCCGATTATGTGCTAATGACAGAATAATCTTATTTGATTAGTGCTGGGTGAAGGAAGAACATGTTCTTGATTTAAATGTGTGAAAGAAGAAGTCAGCGAGGCGATGGTTTTGACTGCGTCTCTTGATAGCCAAGTTAGTGGCATTGATGATTTTCTTGGATTGGTGAAGAAATGGCTGAGGTTGGATTGGCAGGTGGGAGTTAGAGGATGATGAACTCGGGGTAATGCCGCGGATTCAAGACTAATGGGGAAGACAAGATGCGAAAAATATTTTCAAGTGGGAGATTGTTGAGATTGAAGTTGATGTTTTGAAGGTAATAGCGTAGAGCGTCAGTAGACGAGGGGCCGGCCCCAGGCTCCTTTGGAAGAATTTCGGCTTTAGGGGCCGATTGAGGAGACGATTTTTGGCGAAGTGATTTCTTTAAAAGCGATTACGAGGCACTTAAGGCTGGTTTTTCATCCAGGTTTAATTTTTAGAGCTTTTTAGTATACCGTAAGAGCGCATAAATAGGGGTCTCTTGGTTGATTGATGATTATACTCAAATATTGGAATCATAGATAAATAGTCTTGAGAGATTTGTGAGGCTTGAAATTGGAGTGTTGATACATAAAGAAAACATCTAATTGAGAGATCGTGGAATAAGGTTGAGTCGCATGTCGATTAACTTCACGAAGTTATTAGTGAATGCGGCGAGGTTGGATTAACTCACATTAAGGGGGTAAATCAAGGTAATTCTTGTGTCATTTATTACTTTCTCTTTTTGTTTATCATATTTAAATTAGTATATGATGATTAATCTAAAAGTAATTTATCATCTTGGATGAAATCTAATTATTATTCAATTTAAAGTACGCGATTAATCAGCCGCAGTTGACATTCTAACACATCCAATTAGTGTTTGTGATCGGTGGTGTGGTTGAGTTGGTGCAAAGAAGAAAATTAATCCATATATGATGATGGAATCTAATAGTAATATATCCACCAACAAACGCACATCCTTTTCTCTTTGCTTACTTCATTACTAAATACGTACGCGGCGAATAGCTAAATAATTCTTATAAAGAATTACAGTATTAAACATCATGGCATGTACCACGGTAGATGAAACAATATATCCAATAAAGTTGTTCAAGTAATTAAATCAAAGATTTAAAAATTAATATTTCATTCCATTGATAGTACATTGAAACATCTTTGTTTCAAAACTTGGGTCTCCAAAAACTTGATTAGTACATTTGATTTGAAGTTGTGAGCTGATTTATTTAGCTTCAAAAAACATTGAGTTGAATATCAGCCAATTTTTCTTGAAGGTCAGAGGCTTCTTCTTTGAGTTTTTTATTTTCTTGCATAACGTTGTCATGTTTCTTGATCATTTGATTTAGTTTTTCAAGTAAGTTGTTATTTTCAGTCCTGAGCTTGATAACTTGGTTCAAAAGCTCATCCATCTGCCTCTGTTTCCTCATTCTTGATCTTCGAGCCGATTCGCGGTTGGAAACCATCCTCCTCTGCCTCCTCTCATCTATAATCCTTTGTTGCTGATGATGGTATTCATCGACTTCATCCGAAGTCGAGTTGTTGCTGATTGAGGTATTCTGAGGAGAAAATTCTTGAAAAGATGGAAAATGGTTGTTCAAGAATGTGTTGCATGCTGTTTGGGTGATGTTGTTCTGCATGAAGCTGAAATTGTTAGGTGGGAAATCATAAATTCCTGTTATTTCAGGGGAGAACATTGTTGAATGTGTTTGTAATGAAGCATGAAGGTGATGATGCTCAAAGATGAGTATAATTCTTGAAATGTTTGGAAGGTGTGAAGAAATTGCATGGGGATGGAGGCTTTTATAGGTGGGAATGGAATAACAGGGATATTGTATCAGGAGCTTACGAAAGCAGATCGATAAATAAAGTAGAGCAATCAGAATTTTTATATATGGATAATGATAATTTTATATTAGATGAATAAAAAAAACTTTAAAAATGTAGAGGGGTGGACTATGTATTTTCTAAAAAAAAATGAATACGGAATATAATTTTTGAAGAAAAAAATAAATAATAAAATTTTATTTTTCAAAATTAAAGAGGACAATTACTCCCTTATACCTCCCTCTAGTTCTACAGTCGGATAGAGACATCCATTAGAACCCATAAATGATGCAAAGTGCTATTTATGGGTGATATCTTTTTTTGGGTGGTACTTTAATTCTAGTTTGAACACCATAGAAAACTTATTCATGAAATGCACACCTGAGGGCTACTTACGGGTAATCTCTGTTTTGGGTAATACTTCAATTATCATGCCTAATAGCCACTTGGTATGTGTCCTATTTTACCACTAGCATTTCATCTTTGGAATAAATTATCTACCCTATGAATTAGTGAATCCAGAATTATGCATACCAAAAAAAAAAAATTCAGCGCATTCCGTTAATTGAATGATTATCCACAATGGCATAGCAACCAACTAGCGAGGATCGAATTGCAATATAGTATTATACACTATCAGAGACTAATAAATTTGTAATATAAATTGTTAACTTATTATTAATTGGGACTAAATCACAACTCGATCACATTTAATGAACCAAATTGCTTGATAATTAACTCCTATTATCCCTAACTAAGAATCAAACATATTGAAAGCACAATTGAATGTCAACAAATTCGTGAAAAACACTACTGCTCGCCACATTGAAAAATGAAGAAATAAATTCTGGAATCGAAATGCTAGCTAATGTTTAGAACAGTTGAAAAAACTGATCAGTCTTCTTGAAAGTGAAAAATTCTTATCTCTAAGCAAGAGTTCGTTATAAAGGGGCCAATTAGATGAGAAATTCCAAAGAACATTAGTAACCTTGCCTGTTGCATATTCTTGATATTATGAAAATATTGAAAAATCAAAATTGAAAAGGAATCTTGATTTTGTAGAAATGTAGAATGTCAAATATAGCATCCTCATGCTTTCTCAAGTAACAATATAAAACAGGAAAATGTCTGTTCAGTGTCAGATCGAACGACATGAATCTGGATATTATTTATGCTATTTATTATAATATATTCATGCATAGTATAAGTTTGCTAATAATTTGCTTAATTTCTGTCTGGTCGGTGTGGATAATGATAAGCCTGAAATAACGTATACACACACAACATATAACATAAAAATATAAGCAAAGAATATTCCTTATCTCAAATTAAGTTAAAAGTTTGGCTAAGCCTGTTTTAAAAAACTCTGATCTATTTTGACACAAGTTTCATAAATCATAGTGGTTTTTATTTTATGGTTTCATATTGTTTGACTAATAAATTGATATTTCTAAATTAAAATATATATTTGGAATATATTGTTGTTGCATAATATATATATATTGCTATATAATGTATCTAAGAGTAGTAGAGAGGAAGTAGGATATGAGCATGAGCAAATATCGTCTTGGCCTCAATTAAAATAATTTAAAAAATAGAATTTTATCATTTATTTATTTAAAAATATAATTGTTCGTTCCTCCTAAATGATTATATCTCTTTTTATTTGTATAATATAAGTTCTTTCGTCCTTTTATATGAAATTTTTGGAGAGAACATAAAAAATAATATTAACTCAAAGTAGTAGGTTGGATATAGTAATTCCGACTTAGACATGGCTAGTGACTAGTGAGAATAACGTGGACGGGCCTTTTTCATTTTAACGACTATGGCTTACTTAGTGTTTCAGCTCAATTTTGCATGGGCTGAGTCGTGAACCTTGGACTCCTTTACAAACTTAAAGTTTCTTACCAATTGAAAAATGTTCATGTGTGTAGAGTGTACAGTGTAGTTATATGCAACTTAATTAACTTTTGGTCTTAAAGGACATGGCTTAAGCCTTAATGGACGTGCGTTAAGTTTAACAAAAATCTGGTCCCCATTATGTAAACATCTTACGATGCATTTTATCCGCTTCGAGAATGGCTCCGATTATAAATCTTTCGTTTCTAACTTTAAACGGCTTTGGCCTCAAAAATGAGTTCCTACAAAAACACTCTGCAGGTCATTTCACGAAACATCTAACCATCGCTTAAGAAACGATCAAAAGAGTTTAGGTTCCGAAAAGCAGACTCGGTAATCAAAGTCAACTCTCCTTGATTTGTCTTAATGTTTACCTTTTATAGTCTATTTGATCAAGTTACCTTGCCTTCCAGCCTCGATTTACTCATTCATCGTCGACACGCATTTTAAGCCGCTAGCAGGTCTAGTAATTATGATCTTAATTGCCACCTAATTTAGTCAGTCAATCGTCGCTAGTCTCCAACGTTCTTCTCTCTATACCGAGCCGACTACTTAACCTGCCATTTGAAGCTTTTGGCGTCAAGCCTACTCAAGCAAGGGTCCAAATTTCCCCATTTATTCTGAGCTCTGTCTCGATCCATTTCTGAGCAGTTGAATCTAATGACCTATCCCTGACAAATTTTTACTATTCACGGGACATTTGCCCCTGACCGCCCATTTTCTATTGGTCGATTCGGGCGTGGTCTCTCCAGTTCCACTCACCAAACAGTGCCTTAAATTCCTGCATGCATGTGTTAGGGACGTTTTGCCTCCCGAGCCGTTGTTTTCCTTTTCATAACCTGGCCATCATTACTTGTGCCTATTTAGGAGCCCTTCCTCTCTCTTCATTACCGCACCCCCTTTTGAATTTGAAAACGTTATTCTCGTCTATAAATTGAGAAGATCACACGCATGACCTTCCTCACTTTCATCTTTACAAATTTTCCTGCCTTTTCCGAAGCTCTCCCAATTTTTTTATTTTTTTTCCTTTTTCCACCATAGCACTTACTAAACGCATTACCAGGAGGGCGTCTCCTCCCCGTAAGAGGGAAAAATCTGCAGGGGGAGTAAAGTTCGCCTCCCCCTCTACTTCTCCTCCCGCCTCCGCCATTCACAGCTTAGCGTGGCCTCCCTCACATCAAGCCTTCCTCGGCTAAGCGCCATGCATGACGCCCGCTTCTTCCGGGATCGGGGATCATGTAGAATGGCTAACTCGGTTCTTGACCCCAAACCTCAAGATCCTCTAAGCCCCTCAGCCGAGTCAGTTTTTTTTATATGTAATCATGTACTTCCGCCCCCTTTTGGGGGTTTATTTAATGCAATTTCCACTTCTCGCTTTCGTACTGTGTTTGCCTTTTGCTGGACGTTTTGCTTTTTTAGTTCTATTTAATGTCTGTTTGGTATTTACTCCCTCCATGTCAAGTCGGGCTCACCGACTCCTTAGGTCGTGAGATCTCTACCGATTATGGCTGTGGGTCCTACCTTAAAGAGTTTTGTATCCCCTCGCTCCATTTCGTGTTCTCGGATCCCTCCCTTTATGCTCTTATGCAATGGTGGACGCTGACCTTCCGCGATGGGGCGGGAGTTGGAGGTACATTTTGGACGCTTCCCTTTGACCTTAAAACCTCCTCCTTGTCCAATGCAAGTGATTTCGCTCTCCTCCGATCACCGGCGGTAAAGATATACTCAAACATTTAGATAGATTTACATCAATTTGCTTGTTTATCGGTCTACTCTAGGCAGCCGGGCATAATTGATACTCTACCCACATAGAACTTTTCCCAATACTCAAGACAGTTTTAACTGAACCAAATCTTTTATTCATAGTAAAGGGAATACAAAAATGGGCTTACACGTAGTATTTCCTTTAGGGTGACATTACGCGTTTCGATGACCGTGACAAATGGACGCCTTCCAGGTTTTGGGCTTCTTGCCGATCGGCCCCACAATCCTCCGGATGGGCCCTCCCAAGGGGGACTCCGCCCGCCTCCCCATGAGCGTGGATGCCCTGCCCAAGCGACCAAATCCCCTACCAGAATCGCGCTGCTCAAACTTACAGCCAGCCGCCACCTTACCCTTGTACCGGCCCATCTCTTTATCAACTGGTGACAAATCTCTTTTTTCTTCCAATAGGTCCAAGTCAGCCACAACCTCGCTCTCCTTGCCCAACTTGTCATAGTATGACACTCGAAGTTGTTCCCTGTGTGAATCTCTACAGTACAGGGCCGATCCATGGTACCAAATCAAGCGGGACCTCTCTCCTCGTGGATGGATTGCGGAGTTGTCCTATGACCATGGGCACTGGGTTGGGAGCTCCCGGTCCCAACCTTTCCCTCCTTGGAGCTTCACTTCTTGACACCCCTTGAAGATTACCCTGCTTCATCACTTCCACTGGCCCATTAGCCCGAGGGTACGATACTGAGGCCCTCCTGTTGCTTCTATATCCAAATTTAAGCACAGTCTTCACTCCACTCCGCCATGAATCGCTGCCATTATCGATGAGACTGCGCACCCGTGGCACTCGAACCGAGTGAAGATTTCTTTCAAGAATCGTATACCGCTTCCCCGGTTCGCTGTCGGGCGGCTGCCTCCACCCATTCGGGTGAAGTAGCTCATCGCTAACGGGTGTACCTCTTGCCCCTAAGCGCCCCTGAAGATCTCCTTACTATATCGACACCCCAATCGCATAAAAAGCGTAATCGAACAAAGCGCGACGCTAACCATCTCGAGGCCGATTTGTGACGCCAGACGCCTCTCCGGCTACGAAATAAGATTCACGGACGCGATCCTAGGCATCCTTGGCGCATGAGGCCGTAATATCCCCACTACGCATCTTTGCTGCCAAGGTTTTCATTGATATGGCTTCCGCACATGCCCCCTGCATCTCCTTGACCGCCATCATCCCGTCCTCTCGGGTGACACATTTCAATGGGTGGACCGTGAAAAGAATCTCTCGGTAGACCCCGGGCCCAAATAGGTATACCTCAAGCTCCGCTCGGATCTTGGCTAGCCACCGGGGATTCGGCGACCCTGCTCCCTTGTGTAAAAATCCATAATCTCCTGGTACCATGGCGCGGGCGCGCGCCCCTTACCCACCGGGGCATTATCCATCACTTCCTTTATCCGGAAGGCCTCCTCTGCTACCCATTCCACCGGGGTGGAATCCGGAATTATCCCATACTCTGCCGTAGCTAACCGAGATACTATCCGCCTCCCGATTTCTCTCTCGAGGGGAATATGCTCCATATGATGATCGAAAAGTCCGCCGCATTTTGAACTTCCACGTATAGCCTACTAGTCTTTCTTCGCCTTTATCAATTTTTAAATCGCTTCACATGACTCCACCGTAAACTCGAGAATCCGTTTAATATGGATGCTGCTTCTCGCGCCGCAAAGCATTTGCTAATGAAAGTCCATTGGGCAAGTGCTTCATACTTAGCTCATTATTCGTGGGTCGAAGACGAATCTCAGGCGATTCGATCTTGTGGCTGAGCATGTGGGACAATAGAAAGCATCCTCGGCCCCCTCGAACTACAGTGGATTGCCGCACTGCCTACTTGCATAACAACTGCACTCACGCTGCCTCAACTATGCGAGCAACCTCGGATGCCTCATCCGGCTCATAGGTCATTCCTCATAAAAAATATATGTTTCAAGTGAACAATTAGATCAGACAATCGATTATTACATTTAATAATAATAATAATAATAATAATAAATAATAATAATAATAATAATAATAATAATAATAATAATAATAATAAGTTCGTATATATGTTAATTGTTGAAAAATTAAATATATTAGTAACTGATTGACATTAAAGTTGGCGATGGCTTACTAGAAGTTCATTACAATCTATATATTAATATGATATTTGGTTAATATAAATTAATATTTCTATTGTCGACGAGCCTAAGCAGGTCACACACAACAAACTTAAATCGACTATAATTTAATTATAACTTCCAGGTTTAAAATATAATCATGAGAATATTGGGGGCGAAATTCCAATTGTCGGAAATCACCCCATACGATTAAAGCGGGATAAGTGAAGCAGTTCTTTTCTCTCCACATACATGTCTTGATTTTGTGATGTTGCATGTTCTCGTGAACCCCTCATGTGCAGCTGCTCGACTAGGATAGGAGAAAAACGGCTGGAAGAGTTTTACTACATCTCTCAAGTTCCTAAAAAAGAGGCCGAAAGCATTCATATAAAGGCAATTTAAAATCACTTGCACCAATTATTCCAACTTTCAAGCCGACTCTCTCTCTCTCTCTCTCTCTCTCTCTCCGCTTCCTCTCTCTCTCTCTCTCTCTCTCTCCTTGCTCATCCTAGTCAAACAGATTAGAATGGATTTTCCCACCCAACCTCGCCTATAGCGTTCAATATTTTAAAAGAAGTTCTAAAGAAAGCCTCACGAGGGGTTCGCTCATACGCTGACTATTCTGTAGACAATCTATGTCGATTGTTCGCAGTCTCCTCGCATATATTTCTCAGTGAAATCCTCAAGAAAGGTACAATAATTCCTTAAATATTATTGCTTTTATATTATTCGTAATCCTTATTTCGGTTTAATATCAGAATTGTTATTTTAATATCGAAACCCAATACAAGGTATCACGAGCCAAAGCAATTTAATTGTAATTACATAATTAAAAGCATGAATCGGTTTATGTATTCTCGAATATGAATTTTATATGTTTGAATTACAATTAGATAATTTTTAATTCTGATTGTAGAAGTATGTTGATTGAATAATTAAATATGATTAATTTTTAATCTTCTTCGAAAATAATTATTGTAGTTAAATCAAAAATATTTTTCCAAATGTTTATGATTTTTTTGAGCAAACATTTATATCATGCCACCACGGGCGGTCCACGCAGCCAAGCCAGCCTCGCCATGTCTCCTCGATGGAACCCCATAAGATGCCACGCCACCCACTTTACGCTGGTGACACGTTAGCACACACGCCACGCCATTACCACCACGCTACGTATGACGCCATCGCCGACGTAGTTATTTGTCGCGAGAAGCGCAAGGCCCATACCGTTTTATTGCCTGGGCCGCGCGCCGATCCGCCGAAGAAGCCGCGGGTCGGGTCTTTGGGCTCAAGGATGACTCTTGTATCGCTCTCCCCGGCTTGTTCTTTGGTCGGTTACGGGTCAACAACCCTCTGCGGCCGGCTCGATTACGTTGGGGTTTTAAATTGCTTTTTAAACCCTATTTTCGCTTAAATTATTATTTCGATATCACTAAAAAGCGGTTTTTAAATTAATTTCAAGTCAAAATTAGCTTTAATTAATTTAATTTAACTACTTTAATTATTCTCGATTCGATAGGAAGTTATTTTTAATTAATATTTGATATTAAATTAAAATAAAGACTATTAGTTAATTAATTCTAATTTGATTAGAGTTAATAATTTGATAATTGGAGTTTAATAAATATATAATCTAAAATTAAATTTTATTAAAAGTGTAAATTAAATAAATTATATTTTTAGAAATACTTATTATTTAATATTAATTGTTAAAATACTTAAAATAGTTTTAGTGAATATTTTACACTTGTGCAATTAAATTTTATATTTCATTTGATGAATATACAATGACATATATTTAGATTATTTGTGTGCCTTTAAAATATGGTTCTTATCTATTATAATAACATGCTTTAATATTGCTATTATTAGATAACGAGAATTTATGCTTATAACTCGATAATAGATAAGAAGATTAATGAATTGTATTTATTTTGGGAAATACGACATGTTAATTTTTGCCTAAGATGAATTAGAATTGTTCTATGTTTCAATTTATTATTGTTTAAATTGTAAATATAATTAATTGAAAATGGAGACTCACTGTAGGAGCCAGGATGATAGAGATCATTGGTAGACTAGGCATAGTTGAGAACTAGTCTAGATTTTAGTCATATCAATGAAGTCTTTGCTTAGTGCTATTTTAACTTAATTTATGTTATATATAACTACTGTATTTATATATGCTTAACTTAATTACAAGACTTGTTAAACATAACTAATCGCACTATAAATTAAGTGGTGATCATTATACTCAACTCCAAAGTTGGATTCTAAACCTCATTTATGTGTGACCTACCAGATGAGTAGACGTGTCATATTTAAGACATTTCCAATGGGGCTGCTTTTATACTTTTATTCTATCGATTTGTGACTCTGCTACTTAAACGGTGATTTAATTGATCGATTTGGGCCCCGTTTGATAAAAGAGGTCACCAAGCGTCAAGATGAACTTTAGTAACGCCAAGAATCATGTGATGGTCATGCATTGGTGACGTACACCTACCTATGTGATCGAATTGGAAAAGGCCCCGATTTCAAAATATGATCTTGTATACTTAGCGTGCTTTCAAAGGATTTTAAGCACAAGTATTACTCCTATTATATGATTTTTAGAATTACTTAGTGGCTTATTGTATGAATAAATTTAAAGCCATAGGGTTATTTTTTACATATCTTCAAGAGTCACCAGTCTGCATGAATAATAACTTTAATATACTCCACTCCACTTGGAGAAATGCAATATGCATGGAACTTATTTCGCTCGACGATGCACTCAAATCATGGAATTGAAATAAATATGATGATGAGGCGAGCAGTACCAATAACACTCGTATCATAGATATTTATGTTGGGAAATTACCGCCCTCTACCTTTCTCATTTTCATACGGGTGCTCGACATCGACGTGATTCTCATATTTCGGTAAAAATATGTGAGATTTACAAAATGTTGAAAGGTAAAGACGAGACGTAAAGGATCTGGCAGCAATGGAGCAAAAGTTGCGATCATTGCCGCAAGATCTCGCTTTGTTTAAGTTTGCCAACAGAATGGTACTTAAACCAAAACAATGTCTACAACGCACTGCCTTAACGTAAACACACGCTCTCGCTTTCACAACCGAAAATGATGGTTATTTGTTTTCAATTTGTGAAAAAGTGGTTGTTTTCATTACTCTAAATAGTATAGTTTATGGTACGACATCTCGTCAGAATAGTCTCTATGTATTAGATACAAATGTTGAGACCTATAATATAAATAATAAGAAAAATAAGCCAAATGATTTGAATCCCTTCTATCTGTGGCATTGAAGACTTGGTCATATAAGTGATAAACGCATTAAGAAATTGTATGCTGATGGAATTTTGACATCATCTGGTTTTGAACCATATGATCAATGCGAATCATGCTTGGTAGGTAAGATGACCAAATCACCTTTACTGGTATGAGTGAGAGGGCAACAGATTATTAGGTATCATACATACTGATGTATGTGGACCAATGAATACTCCTGCTAGAGGAGGTTACTCACTTCTTTTCACTTTCACTAATGACCAGTGAGATATGGTTGCTATTATATTCATCGAAGCATTAGAATGAATCTTTTGAAAATTCAAAGAGCTTGAAAAGGAAGTTGAGAACCAACTCAATAAAACAATTAAGGTTCTCCGGTCTGACAGAGGAGGGAAATACTCAAGCCATGTATTTGAAGCACATCTTAGAGAGTGTGGTATTGTATCACAACTCACGCCTGCTGGAACACCTCAACATAATGGTGTGCCCGAAAGGAGAATCAACTCGGCTGATATGGTTTGATCCATGATGAGCACATCCGAATCGCCACCGGGCTTTTGGGGATACGCTTTGGCTGCACGCCATGCATAATAACACTAAATAAATGTCCAACTAAATCAGCTCCTAAGACCCCACATGAGATGTGGTTTGGGAACCGTCCCAAGATTGGTCATATGAAGATTTGGGGTAGTGAAGCCTATGTCAAGAAATTGACTACGGACAAACTTGGACCCAAATCTAAAATGTTATTTCATTGGTTAAAGAAACCAGCAAGATTTCATTGCACAAAATGGCGCTTTCCTTGAGAAGGAGTACCTAGCCAAGAGATACAAAAGAAGTGAGAATCTTGAAGTTGTTCAAGATAGTGAGGAAGTCAACGTTGAGAACGTGATCATTCACTCTCAGAGGCGAGCCCCTCTTATATATAAGAGTAGTTCAACTTTGACCACGGAAAACCGATCAAGCAACCGAGACACACACTACCCTGTGAGGTCGGATGTAACTCAGTCAGAACCCGATTTATAGGTACGTGGTACTTTCTTAATTGAAAATGACGAGCCTTCTTCATATAAAAAAAGCCATGAAAGAAATGTGGCTCGCTAATAAAGATATAGCCATGAAATCCGAAATAGATTCAATGTACCAAAATAATGTTTGGACATTGATGGATCTACCCGAATGTGCTAGACCTATCGAGTGCAAATGAGTTTTTAAAGGCGAAGGATGGAAATGTCCATGTTTATAAGGCTAGACTAGTAGCCAAAGATGTCAAAAAAATTCAAGGAATTGATTACGATGAAACATTCTCCCCAGTTGTAAAGTTTAAATTCATTCGGATTATCTTAGCCATCCATCGCTGCCTATTATGATTATGAGATCTGGCAAATGGATGTAAAGACTGCATTCTTTAACGAGAATCTAGAAGAGGACGTGTACATGACACAACCTCCAGGTTTTACATGTCCTGAGGAGCCTAAGAGGATATTCAGGCTACAACGATCCATTTATGGACTTAAGCAAACATCCAGAAGTTGAAATATTCATTTTAATGAGTCAATCAAAGAGTTTGGTTTCAGGGAACGAAGAATGGAGCCCTTGTATATACAAGAAGCCGCACAAAAACATTTACATTTATAGTAACAGATGTGAAATGACATAATGATTAAGCTCAATATATTCTCGAATTAAGATCCATAGAAATCGATCTAAAAGGCTTATTGATTAAGCCAAAAATACTATATTAATAAAGTATTGAAAAGATTTGGGTGATGGATAATTCCTAACAAAGGAAACCTCCCCTACGAGACATGGCATTACTCTCACTGCCCGATCGTCCTTCCATAAACGAAGAGAAAAGGATGAGTGATGTCTTGCACGCCCATAGATCCGCCATCTATGTCATGTTATGTACAAGTCCACATATCGCACGCCTGAAAAATAAAGCCGCTACCAATCACGCCCGGTGAAAATCATCGATCGCCAAGTCCATACTTAAGTACTACGGGGTGACTAAAGATATGTTCTTGTATACGGTGGGGATAATGAGTTATTAGTAGGGGTTACATCGATGTTGGGCTCAAACCGATAGAGATGATAGTCGATCTCAATCAAAGTTATGTATTCCTCGCTCGAACGGCAAAGCGCAGCTTCCAGCGTAGCATCAAGCAAAGTGACCGTAGCTAACCCGACAACGTAAGCCGGAAAGTATACGCGCCTGCTGCAGCGAAGCTTGCTGGATCAAGAAATTCGCGAGTGAACTTAGAGTAGTACCTAGCATTGAAGGTCCAAAGGGAGTTATATTATGATAACATCGAGCAATACCAAGCTATGAACTAAGATCACATCACGCATAAGGCATCGCACTTTAAAATATCATCTATTCGGGAGATAATCGACAGAGGATATGTTATGAATATGTAAGGTTCAATCGACGATACCGTTAGAATATAGTACTCGGGCTTAAGGACATGCTTCAAGCGGTATTAGTGTTACCGGAGCTAGTTTTTCTTTTTTATATATGTCATAACCGATTGTGAAGACAACGATTGAATTTAAGCTCCCAACTTCAATAAATATATTATTTACTTTAAAACCTATGATCAATACATGTATATATAATGTGTGTGTGTGCATCATTAGTAGGAGTAATCAAATTTATTCCATTTGCAATATAAGTTTTCTAGAGAGGTCTTTGGAGTTGAGAAGTCAAACAAGAAACCTGTCTATCAAGCTTCAGAAACGACAATATCAGGAAAGTCCATAATCGGTATTCACTATTGGAATCGAATACCATTGATTAAAGGGCTGGATTGTCCGATCAATGCTCTGGATCAAATGAGAACAACTCTAGTCAATCACATATGTATACGCGTGGAAATGGTTTTAACTGATACTTGACATCGACCGCCTACGAACTTCAAGATTGTATATCTGGTGGTCCTAAGAAGCTTCTCATAGAACTTATGTTAAATGGCGATTCTTAGACCTTCGGTGGACTGGGGTTTCACTTTACAGAGTCATGTACTTTGACAATGTCTAAACGCTTTCCTCAGAATCGAGGATTATAAAAGACTCAGTTCTCAGATATCATGCCAGAGTCATTGAAATCTTGTACACAAGATGGAATCTGGATATAACGATTTAGATTTTTAGGCCTCTTGGAGAACTGATGATGATTTGTTGGCCAACCTCAGTACTAGACTGAGATCACATCACTTCATACCACCAAGAAAAGTACAGATGCAAGAGTTTGGTGACACCAATCTTACCATAGCTTGACTGTTGAAAATCACGAGGGATCATTTTCAGATGTAATCGATTAGTAAGTAATCGCTTTATTAAATAATCGCCTTAAGGCAAGGGAGTTGAAATATGTGATGTTAAAATCTCATAAATATATGCTCGAACAATTGGACAGGCCAACCGACATTACATTTAATAATAATAATAATAATAATAATAATAATAATAATAATAATAATAATAATAATAATAATAATAATAATAAGTTCACATATATAAAGCTAATTGTTGACAATCAATATATTGTGTGAACTCAATCGACATTACTTGCTATGATGGCTTACTAGAGTCTCGCCTCATAATCTATATATTAATATGATGTTCTATTAACATAAAATAATATATTTCTATTTTCGATTGAGCCTCAAGAGGTCACACAACAACGAAATCTAACTATAATTTAATTATATAACTTCCTGCTTAAAATATAATCAGATGAGAATATTGGGACGAAATTTTAATTATTGGAAATCACCCCATAGTCAACTAAAGGGGATAAGGAAGAGAAGTTCCAGAATGTTCTTTTCTCCACATAAGATGTCTTGATTTTAGGGATAAGAAGTGGAAGGTTCTGAACTCTCATAGAGTCCTGCTCGACTAAACAAGCCTAAAAGTAGGGTATCGATGCCTATTTAAATGCCACTTTTGGAGATGAAAATTTGTTCATTCACTTTGGTTTTCACTTCTCCTTTCGAGAAATAGTGAAAAAGAGTGCCTCTCTCCTCCCCTTCATTTTAGTCGAGTAGTAGGTGGCAAAATCTTTGATTTTTTCGCCCAACCTCGTCTACGCTTTATTTTAAAGAGCTCTGGAAGAAAGCCTCACAGGCTCTGCTCATACGTTTTTATGTAGACTATCTGTAGACAATCTATGTTGATTTTTCAAAGTCTCTTATATATTTCGCCGTAAATTCCTGAAGAAAGGTACACACTTGAATATTATTATTTTTATATTATTCATAGAATCCTGGTTTCGGTTTATTGTAATTGTTATTTTAATATAGAAAACCCAACATTCTGTACCTTCTCCTTCTCCCGGATAAAGTTGCAGATGTCCCCTGCGACCGGCCGCGCCAACAGCTGAGGAGACTATAAGTACGCCTTCAACTCTTGAAAGGACTTCTCACACTCCGGATTCCATTCAAACTCCCTCCCCTTCTTGATGGCTTTAAAGAAGGGCAAACTCCTATCACCAGCGCGTGATATGAATCGGGTCAAGGCAGTTGTCCTTCCCGTCAAACGTTGTACTTCCTTCTATGTCCATGGACTCTGCATGGCTTGTACCGCCACTATTTTGCCGGGGTTAGGCTCAATTCCCCACTGGCTAATCATGTACCCAAGGAACTTGTCGAAGGTTACACCAAAGACACATTTATCCGGGTTGAGCCGAAAGTTTTACTTCCGCAAATTGTCAGTGCCTCCCTTGAGGTTAGCCTCATGATCCGCCACCTCCGACTCTTTGGATAAACATTGCCATCCACGCATCTCGGCTGCTCCATCCAATCTCGGCCGAGAAAACCTTGACCATCCTTCCGATATGTGGCTCCCGGCTGCTCTTCAAGCCGAAGGCCATAACCTTCCAGCGGTAGATGTCATACTCAGTTGCAAACGCAGTCTTCTCTACATCCTCCTCTTCTATGAATATACGCGATATCCTCTAAAGCATCCAGAAATCTACCACCTTCTACCTCGCCGAAGCTCCACTGTGATATCGAGCAGTTCGGCAAAGGGTAGACTTCCTCAAGGGGCAAGCCTTGTTGATTCTAGTGAAGTCCATGCACATCCACACGTCCCATTAGGTTTTTGACTAACAATTATATCGCGCCCATGCTGAGAATAAGATCTCTCCCTGATCGCATTTGCCTCCAGCAGTTTATCCACCTCCTCCCGGATGGCCTCGCCCTTCTCCTCCGAGAAGGTCCGCTTCTTTTGCTTGATGGGCTTATAATGCGGATCAACATACAGCCGGTGAACTGACACCTCTGGATCCACCCCGGGCATATCTTTTGGTTCCCATGCGAAGATATCCCGATATTCCCTATGACTGGATTTAGCATGGCACGTTTCCTTCGCCTCTAAGTGTAGTGCCAATTTTGACGATCTTTGCTGGATCCCTCTCATTGAACCGGATACTCTGAATCTCCTCATGCGGCCGCCGCTTCTTGGAACTCTCCTCTGGGACCTCCAGGGTGCACACGTTCCGGCCTCTAGACCCCTCGGGCTCGAGACGCGGGTTCCCATCTCCATTTGTGCCTTTATTCGCTTCTGGGTGGAGCCCATAGCAGCCCCCCATGCTTTCTTTTGGCTCCTCAGATCTCTCCAGTCCCATTCCGTGTTGGGAACTTCATTTTCAAGTGTATGAGGGATACCACGGCCTCAAACTATTACAACGCGGTCCGTTCAATGATCCTATTATAGGCTTCGTCCGCTATATCCACAATGGTAAACTCTACCATCTTCGTGCCCTGTTGCGGATGCTTCCCCATTGTAACCATGAGGCTTGAAACCCCTAAGTGACTCACCGCACGCTCGCGGAACCCCACCAACGGAGTGGCGATCGACCGGATCTCGCACTGCCTATCCCCAACTCGAGATAGCATCCAGAATAGGATGTTCACCGAGCTCGGTATCCACCAAAGATTCATCCCACTTCAAGTTTGCTATCACCAGGTGATAAACAATGGGTCTTCAAGTGAGGGCACTCGATCCCTTCAAAATCCTTTCTGAGAAGGACAACTGAAACTCTGCACGCCTCCGCGGTTACCGCCAGAAATGTCCCAATTTCCATATGCCCATCTAGCCCCCGAATCTCCTCCCCCTGCTCCCCGCCCCGGACGACAAGTGACTTCTCCCCGGTGATGTTAGAGGTCCATCCGGGATCTCGACCGGCCCCTATCGGCTGCGATCTCGACTGATCTCCTCAGGACATAATCCTTCAACTGCCCCCGCTGAATAAGCTTTTCTATCTCTATCTTCAGGTGTCGGCAGTCGTCGGTATCGTGCCCATGATCTTTATGGTACTTGCTCATATCCCTCTTATTCTCTCAGTGTGGAGTCTTCACGAGGTGGTCAGGGTAATGTACTGCCTGTCTCAATCTTTAGGAACCCATTCCCAAGCATGGGCTCCTAGAAGTTAAGTAATCAATCTTTCCCTCATTTACCTCCTTTCGCTTCCTTGGATCCCCTTCGAGGCGAGAGAAGGCATCACCCCTGGGTAGGTCGGCTCGAGAGTAAGCCCTATCTGGTGCTAGAATCCTATCCAACGCACTTCGCCATCTAGACTGGGTTTCGCGCCCGGGCATCCACCTGGCCGCTTCCTTCCTTTTCTCCACCTCCTCGATCCCAGAGCATATTTGTAGGCCCGCTCATCACATCTTCCAAATCTTGGGTCACTGGTAGTTTAATTTCTGAACTTCGCTGGGCCGCAAGCCTTCCACAAAGTGCAATCACATCAATCTTTGATTGGCCCTGTGTACGAATTGAACTCATCTGTAACCGAACATCCCTTTGAAGGAAGCCGATCGACTGTCTCCCCTTGTTTGATAGTCATCGTGAGAGTGCTCAGTTCTGTTCTTCCCACTTTCCCACATAGGTCCTGGTGAACCGATTTTTTAGCTCATCAAAAGATGTGATGCATCATTCGGGCAACCGGTTAAATCATTTATTGCTAGGCCGGCCAAATTGGATGGAAAGGCCCTGGAGTATACTCTGCTATCCGGCTAGTGGAAAGACATCTGGGACTGGAACTCCGCGATGTGTTTCTCCGGATCCGTCATTTGGAAATCAATGAATATTGGTTTCAATAATTATGCCCGTCAAGGATAATTATGGCATACTTATTGTAACAATTCATTTACTAGTTTAGTTAAATGAGATTACTAAACTAATTATTCAATAATAGTAATTGTAATTACTGGCCGGTTTCTCATGATAATACCTGAGATTACGCCAAATTGATGATCCTATGTATAATCGTTTATAATAATAATAATGATCAATTATATTATTAAGACAATATTCAGTCAGGGGCGTCACAATACATATGGTGATGTTGAATTATATTTCATGTATGAAATTAAACTATATTTGGTAAATTGAGAAATTGATTGTAATCGATAAAATTCTCAATCGGGTAATTTACACTACACGTGTAAACTATTAATTGGATGAACTCAAAATAATTAACTTGTCAGTTTATTTAAATAACTTGTTAGTAGTAATGTTACTTAACGAGTTACTTTAATTAAACGAGTCGGCTCATTAACTATTCGGTTGAGCTTTTAGGTTAAATAATAATATTCTATTTAAAAGGGATGATTAGGTTATTATTAGACAATCAAACCTAATCATCACAAAGAATATTTTCACGCCTCACATTGATTTTTGCCGTTGAAAATCAAGTTTGAAACTTCAAAAGATCCACTTTGGTTTTTGTCATTCGATTATCCAAGTGTTCTAGCAAACTTAAATATAAGATTCAATCCCTCCCTCAAAAGGATTAACTAAGCACTACCAGCTTTTTTGAAAATGCTTGCATTGGAATTCAAATGAGGTTTCGTGAAAGTAACTGTTGGTGATTTTATTCCGCTGCACTGTAAGTACTCTCGTATTAATATATTGTTATATATTATTTAGACCTGATTTTATGACAATTAAATTGATCATGGTATGCTATTTGTTTAAAGTTTTTATTCGAAATATGCATAATTCTCCAACACCATCTTCCTCGTGAATTTGGTAAACATGGGGAGTTTCACTCTAATGATTTGATCGTACTCCTGATGTCGTGAGAAAAAGTGTGCAAAGACTATACTGGCTGTCCCACGCCTCGCTTGTCCCACTACTATCACGGTAGGCATCCACCGTACGTGGGGTCGCCATTGTATCTGTGAGGGGGTACCGGGCTACCATTGCATCCGTGGGGGCGCCTGATTATGCCTGCTTCTACCCCCCATTAAGCTTCTCCCTCAGATGTATTTCTTTCCCGGACGGATGACACTCTACCGGGTTCTTCTTCCTTAGCCGAGATCCGTCCGGTTGTTGCATTACACTAGTTGGCGACGGTCCCCTCGCCATCCAAGTATCCTCCGCTTATTCCTCGTGGGCGCGAATTTCCCACCTCACGCACGGCTCCTCCGGACCTCAAGCTGATTGGCTCTTGGAGCGCTGACCGGGCATTCTCCTCGTTGGCTGGCCGAGGTGGTCATTCATATTGAAGTCCATTGTTCTCGGAGGGCGGTTATCAAGTATTCCCATTTGTTTCCATAGTAGCTTGAATGAAGTGGGCGGTGACTTTAATGCAAGTCTCTCACTGCGGGTCGCCAATGACGATCCGTCCTCGCTTCGTAGCGGGCCGGATCACAAATTCTCCAAGTTGAACTTGAAACACCTTGGTCCAAATGAGTTCATACAAACAAGGATCATGTCTGCCAAAACAAATTCGACAATCAAGCTAAGAAAGGATCGAAAAGAGTTTAGTTTTGAAAGAGTAGACTTTAAATCAAAGTCAACTTCCTCGATTCGGTCTGTACGCTTAATTTTTATACTATTCGGGACCGCTACCTTAATCGATCTCGATGGCTCCTTCATTGTCATTAATGATTTTGTGGCTCATTGTAAGAGGTCGGTAATTATGATCTTAATGGTCACCTTAATCGAAAGTCAATCAAGCTTAGTCTCTTAACGTACTTCTATACCGAAGTTGGATCATGAATCTACATTTCGCCAGATTTTCACTCAAAAGGCTTACTAGCTTATTCGGTAGCCTTGTCCTTGATCCATTTTCTGGAGCCTAATCTAGTTGGACCGATCCCTTTATCATCTCTCTTATTTATTTATTAGATTATCATCTTATGACATTTTGTCACGTATTCATGTGTAAGAATAGAGATAGAAGTTATGACATACAAGATCTCAGGTCTTGTTATATGTGCGTAAGAAAGACTCGAATTCGAACCATCGTAGGATGAAGTTAACAATGTTGAGAATATAACATTATTAAAATTAACTTCATTTGATTTGCCTCCAGAAACAAGGGCCGACGAAACTGGTACAACGTGCGGGTACAAGAAAATATGCAACACTATGCCGCACAATCATATGCAATAATAAATGAGTTAATGTGTCCAAAGAAAAGATACAATGGATAACATTGAAACATTGCAAATAATTGAGTTAATTTCTGGCAAATTGTTAGTTTCATACTATTCAATTTATTTCACTGGTTGCTAATTTCGATCATCAATTATTAATTATTTGTTATTCTAAAAAATATAAAATTTATATCATTAAATTCATCTTTAAAAATATTTTCATAATATTAATTTTTACTTTTTAATAATATAATTATGAGTAATTGAAAATCAAATATTTGTCTCGATATACGATAAAGTCGCTTAAACTGACTGAATTTAATATAACGGAACTAATTTACGTTTTAATTTCCGACAATTTGAAAGTTAGAGATTTATATTCGGTTGTCAATTTTATAAACAACTTCAAATTACCAAAGTATAATAAAGTCATCAAAGTACCACAATCCAAATTCCAATTGCAAGTACTAAGCCATGTGACACTGTTACGGATACTGTGGATCCAGTACCAACATCAGATTCCAGAGATCCGATATATCTGGAAGATTTTCTTAAGAAAATGTCAAAATGCCCTCGCTTTCATTTCCTACTCATTTCCGTCTCATCATATGACTTTATCTTAGGCACGATTCATGCTTGATATATATATATATATCTTGAAAACAAAATTTTAAAAAAAAAGTATATGGTGGTATTCATTCATCTTTATGAGATAATATAAAATGTACGCCTTATTTTTATACTGATAATTGATAAAACATACAAAAGTCACTTACTACCACTTCCACCATGACCGGAGCCGCCTTTTATAAGCTCAAGCAGTGCCGCTTTACATATTGTAATGCAAAGAATAATTTTTATTATTTATGGGTACAAATAAAATTTATTATGCGAGAAAATTTCAAGATATGTGTTTCTATCAAAATTGAAGAGGATCGACCGTCCAAACCATGAAATTCCTCAAATAATATTGACACTCATAGATGTAAAGAATTTGCCTTACTCAATAAAGAGCTTTCAGACAGCTCTGGCTGACTACTGAATTGATTTTGGATTTAGCTTCGATGAATCCTTGGATTCCGTTGGATATGAGCCTCTATGAGTTTGAGCATGCTCCTGGGCCTCATTGACCGAGACCTGCGCGGATACGGTCCCACAGGAGCCCCAGCGCAACAGATACTAGATGAACTCGACCTCGATCTCTGACTGACCTCCCGCCTACGTTAAACTTGATGGACTTACCGCAGCGCTTAGAAAAGGGACTTGCTTTGACTACTCCTAGCGGGACTATGTACCGGATAAGCTACAACCGTCTCATAGCGACTTTACAAATAGAGGCCACTGTCTCAGTACTGAATTTCGACACTGATAGAACCCCGAGCTTTAAGTTGTATATAGCAAGCAAGACAAGCAAATACGCTTCGCTTGCATTTCACGACTACCACAACGTGTCACATAGAGGGACTTAGTGAGATTCGACTCACTCGACTCGATTTAAGCCGAAATAATAAGCATACTAGCTTTTACTACAAACAGCCTTTGCCAGCTGGCTGATGTAGAGCGACGATCAAGATGGGCGGTTGTCTAACCTTGTCATTTATATCGATCAATCCAGATAAGCCAGCAAATAAGCCTCGGCCTCAGAATCCAAATTTATATGACTAAACGCTCGTATTTCTATATCCTGAACTCGATGAATCAAACCCGAGATTTTGGGGCGTCGTAAGATTTATGAATAATCAGAATCATTTAGCTTATCCCGACATTAAGGGTTCTTGAAAAACTTTCGCCGACTCCTCATCAAATTTTTGCTTCAAACTTGAAAATTACCGCGCTTCAGGTAGTAATCTTGATTTCAGACGCCTATTTTTGCCACCGTGTTTTCCACCACCACGCCAGCTGCTTTTGGGTTTACGGTTTAAAAAGATTTAATTTAGAGAAATCTCTGCAGGTTTTCTCCTCATTTTCTCGTGTTTTTAAGCAAATGTTATAATTTTCGAACAAATGGGGTTTATATATCTTCCGGCCGTATACTGGGCTTTTCCTCGATCGGGTCGTTCATTTCTCGTGATTATGATCTTAATCGTTGATTTTTTGAGGTAAGATCTGGACCGTTGATAAAAAACACAACTTGGTCACCAAGAAAACCTAAAGTAGGCGCCTACTTTGAGGTCCCTGGACTTTTGGAGCTTTTGATTTTAACCCCAAACTTCTTGGAGTCTTCATTTTGAACTCGTGATTTCTAGATTCTTCATTTTGAGCCACGTGATTTCGACTTTTAATTAATTTGATTAATTCATCTTAATCAATTTAATTATTATTTATGAGATATTATGTGCACTATGAAGATGATTACTATAATGTGAGCATTTATTTGGGTGCTAAGATGTTGTGATATTAGATAACAAGAGCGTATTGAAAGGTGAGTTGCGACAATAAGACAAATCGAGTTGTGAGTAAATTTCGAGGATGAAATTTTATAAGGAGGGTAGATTGAAATAACCCGAATTTTTATGATTCAAGTAATAATTAAGTATTGCTCTACTTAAAATAAAGCCTAACTGCATGTTGCATAAGCTAAGATACTCATCTTTTCCTCCTACCAAGAAAGCGAAATGACTCGTGCTTAAGCTTCTTATTAGACACTCCTACTGCTTTCTAGACACCTCGCTTGCTTATAGACTACTCTAAGCAACTTCATTTCTATAAATAGCATAAACTAAAGAAAATGAACTACACAAAAATTTTTCTCCTCATTTCTCTTACTTGGCCATGAACTCCCCCTCCTCCTTTCCTAATTTTTTTTTCTTTTTGATGTGATTCTCCTATTAAATCATAACCTTCAAGTTTCAAGAAGTAAAAGTCTTGATATCTACAGGGGTGATTGAAGTAGTAAAGTTATTGATATTTGACTTGATTGGGAGTGACTCATCACACGTTTATAATCTTTCATACATTATGAATATGTGTATTGTATATTTTGGGTTGTTGTAAGTGGATAACTATTAAAAGGATTATGAGTATGTTGATATGATAATTAATGAGGTGGATATATGAAAAGTTATTTATTGAGATGAGATTTAGTAAAATGTGATCTTGATCAGATAGAAATGATATAACGGTACACGATATGCGTTTTAGAATAAAGTTCATCAACTAATTGGTTGTAGTGAGAAACTAGATTTATGAGATATTGAGATGTTATAGATTTGAGATATTATGATGTGACTATATATGAGTAAAGAGTTAATATTATAAAATAACTGTTAATTGAGATTATATGTGTTTATGAATGTAATGAATAGAAAGGAATAAATCATTTGGTTGATAACATTAAATGATAAGATAAAAATATTGAAAATGAATTGTTATGATATTGATGAATATAGATGTTGAGATTATAACGCATGTACATAATACGATGATGTAATGTGTAAGATTATATGATGTCGAAGCGCGATGCATGACATGAGTAGTTAATAATAAGCGTGATATTGATATGTTTTGATAGGAGTACGGCGACAACTTGATCAATTACTTGATTGCAGTAGCTAAAATAATAGCATATCTATCGAATATGTTAATGGGCCGATTGTACTATGAAGTCATGATTGATATAGTAATATATAAAAAGAATGGTAACATGATGATGATAAATGACGATAGATATATCGGTGAAATTTTAAGGTCATGTATTTATATTTAGTGATATTGAGATGGTTATGTATTAGCATGATGTTATGATATGGCAATATTATGAAAGTGGATATGATTTGAGTTGTGACTTATGATGTGATATGTCCGGTATTCTCTAGAATCAACGGTCCCATAGGATCACCGGTATTCGCAAATCAACGGCCTGTGTGTCCGGTATTTGTTAGAATCAACGACCCTATAGTCCGGTATTCAATGGAATCAACGGTCATATGATTTAGCTAAAATGTGATTGTGTGTGAACTCTATTCCGGTTAGTTCAGATGTTGAGATGATTCGATTTTATCCGTTTGCTGGAGTAGAAGCAACGAGTGACGTTGATTATTACATTATTGTGTCCTCGTTGGCTGAGTAGTGTTCCAACGAGTAACGCTTGATTATTGGCATTATTTGCCCTCGTGATGCCGGAGTGGCTAAATCTTAATGACGTTGAATTTTCTTCTATTAGAGAAAGTAGACTCTAATAGAGGGCCTGAATAGAGTTATTGTTGCTTATGTGATATATTAGGAGTTCTTGATTTCGTAGGTGATAGTATATTATATCGAGCTATTTGATATTATAGTGTTATATGATATTATTGAATTATTTTGTAAGTTGATTGTATTAAATTGTTTGGGGATATTAAATTGTGAGGATCATATGAGGCCGATTTGAAAGCGACATGACAAAGATGAAAAAAATATAATGAAAGTAATTATCACGACTATACGATGCTACATGTTTATATATATGTATTTAATACGACTAAGAGGCGAAGATTCACGAATCTCGCAAGCTCACCCCTTCTATTTCTCTTGGGGACCCCCAGTTGTTATTTATTATTCAGAAAGTCGTCATCAAGCATCATTTGTGGCGAGTCGAGTAACTCATGATTCAGATTGGGCGGTTATGATATCCTCAATACCGCAAGATATACCTCGCTGGCCAAAAGTATTTATTTAAAAGGTGTATATGATTTGTACGACATGAAATTACGGCGTAATATTGGTTATTATCTTATCACCATCCGGTTCTAATCACATCAGGATTTTTCCTTCATCCTTTTGGTCCAGTTGTATTAAGAATTTTCGATATTCATGCTGGGTTTAACCTAACCTCAAGACGCCAACATGGGGAATGATCGTTACACTATATATATATATATATATATATATATATATACGAAGTATATTATTTCTCCATCTTAAAATACTTAATTATTTAAAATCTTTCATTTTTTGATGTTAGGATAATAAGCAAGTATATTGTCATTGTAAAGTTCTATGACATATTGAATCACAATTATTAAATTTAGGTTCAATAGTTACTTTGCCTCTTCAATAAATTAACACATTATTATATTTATTTTCAATCAATTCATATTCAAAAAATACAATCATATTTAATGCTGCCACTAGCATATATGTATGTAGTAAACACCAATGAGCTGGAAATGACTTAACACTACCATTATTATTACTCTACTTATCTCAAAATAAATAATTATTTATTAAAAGTTGCTTTTATTAAGAATAAGAAAATCTATAATAAATCAGAAAAATATATAATATTAAAATGTAAAAAATTAAAAAAATACAAATAATCAACTATTACGAAAGAAACTTTTTAAACGATCGCCTATTTCGGTATTTGGCGAAGCGAGCTGGATAATTTTTGCTAAAAGTGTGAAACGCTTCCCCATCGATTCCATTACATTGAGGATGTGAATCGCGGATGCCTCAACTCGCTGTGTGGGACGAAATTACTTTAAACCATTTCAATACAGCATTCGCCACTCAAGCGCGACTGAACCCACACCACATAAAGAGACTAGGATGCTGATATTATTTAATACGCTCCTTTATCGCTCCTTTACTTGTTGAGGTATACCCACAACAAGAAATTATGACCTCATCAGTGCTTGCCTACGTCGTTCTAGTGATCAATTTAAAAGTCCAAACTTCGCAAAACTTCAACTTTAATTGCTTGTGAAGTGGGGAAATGAAAAGTCAAAATACACCCAAAATTAGTAGCCAATATTATTTCAATAATACTGCATATCTATATAAGTTAGTACAAATATTCTAGTTTCTAGCATTCTTGATTCCTAGTTTCTAGCAAGTAATTATGGCAGTCTTTGTATCAACCACATACTACTTTCTTCCCCAATTTTTTGATGAAACCAATCTTCAAGCAAACATTGGCCACAACCTCTGTGTAGTTGATCTTATTACCTCACAAACACTCAAGGTCAAAGTAGGCTTGGTGATCAAATAACTTCCAAAATTTCTTTTTATAGTCTCAATGATCAAATAATCAAGAAGTAGGGTAAGTATTAAACCTAATAGTTGAAAATCTTGTATAGTATGATTTAATAAAAGTTCTGTTTTGATTTTAAAGAAGATAGGAACGAATTCTGAGAGACTCGTCATAGTATTGTTAAAGAACATAAATATTTCTTATGAACAAAGATATTAGATCAAGTCCATCTAGAGACGTCCAAATAGACATAGTCACCTCGAGTGATTCTGAACTTAGTAAAGAAAGCAGGAGGCTTGCCCTGATTCTTGCAAATCCCATAATAAAAAACATGAGGGATCAAGAACTTGGCAAAATGGTGCTAGGGGTTGCACAGCCATACTGAATGGGCTCCTGCTGAGGGATTATTGCCCCCTGACTGCTACTCTGATGGAAATTGTTGGAATTGCAATTGTGCTATTGGCTGTTCATGGAATAGTTGGATCATTTCTTCCTTCGGGATTACTTTGGATTGAGGGAATCATTTGTGTCTCAACCGCTGCTCCTTTCATAGCTGCAGCCACCGCTGTGATCCTTCCTCCTGCTGATCCTGAAGCTCATGTTACACATTAAGTCATTGTTTATTATTAATTTTGACATATCAATGTGAGCATGAAAAGATATGATGTTTTTAAAAAAAAAAGATTTGAACCTCTCTATCTTAACATGTTATAGTATTTTGACACTTGTCGATATCAGTCCATGTGTCAAGAATTGAGATATAGATTGGGACATACTCCGTATGAAATTTCAAACCTGATTATATATGTAAGTATCAAAGACTCCAATCCAAAGTATGGTCACACTGATAATGTAAGATATAAGGTTGGTTAGTTTTTAGTGTTTAGAAATAATAATAATAAATGTTATGCGAAATGTGCTTAGTTTAAATTTCCCAACATATTGAGATTCTTTCGATTAGACTACCTGATGATTGAAAATTTTATTCAACGTGTTGAAGAACAAAAAATTTGATCGTTAAAGGAAGTATTGAAAAATGATGTGCATTAATTGGGGTAAAAGATTAAAATTTGTTGAATAGAGGAGGAATGAGTCAATTTCTGGGACCGCATTAGAAGACTAATGTTAGTTGGTTTGATTTTCGGTTCTTGTCACAGTCTCAATTATTTCGGATCGGTGTTTTGATAATTAATATTTTTTAAATTTTTTTACCAAAATTCATCATTTTTCTCTATAAATAGAGGCCTCTCATTCAATTTTTTAAGTCTTATTATGTGTCTTAGGGGTTTGATTGTGGTGTTGGATGGTGCGTTGTGCCCGATATTAGTTGTTGGTGGTTGTCTTGGCATTGATTTCTTGGTTAATGCCAGCGTGATTTGCTTATTTCAATTCTTGTGTTTATTATTTTTTGCTTAAAAAAATTAATTAAAATACTAGGATTAAAATTATTTAAATAAATATTTATATAATTTTAGTTTAAAAAATAAAAAATAAATTTATTTAAGTAAATATTTATATAATTTTTGCTAATTATGTAATCGTAAAAATATAAAAATGCATAAAATATATAAAAGATATTAGATAAAGTGGTGTGGTAGGATATTGAATTTTATTAGCAGCCAAAATTGTAGTAATAAAAATTGGGTAGATATTAAGGCCATTATGTAGAAAGAAGATAGAAGGTGATGTGGGTGTTGGGAAAATTGTAAATAATGATGTTGAATAAATGTAGAATAAATATATCATTGTAGATAGTCTTACAGTACCTCCAGAAACAAGGGGCGACGAAACTGGTAGTCTGGTACTATGTGCGTGGGTGGCTCAGGAAACATATGCAATAAGAACGAGTTAATGTGTACAAAGAAAAGATGCAATGGATAACATTGAAACTAGTACCAGGATAAAACCAAATGGTCAGATTCTATCAATAAATATGACAATATATAATTAAATAGACACATTAGTCACCATCTTACTCAGTCTCTGGGTTAGTTGTCGATTGAATTTTTATGTTAGTTTTATTTTCTTGTCATTGTATGTATATGATCAAGTTGCATACGTGTCCTCTATGTCAATAATTTTTTGGAGAAGATACCACTTGCTCATTTATTACTAGGACCACATTTTGTTTTCGATCACAACAACAAATGATATATATCTGATTGATAAAATACTTTAATATATTACAAAAATCGGATATTTAATGTTATTGTCTGATAATATTTCTTTGTATTATTCTTATTCTTTATTATCTCTTAGTTTTTTAGTTGTCGTTTAGATTAAGGAAAAAAGTATTCCAAAATATATTAAAAGTATTGAGATGACAGTCAGTTTTAAACGATATATTTAGTTGGTTTTTTATTTCAAAGAGAAAAATGGTTCAAAAGGTATATTGAAAATATAAAAAAGCTATTTATTATGTTAAAGCAGCAATATAAGAAAAATAATTTTTTCTTTTAAAAGCGATAATTATAAAAAACGGAGGAAGTATATATTAATACTAGATGAAGTAAGGCAAAGAAGAGAGGAGCAAATGCTATATATATTTTTGCTCTGGTGTACTTTCATTTGCAGGGACGGGGGCATTTATACTATAACAATTACCCATTTATCACTATTCAATTTCCCAAATTTACCTAAGATATTTCAACATTACTATTTACAAGTTGAATTATGCTTATTTCACATCTGAAATATCTTTATTTATTTCACTTTTGGAGGCAAGTATGTATAGTTAAGAGTTCTTGTAAGGAAAGGCAATGTAGATAAAAATCGCCTCATGCTTAAAAGTACGACAATGTGCTCACTCCGGTAAAGCATGTAATTAACTTTAAAATCAGAGCATTAGAATCGTTAGGCGTGCTTGAAAATTGATGTAAAATTGCCTTTGAAGAAGAATGCATTATATTATCACGTGAGCGAATATCAGGATAGTTTATTTGTTTTCAAATGCTTGAGTGAATGAAAAAAAGCTTTTTGGGGGAATGTGTTTAGTTCTATCATTTTTATGTAACCTTATTAAATTTAGTATATGCAGCATTGTCCTTGTGTAATATTGTTGAACTCTTGTCAGTTGAGTGAGGCCCGTTTTAGCATATGTGTTGTGTGTCTACTGTTTATTCTTTAACCCCGTGAGCAATAACTTGAGAATGATTTGGCTTTGGGATCTAGAATGTGTGGGTGTCTCGTATGTAAATAATGGTTTATATTATTATGAAAGCAATGTCAGAGATCGGGGCGTCTTATAGAAGATATAGAAATATATGTTTCATCATTTTCTAATGTCTGCTTTTGTAGGATAAAGAACTAAATCTTGCTAGTAAATTCACTACCAAAAGCTATATCAGTCTGATTAGCAAAATACATTAATCTTGATTACTTGTTTGAGGTATGAAATGCTTGATGCAAGATTCTCTTCATTTTTCTTCCTTAGGAATGAAGAGATCATTTTTCAACATTAAATGTTCTTTAAATCGTTTGAAAGTTGTGCTGGTTAGATTGTCAAATGTTAAGCATTTTTTGGGAACTGTTTTCCCATATAATTAGATTGGTGTACTAGTATAGCATTTCGGTATCGCTCAATTTGTAAATCAGGAATAAAAACTTAATCTTTTCCTTGATTTTTCATTTTAAATTCGTTATTTAAGTAATCCATTAAACTGCTTTAATTTAGATTTATTAGTTTCAATGATATTTAAATAAATGCAGCAAACGTCGATGATTACAAAAATCGGATGTTGTTTTTTTATAAAAACACAAGGGCAAAATAAATTGTTCACATGGCGCTGCTTTAAACAAATATTCACTTAACCCTATTGTACCACGTTAAATGCGGATTGCTTTAACCCATACAATGGTCTTTTTAACTTAATTGCATATATTTATTTGGGTTTTAGATGTCTCAAGTATTTTAAATCCCTTAAAGGGGTATATATATTTAGGTATCAAGTGTTCCATATAAATGTCACGATACTTGACATTAAATAAGATCATATGTAGTAAAAATATCAGTAGTGTTTATACCTCCACAGAAATAAGATGCTTAAAGAATTAAACTCCTCCACTTAAGTATGAAAATTTGGTAATAAATAACAGATGAAAGATTTTACCCCAACTTCCGCGGAATAATATTATAATGTGAAGTTTTTAACACCTCATAAATATAAAAGCTTGATATAATAAAAGTATAAAGTTAGTATACCAGGGGTATCTTTCATGATAGATGAGTATTTAAACCTACATGGTTATTAAGTTGTGAAGCGAGATAGAAATTTAATTCTCACACAAATAATAAATCCACACACTTATTATAGAAGCGCCGAGCAAGTTGCCGATTTCACATAATAAGGGATGAAATAACCACTCTAGTTATAGGTCACTTAGCGGATTGTTGGTTTTTTCTGCTTGAGGGGTAAATCATATAATAATAATAATAATAATAATTTTTCGCTCACGATTATAAAATGCGGCGTATTGCAGGTTATACATAATTATAGAACTTATAACCAAATAAATATCAAAAGTGATAAACAAAAGGAGTAAGTAGTATGCATAGTAGTAATACTTCGATGAGATGATCGTCTTTGCGATAGCATTATTCTGAAACCGAATATTAATAGCTCCAGAGCTAATATGATATGCTCTTATATTGTACTATTGCTATTAATATATATTAACTCTACTAAGATGAAGTAAGAGCGAGAGAATATAAATGCTATAAATATTTTTGTTCTAGTGTACTTTCATTTGCGAGGATCGAGTTTTTGTCTTCTGTGAGGTGCCATGTCATTTATTCAATTTTCAAATTTACAAGAGAACAAATGTTACAAGATATTTCAACATTACTATTTACAAATTCAAATTCTATAACATAATATATTTACTTGGTTGAAAATTATGATACTAGGTAAAGACTCTTGCAAACGAATGCTTATTGACTACATCATTATACACAATAAACTAACACCCATGACCCAACTAAATGAAAAAAAATATTACATGCATCCTTATAAGATTGTCAAACAGAGTTAGGATTTTGCAATCTTAATCAACTGAAGAACTAACTTTGGTAACAATTATAAAAACAAGGCATATGTAACAAAATATTTGTTCGATATTAGTCAAAATAACTCGTATTTGAATCAAAATTCACATATTAATAGTAAATGAAGTACAACAATGTTCATCTCAATTACAAAAATCATTACATTCATTAGCATTTCAAAATGTAAAAAAAAAAAAAAAAAAATAAAGTTGATGCCTAAAATCATCTCGAAAAAGAGTTGGTATTTACAATTTGACAATTTCACCAAGAAAACTTCAACAAATTTTATCTCTCTATTAAGAATTCAATCAAACTGTCGTGGCAACAATAACTCTTTTTATTTATTTATTCCAAAGTACATTCTTTTATGATCATGTAAAGGAAACCACCCCAGATTGACCATATATTAAACCGATAATGTACAAACACCATATTCCTGTCTAGAAACCTTTTTTTCTTGCTCAGGGGGTCGTGCCCAAAAATGACAATTTTTAATTATTTGTTCCGTTCATAACTTCCCTGTAATTTTTTTTATACAAAAATTCACTATTTTATCATGTTAAAAATATTTTATTCACAATTGATAATATCAATACAATAAATAAATTATTCATTGTGAAGATAAAAACTTTTATGTTTCTTGGTGTAGTGTACAAGTTCTAAATGAATAATATTTTGATAATTTATGTAAAAATTGAAGAAAAATTCTTCTATCCCTAAAAAGATATGATTTTTTTTATTTATATTTATATATGATTTTATAAACTTCGATCTTAATTATTTTATTATGTTTCACGGTATACTATTTATAAAATTGTGGTTAAATATGTTACATCTTACTTTGACATATTTTAATTTAAGTAAAAATTTGTCAATCAATTAAAATAATAAAATTTGTTATTAATTATGATTATTGAAAAATTAAATTAGACGATGAAGTACCAAAAGTAAAACGTGACATGCTTACAAATTTCCTGGTCATACCCTGCATTAAATAATCTCACTATATTAATTTAAATACATTTCCAGCGAGGCAAATTAATTATTTGGGACAAAAGAAAAAAGTAATAGATAAGCAAACAGACAGGGTTTAGCCGCCCTTAAAGAAAAGGAACACCAACTATTCATAATCTCAACAAAACCCCATTAATTAAAATTTTGCATTTTTATTCTGAAATTTTATTGTTTTTTGCTTCATAAATATATAAGCTGATTGGCATTTATTTATTTATTATTATTTGGGGTTAAAGAGCTTGGGGGTTCTTTAGATTTGGTAGATTAATTTATTGATTTTTGTTGGTAACTGATGTCCCAAAAGATTATTCCAGTTTTTGATTGTTTTTTATTATTTTCTGTGCTTAAAGTGTTTGAGGGTTGTTTAGATTTGACCATTTAGTGAGTTAATTTAGTTGACTTTTTGTTATTAGCTAGTATTTTCTCCCAAAAAGATTGTCCAGTTTTGATGGTTTTTATTATTATCTGTGCTTAAAGAGTTTGAGGGTTCTTTAGATTTTACCATTTGGTGATTTAATTTAATTGATTTTTTGTTATTAGCTAATATTATGTCCCAAAAGATTGTCAGTTTTTGGTGTCCCAACTAATACTATATCCCAAAAAGATCTTATTTTTGAAGTTTGATGGTTATTTGTTAAGATTTTAAAGTATTTACATATGTTTTATAATATTTGGTGAAAAATGTATCAAATGCTTATGTTTTTAATGTCTTTACTATTAATTTGATGAATTTGATTAAAACCAAAGTTGTGTGTGACAATTTAAGCTACAAAGTTTGTTACTTTTTACATTTGATAATAAAAATGGACAATCTTTTTTAGATGGATGGATTGTTATTTATGTCCTAGTTTTCTGTAGCTTCTTGATTGATTTGCCACGAATGAATTTATTGATTAGGTTGTGTAAACAGTTTTACATGTTTTGAGTAGTATGCTGAATGAGCTGATTTTCACATTACTATTTTGTTGAATGTTGAACTAATATTTAAGATATGAGTATAATTGTCTTTATTTAGAATTGTGTAGGTTTGTTTGTTGGTTTTTTATTGAGTTAGATGCTGCTATATCTCTTTAAAACAGATCTTAATTCCTAAAAATGAATATAATTTTTTGTCGTGTCTGATGTTTACTACATGTTATTTTGTATTCTTGCCAGTTATGGAGATTCTGTAGTAGGAGTTCTTGCTGGCTTGGTGTCGTTTCACGTCACTATAATTAAGTCTGCTGATTCATTGCTATCCTTTCTGATTGGTGGGTGCTAGATTGCGTTGGTGGTGCATATTCAATTGCTTTTTGTAGTTTCTTCTGGTCCACTAGTATTCAGCTTCTAGGATTAACGTCTCTGAAAAGGGGGAGAGGTTCTCTTCTGTTTTCATCTTGCTGGCCGGCTGTGAGGATTATTGATCTTCTTCCTGTGAGAGCTTGTAATATGGATAGTCCTGTTCAAACTCAGATGGCTGTGGGAATTTTCAAAAGCCCACTGAGTGGGGAGTACCACAGTAACCAGAGGATCGATGGGAAACCTGTTGGAAGAAGACGTGTTTTTGTGCAGACCGAGACTGGTTGTGTTCTTGGAATGGAGTTGGACCGTAATGACAATGCCCACACTGTGAAGGAGGATTGCTCTCAAATTTTCCAACTGATGAAAGTTCTTTGACATTTGGTGATATGGTGTTGAATAATGATCTCCGTGCCATTCGTAAGGACTCAAAGTTCATCCAACTCTATATAGAATATAGGTAGGGAGAGATCAGAGCAAAAAAAGATCGGAGCGGTCCTATTGAGATCATAGGCCATTCTAGTCGTCTTTCCAATATAAAACAGCTTATCAATGACATTGTCAAGGGAATGAAGATGGGTATTGATCCTCTTCCTGTCCATGGTGGTCTTGGAGGAGGATATTATTTCAGAAATAGTTGTGGTCAGAATGTTGCCATTGTTAAGCCTACAGACGAAGAACCTTTTGCTCCTAACAATCCGAAAGGTTTTGTGGGAAAAGCTCTGGGCCAACCAGGTTTGAAAGGCTCCGTTAGAGTTGGAGAAACAGGATTCAGGGAAGTTGCTGCTTATCTACTAGATTATGATCAGTTTGCCAATGTTCCACCAACCGCATTGGTGAAAGTAACTCATTCAATCTTCAATGTCAATGATGGGGTGAATGGTAATAAGCTTCAAAGAAAGAGAAGTGTCAGCAAGATTGCATCTTTTCAGCAGTTTGTCCCTCATGATTTTGATGCCAGTGACCATGGAACCTCAAGCTTCCCTGTTTCATCCGTTCATCGTATTGGAATATTAGACATTAGGATCCTTAATACTGATAGGCATGCAGGAAACCTTTTAGTTAGGAAACTTAATGAAAATGGAAGGTTTGGTCAAGTGGAATTGATCCCAATTGATCATGGTCTTTGCTTGCCAGAATCTTTGGAGGATCCATACTTTGAGTGGATTCACTGGCCTCAGGCTTCAATTCCATTTTCAGTGGATGAGCTCGAGTATATAAAAAAGCTTGATCCTTTTGGTGACTCTGAGATGCTGCGAAGTGAACTCCCCATGATTCGAGAGGCTTGCTTGAGGGTTCTTGTTCTTTGCACCATTTTCCTCAAAGAAGCTGCTGTGTATGGGCTGTGTTTGGCTGAAATTGGTGAGATGATGACCAGGGGCTTTCATAGTGGTGAGGAGGAACCAAGTGAGCTGGAACTTGCTTGCATAAAGGCACAAAGCATGATTGTTGAAAAGGAGGTGTTATCTCCCAAAGACTAGAAATAAGAGTGATAAGCAGGTTTCAGTTTGAGCATCTTGACTTGATGGTGGGTATGCCCATTCTCAAACGATTGCATCTGAGGACTTTACGTCAGTATCACCAATCAATTTTGGATTTGGAGGTGGCAACGGCCACTTATTAAAACTCACCATTCAGATGAAGCATGGGAGGTAGGAACAGAGTCACTTACAAATGTTTCCTCTCCAGAGAAGACATCTGTTCTGAAGTTATCTACATCACTCAAGAATATTAGTTTAGGTGAGAAGAAGCACAACCTTTCTAACTTTACAGGAACCAAACCAGGAAACGACTATCTTGGTAATTCATCATCGGGCCACAGGAGTGCAAATGAGCAGCTGCCTGTAAGTGGAAGCTTTGTGAAGCTAGTCGACATGAATGAAGATACATGGTCGTCGTTCTTGGAAAAGTTCCAAGAACTTCTGTATCCAGCATTTGCCAAGCGGAAGTCCATCACGTGTGATCAGAAGCAGATACAGAAACTTGGGACGTCATGCCAGTTTTGATTTGCGACATTACCATGTCTTGCTATAAGTCATGCTGAAGTTTAGAGTAGTGAGGGTGCAGGTTCGTTCGAGGTACAAGGAACTTCTAGGTAGCATAGCAACGTTTCTCCCCTTCAAATTGTGGAATTAGGTTGTAAATATTCTTCGGCAACGGCTGTGACATTTAAAGTAGGGTTTGAATTTGTTGTATATAAATAATTTGCCAGACTGCATCTGTTGAAAGAGAAGATGGCTTTTGTTATGCTCTTTAATACTCTCTTATCAGCAGCTTTCTTTATGATGTTCTTAGTTTCATGCATTGTTTTGAGACTTTTGTAGTTAAGTATTCATAATTAAGAAGTCATTGATCCAGGCCTTCCTTTGGTCAGAAATGGTAGCAAAGTTTCATTTTGGGTGTCTCTAAGCAGCTTGCAAGATTGGATGTGGATTAGTTATATCTTCTGAAATCAAGCTGAAAGATCATACACGGTTCTTGTTTTTTTTATTTCTTTTATTGTTAAATTAAAATAATTTCCACTAGCTATCTTCAAAAAGCACGATGAGATTCGAGCGGCTATACCGATATTATTGATTATCTTTCGGTTCTTGATTTTAGTTTGGCATGTGAGTAGGGCTATCGTGAATCAGAATGTTCGATTTGATTCGGAGTATTAGAAATGGTTCGGTTCGAGTTTCGACTTGGATGATCAAAACGTTTTCGCCCCGTTAATCCATTACTGACTCCCCAGCCCAGCAAAGTTGATAAGCAGAGAACAACGGTTAAAACTAGATACCCGGAAGCTAATCAGCCGGTGGTTTTGAGCATGCTAAGAAGAAGTTATGATTCTTCCGTTTCACGCTCGATTGGTGCTAGATTTGAGTGGGAGCTGGTATCTTAGATGCCGATGTCAAGCGACAAATTGACAGTGGCGAATCTAGCTTCAAGATTCGGCTCTGCATCATTGTGTGGATTGATGGTATATGTAAAATATGCATATTGTTGCTATAAGTAAACTTGAACCTGTTGGATTCACAACATAATGTTATTCCTGAGAGAGATGCTTTGGATAAGTGATACAAACAGAAAACCTCTAACAAGCACAGGGAAAACAACCATATTGCCCTCGTCCACTGGTTAGGTATTCAGACAAAGTCAGGCAACGGCTTGACTAGTATGTGCTTGATTGTGTTGATCAATTTCTTGGATCAAAAGGGAGTATGGATACTCTAATCAATCACATGAGTTTACGAGCCTTGAAAGAGTTTGAGGCCGTAGTACTACATAATGACCGTCATTGAGAACTTGGAGATAGGTGCTCTGTATCACGAGAAGATTCTCACATAGCTTATGTTGAATGTGATTGCTTGGAAGCGCAGGTAATAGATTTTCGTAGGTAGTGGAGTAATGTACCTTGACCTTCAACATCTCTGTAACGGAAAGATCATGGAAAGGAATGAGGTACATACTGCGAGAGTGTAAATGGGAGCCTTGGTACAATAGGGATTGCGTGGGCCAGGATAAATCGATAGATTTAAATGCTATAGAGTTGGGGAGGTGATTTAGGTGAAATAATATAGGTTGGATATCATGTTAACTTTTGGCGCATTGCCAAGGGAAATTGCGAGGTTTGGTGGACATTTCTTCTGCAAAGCAGAGCTATTTGAAATCGCATATCGAGAGGAATGGTTTGATACTAATATCATAAATAGATAGGTTAAGAATTAGAGGAGTAATTGGAATTTATAGAAAAATTCAATCTCATAAAATGCGAATTCACTTAATTTAGATTGTCTGACCGAATTACTCATTCGAATTATATATATATATATATATATATAAGTTCAACTCTCAATGGTGTTAGACAATTAGTATTTTTAAGTTGCGTATTGACATTCGGGGCTACGATGGCTTACTAAAGTACGCTCGTAATCTATATATTAATACGATGGTGGGTTAATATTGTTTAATATATACTGCTTATCAATTCGTCACCAGAAGGAGTCGCACACCCAAACATTAAGCAAAATATAGAATAAATGTATTATAAAATTTTTCGGGTTTTAAAGTGAAACATAAGAGAAGCATTAGGTGCTAAAAATACGATTAGGCGATTGAGTGGATAGATTTTATCTCTTCAAACTTCTTGGAGTTTTTCTTTTTGTTAAAGTGGCTTAATCAAACCAAAACAACTAATGCTCATATTGTGATTTAAAGAAATCAAAATATTGTCTCAACGTACCCCAAAATATTTATTATGTCTCATTAATTGTTTCACTGGCATTTGGTGTATTATATCATTTATTTAATGTTGAATTATGATTCTAATTTTTAATATTTATTATGTTTCAATAAATTAATAAATGTTTCAATAAATTATTTAATTGTTTCATATATTTTATTACGAAATCAAAAATTTCAAAATTAAAAAACAAAAATAAAAAATGTATGAACCGCTGATATAAAGCTTGGATTGTATGATGTGTTGTGTACAATAATACAGAGCTTTACATCTGTAGATTACATGATATAACAATAAAAATGTATTGTAGGGACTACACGATATTTTACATTTTTTCTTTTTTAATTTTTAAATCAACTGAGTATTCTTAATTTAGAGCATTCGATTGATGTTGACAGATACTTCACCTTTGGGTGTGCTTATGACTGTTTCGGTGTGGGTTTAGCGGGACTCCCTTAAACCCTATACCCTTGCTGTCCCCTCACACACAGAAGCTAGAGCCATGCTCAATGCTTCGTTCCACCACCACCTCCTCCGCCGCCTTCAAACTCCGCCGCCTATATTCTCTCCCCTTCTCCCCCACCACCACCACCATAACCTCCGCCTTCAAATTCCGCCACCTCTCTTCCCTCCCCTTCTCCACCACCAACAAAATCAACCAACCTCCAATTTCCATCTCCACCACCACCACTAAAATCAACAAACCTCCATTTTCCAGCAACCCCACCACCAAAGTCGAGCAACTTCCAATTTTCGACAACCCCACCACCACCCCTTCAGTAGTCACCCTCCTGACGAAAGCCCTCATGTTCAACCAAGGTCCAATCAAGCGTACCCTTAGCTCCGACCCATTAATCGAGCCTTTTCTCGGAACACTTGCTCCGTTCGAAGCAGAATCGATTATTTTAAATTTAATTAAGGCCAATAAATCCGAAACAGCGTTAGTTTTCTTCTTTTGGTTGAGGAATAAGCTTGGATTTGATCATTCATTGAAATGTTGTTTGGTTATTGCTCATGTTTTGGCGTCGAAGAAGAGGTATAGAGGATTAAGGTGTCATTTGCGCCATTTGGTTCCTCTACAAGGTGCGATTTTTATTGGCATTTAGTCATTTTCTTGTGTACCAAATTATATGCTCTTTTTGTTACTGTTTTGTGTGATTAATTGTTTGTGATTTTGAGATTGATTGACAAAGCATGAGGAATATTTTATGTGATTGAAGAATGAGGAATAATTTATGTGATTGAAGAAATGAGAAGTGTTTATTTGTATATTTAATCGATTTTTATTTTTATGGGATGGTTCATTGCACTACCTAGGCTTCTTAGATAATGTGAATTGGCTGTCCAAATGAAACCAATCCTTATCCCGTTAAATCGGGTGGCCTATATGAATACAAGTATATATTGAGAGGATTTTTTCAATTTTTTATGGTTAAAGAAAGAAGAAGAATTAACGAAAAAATAACTTCATTGGATGGTAGAATAACTTTTATTAGGACAAAGTAAGAATTAGCAAATGCTCATTGATTTAACAAAATAATTTGTAATCTTTCATGGTATGTTGAACATTGACAAGATTCGATAGAGTACTTAAATTTTGAATATGTTAGACATATTGACATGTTCATCTTTCATCGATAGGTTATACTTCTGATCCTTCGTCATTGTTTTCGTTTTACTTAGACTATATAGTGCGCGGAGAATTATTTAAACATTGCTCGTTTTCTTTTTATATAGATTTATTATAATTTCAATTAGGCCGTGGTTCTGCACCATTACTATGTGAGCTCCTTTTCAATAACTTCGGGCAGTGGGATTTCAACCATATTGTATGGGATGAACTTGCATTTGCTTATTCTAGATCCGAGATGGTCGATGATGCCCTGTTTGTTCTTGCAAAGATGAAGGACTTGAACTTGCCGCCATCAATTTTAACATACAATAGTTTGTTGCACAACTTGAGGAATACCGATATGATTTGGGATGTTTATGGAGAGATCCGAACTTGGGGAATCTCTCCAACTGAGTACACCCATTCCATTTTGATGGACAGTCTATGTAGAAATTCTTTGATGAAGGAGGCAATTAAGTTTTTGCAAAATAGAGAAGAGACAGAGATGAAGCCTTGTGTTGTTTGGTTTAATACTCTTATGGCAGGGATGTGTAAAATTGGCCGGGTAGATGTTGCAAAGTCATTATTTTGCAAGATGTATAAAAATGGATTGCTTCCGGACGTGTATAGCTTCAATATAATTATCCACGGATTATGTTTGGATGGTTTTGTGGAAGAAGCATTGCAGTTCGCTATTAACATGGAGAGACATGGATTGAGACCAGACGTGGTAACTATTAATATTCTTGCCAAAGGTTTTGGCATGCTTGGTATGATGAATAGGGCCCAGGACATGGTTAACCAAATGCTCCAAAAAGGGTTAAGTCCTGATGTTGTCACCTATGTTACACTGGTATGTGGGTATTGCCAAACTAATAACGTTGATGAAGGTGTCAAGCTAATAGATCAAATGCTTTCAGGAGGACTTGTTCTGAATAAGTCTGCATTTGATCTACTCATTAATGCATTGTGCAAATGCAGGAGGTTTGCAGAAGCTAAAGGCATGTTTGCTATCATGATGAAGCAGGGTCTGACACCAAATGTTGAAACATACACCACGATCATGAATGCATTTTGTGAAGAGGGAGATATAAAAGCCATGTTAGGCTTGCTTGACCAAATGGAAGCAAGGGGAAAAGAACCAACTCATGTAACTTATACAGTAGTTATAAAGGGGCTCTGTGGAAAGGGAATGCTGCAAGAATCTCTGCGAATGTTGAAGCATATGAGTGCTAGAGGCCTCTCCCCCGATGAAATCACATTTAATATTCTAATTCAGTCGTTCTGTAAAGCTCGAGATTTCAGAAGTGCTTTTCTACTACACAATGAGATGACATTGCAGAATCTCGAGCCAACCCATGTGACCTACAATATTCTTATCAATGGATTATGTATATACGGAGACTTGAAGGATGCCAATAGATTATTCGATTCACTCAAAAAACAGAATGCCAAGTTGACTAAGAGTGCATACACTTCCATGATAAAATCACATTGTGCAAAGGGCAATGCCCATCAAGCAATGTTGCTCTTCTACCAGATGATAGAGATGGGTTTTGAAGTGTCTCTTGTAGATTGTAGCTCAATTATAATTAGACTCTGTAAAAAATTACTTTTAGGTGAAGCTAAAGCATTACTTCGATTGATGTTGTACAATGGCATTGCACTTGATCGGCGGATTAGTACAGTTCTGTTTGATGCCTTCAATCGAGTTGGTGATATTTATTCCATGTCGCAGTTATACTCGCTGATTATTAAATGTGGTTTGGATCCTGGTTGAACCGATGGAAAATTGATGATGTTTGAGCTTCTCAGAGATTGGTGGTTCTCCGTTGACCAGAATCTGAGACATTCATGTGAACTGTGTGCACAGGTCTTCATTACAATGAAAGCATCTCTGAGATCTGTCATGGGGTACTCTGAAACTTATTATTTTCTTGTTATCTGCAATTTGTTTTTTCTATTTTGGTGCAGACATGTTTTTTCATGTCAGCTTAGTGCTACACTGACACCTCTTGATGATCCATGCTCAAGGGCATCCACGTCTATGCAATATTAATTCAAGCCTCAATTTTGGTCATCTCTAGTTGATAAGGCCACTCTCCTAAGTTGCTGCTGCTTTGAAGCAGTAGCTGCCCGATGTTCCAGCATTCACGAGTGTATGTGTCTGTAACATCTTAGCTTCTACAAATTCTAAGAAGGTAAAACTGTGGAGTAGGAAATAGACATCTTAGCAACTTGATTTTTCTTATCTTTTCTCTGTTGCCACTTGCCTCCAGTGATTAGGGTCTGCATAGTGAATGCATTGATCCAAACGCAGTTTGTGACTTCCCCCTGAAACTGGATGGAGGACTAAACATAAATGGTAAGAATCATCATGCTGACTGAATATATCTGAACAACATACTCTTAAACATACTTCGAATAACTTCACAGCGATGACTAACTCAGTTTTCCTCTTGTAGAATGTAGATAATTTTCAAGTCCAGCAGAAGAAGGTTTTATTTACAGGAATAGAGAAACTGATTGAAGACCAAGAGTTGTCCATTGCTGATAGTGGCCTATTCGAGCCTTCGGGTCCGGGTGCAATATTTCTATCATCAGAGGAGGTTGGTATACTTTTGAAATTATTTGGGACACAATAAAAAATTGTAGAGCTAATGTTTGCTCCAATGTACTCAAATTTTACTCCCTTGTCCTAGATTGGGAGGTTTCGAGTTTTATCTTAAATTTCAATTGAAGTTGAGTTTTGTTATCTCTATTTTTGGTTTGGTGACACCAAAAAACCGAGTGTTCGAAGAAAAGGAAGAAAATAAAACCATGACATGAATAAAGATCATTGGTATTAGCAAAGCTGATGAACCTACAACATAACAACTAGAGCAATAGCATGCCTAGCCTCTGAGAAAATTGAGATATACACTTTCAATAGCCAATGGACTGTGGTTTGGATAATATATCTACTTGAGCTTCAAATTAAACAAGGGAGAAGAGGACCCCTAAAATTTACAGCAAAAGATGCTATTCTTCCAACCTCCCCCTTCTTTCCGTCGACCTGCTCTCTTCATTCTTACTGGACTACTGTTCCATTCAGATTGCAATCTGGAAAGACAAGAACCAGTTAATTTTAGATAGATTTTAAAAAAAGTATTGTAGGACAATTAAGAACTTAGACATTACACTGGGAACGCGAAGGATCTGGTGCTGGTGGCGCTACTGTCTGATCGAAGAGAGGTGCTACCAGAAATTGTGATAGGTCCCGAATAAGTAATTCGACCAGACACTGCAGAAAAACTTGTCTCTCCAATGCCAGTCTCGCTTTGATATGCGAAAGAGACAGTTTTGGGAGCAGCTTCATTGTTATGTAAATCTCTCAAGTCCGAAGACTCTAGCTCAGGCACTATAACAGTGCCTGCGTTACCAGCAATTTTGTCTATACCAACATCGTCAAGCTCAGGATCGCTAAAAGGATTGTAGGAGTTCCCTTTATGATTTAGCTCAGGTTGTTCATTATTGTACTGCATACCCTTGGCCTCGCTAGAGCTATGAATGTCACTAACAGATAAAGGATTAGTGCCTGCAATCTTATTATTGCTGACCTCCGGTTGTTGATCAATGCTTTCACGGTTCTTGGCCATGTCAGCGTTCTCAACCTCACAATCAGCAAAAGGATTATTCGTGCTCCTTCTCTTTGGGCTCTCTGCTTGAACTTGATGAATGCTTTCACTGTCCTTACCAATGATAAGAGTTTCACTCTCACTGGAGTCGAAGGGATTGAAGTTTTCCTTCTTGTGGTTCCCTATGGTTGTTGGAAGAATTTCTTCAGTGCTCACTTGAACAATAGCACTTTGAACCTCCACACCAAATGGATTACTCGAGTGCCCCTCATTCGTTAGCAGAGTTTCAGGATGTGTGTCTATGGTGCTCCCGTCCTTGACTGAACTTTGAATCTCACCGACTAAGAAAGGATTACTGGAGTTTCTAAATTCACTGTCCAGCACATACCCTTCATCCATATCAGCACACCGATCCACATGAGAAGAAAGAGGATCAGTGAAGTTCCGATAATTGTGACTCGGTAAATAGTCTGCCTTCCGAGGCTTCTCACTAACCACATCGCTCATGTCTCTGCTGTTAGCCACCGTAGATTTAAGGGGTTCCTCGACCAATAGACATTTCTTGATCTTGTTGCCAACATTTTTCTCACTGGCCTGCATAAAGGCTTCAGAATTTGGACCATTCTCCTCGACCTTACCTGCAGGGAGGCATTCCAATTCACTTAGAACAGGACATATGATTTTACTTTCTATTTTGGCCTCACACCTATCCTCTGTAAGATCACTAAAATCCACTTGCGCTGGAGGTTCCAATCCATCAGGGACATGAAATTCATAGTCCAGGTTCCTTGTAGGCTCATTTGTCCCATACTCCATGGATGGCATGGAAACATGTGGTCCCACAAAATTGTCAGTATGTTTGTCAATCGAACCTTTCTCTTCAAGCGGCCCTGCCTTGTCAACACATATGTCCTTGACATGTTGGCAGTCAGTATCTTTGCAACAAACAACAAGCTGAGGCACATCACACTCCATGACGCTTTTGTCAGTGTATAGAGTAGAGTCAGCCTGAAAAAACTTTGAAGTAATACTTTGGGCACCAGAGTTCGACAGTTCATGTTCATCAAGATTAGCACAGTCACTCGGAACCATCATACGTTCAAATTCAGGACCATTCAATAATTTGTCGTTGTTCTCCTCCTCGGATGCCAGCATCTTGGAACCCTTAGTTCCAGGTTTTCTTTCCAAGACTTCCCCTAGATCATTCTCATTTGGTGAACCTCTACCTCTACCTCCACTTTCCATATCCTTGATAACATGATTCACAAACTTCGAGTGCTTGAGTTCTGAACTGTTCCAAAAACCGTCCTCCTCTCTTTTGAGAAGTATTGAATTATCAGTTTCTTTCCCTATGCGGTTGAAATGTTGCAAGTTATTCATGTTGATGGACAAGGAGTCAGTCTCCTTGCAATAGCCATCTGAATGGCTGATTACGCCTTCATTAAGAGTCTAAATCAGCTGGTCACTGCCGTTTGATTTAAGCTGTTAAGAAACAAGCATAGATGTTACATGTTGAATGACTAGAACACAGGTACATGCCCGAACATGTATTGAACCGTTTCCATAATTAAGTTTGAACCACATGGAGATATACATATATAGAACTCAATTTGCTAATCCTAGTGCTGTTTAAAGTAATGGCTCTTTAAAAAATAATACACAAAATAGTTAGCATAATAAATGTTCTGTTTTATTCAAGAAGGAAATAAAATCTTGAAAATTTAAGCTTGGGTCATATTTTGCATCAGCTGGAAGAGTTTGGAGAATTCTTCGAAGCTTTGATGTTAACATCCAATCAATTCAGGCAGTTTTGAAACCTGGCCATGAAAACAGTAATTGATCTTTAGCAGTCACTTATTGATGAACTCTTATGAAGTGCAAAAGGAATCAAGAAAACAAACTCTTCAACAAAACAAAGAAGACAAGAAAACAAATGTGTACCCACTAGGATCTGTTAGGAGGTTACAACAAGAAGTAAACAGTGAACAATATGGGAGACTCATTCCAAAAGTCCAAAATGTTTTCAATTCTAAAAGTTCAAACCACTGAGTTCCTTCCTCTACTGGGAAATCATACTCGAAAAGTCCATTAATTGACAAACAAGCTTTCGGTGCAATTACAGCAGAATTAAGTCATTAACTATACTGTACAAGGTTTACAATACAGCTAATGAAGCAGCAGAAAAAGGTTGTATGCACTCAATATACGTTAGCTACCAGAAAAACATGGCAAAACTATGCAAGAAAGCCTGCTCTTTAGCATTTGGAATTTCTACAAACAGCACCATAATCGGTAAGCACTTTTTCTCCCCCTATTTCAGATTCTTTTGACTCTTGAAAAGTAACTTAGAAGTGAGACAACTGTAATACTGAATCCATTTTTCTCAACTTGCTTGCAACTTTCATCTTTGGATACTTCAATTTATGAATCTAACCAGGCCCCAGGATAAAGGAAAGAAAGACAATAAAAGCTATACCCCTATGTTCATAATTTTGCTGCAAAACTCTATAGTCAAAAGATAAACAAATCATATTCACCCTTTAGTCCAAAAGTTTCAAATTCCCAAGCCCCACATTTTCTTTTTTACTTTACCACTCACAAACAATTTCATCTAACCCATCCAAATAAAAAAACTAATGGCCCCTCCATCCCATAGAGATTGTTTAGTTTTGACGTTTTCAAAAAATCAAGATATTAACATTTAAATACTAGTTAAATTTGACTTATTTATTAAATTCATGTAAAAACTGGTCAAACGGGACAAATTACGGGAGAAAAAAAGAGTGAAATTGGACGATGTTTTCGAATGGAGGGAGTACAATATTTACCCTGGCATAAAAGCATCCCCAACAAAGAATTTGTCAGAAAGTGAACAAACCTCTGATTATGCCTTCTGACATATTCTTAGCAGATCCCAACATAACACTTCCTATTATAAACACAATCCAGACAAATTACTAGATAAAAAAACCCCAAAAAATCATACAATTCTTGAAAAAAATATGAACTTTTCTACCAGTTAAACAATGAGAAGTCTCTCAATATCTCATTTGAATCATTTCATTTCAGCAGTTCAAAGTGAAACATCCCATATACAAATATAAATATATAAGATAAAGTCCCCTAAATATAAATATAAAAATTATCAATAAAGAGCATTTTGACCAATAGAATTATGGAGTTCAATAAAAAGAATTACTAGATCAGTCCCAAAAGAGATTTATGCATCAGAAATACTACCACCATCCCAAAAAGTTGTCCAGATTGAGTTGCTATATTAATTAACACCCATAACTTTAATTAGAATCAAAATTATCGAAACATGTTAAAAAACAATCTTTTATATATTTGTCACCACATATAACACACATAAAAAATATTTCAGTTCAAACTTTAAAAACCCAACAATCAACTTTGTAACAAAATTATCAAAACATGTTAAAATACAATCTTTTATATTTTTACATCAAATTTGTATCAAAATTATCATAACATGTTAAAAATACTATCTTTTATATATTAGTGACCAAAAAAGTATACATATAAATCAATATTTCAGTTCAACTTAAAAAAAGCAACCATCAAAATTCAAACTAAAATATAATATTTTTACATGAAAAAAAAAAACCAAAAAAACAGAGAGAAGGAGAAGATACCTTAATTTGTTGGGTACCCAAAAACCAAGAAAATGGATACAGAAAAATTGTATAAAGAATATAGTAAACACCTTATTTTTGTTGAAATAGTGAGAGGTTTTGTACAGAGAGAAAATGAAGAATGTTGAGAAATGAGAATTGGTGTAAAGCTAAATGAATCATTCAATACAATAATAATATTGATTTGGTTGTGTGAAAAAAGATGAGTGTAATGATAGTGAGAGCTTGAGAGGATAATAAACAATAAACAAAGCTAAGTCAAGCATCAAACAACTTCATGTCCTAAACAACAAACACGAGTGTGCCTTTAGTAGATTGACGATACCAATCAATTAAATTATACTAGGTAAATTTGGGCGTGATTTTACTCCGATCAATAAAATATTAAGAGGAGAATCAAACTCGAACTGCGGCATCAATTTTTCCTAAAAATGCACTCTAAATCACTATTTTTATTTTGTTTTTAAGAGTTGACTTTTTTATGTGTGTTATTTAGCTTTTCCTATTATTCACTTCAGAATTCAGAAAATAATAGCAGAGTACAAATTTAGAGGCTAAACAGTATGCGGTATAATTTTATAGCTTTTTGCCAAACTATTTTGTGTGAGTGAAAAATACAATTTTTTTTATTTTCTGGGTAATTTGATCCCCTATTTTAACTTTTAGATAATCTAATATACATCCTCTTACAAATTTGCCTACCGTACCAATTCGACCATCCTTACAAATCTCTTTTTTTCATTTTTCATTTTTTTTAATCTTTATACACATTCACATGCCATTTCTTTTTTTCGATTTGTTTGTACACATTTACATACCATGATATGGTCATGTTTTTCTAGCTATCTAAATGCATTTAATGCATTTGACTATCTTTTTAGCAAATTCAAATTGTAAAATTAACTATGCAATTGTTTTTCTTGGTGAAAAACATATAAATGTATTTGAATTTTTACCTCATTAATGAATGTTGGTTGTTATTTAGGGGGTTGACAAGTATTGGTTTAGTGTAAGTTGATTACATTGTATTGTTCGCTCTCTTTAGACGTTTGACTAAGTTTTCAATCTTTTTTATTTTTATTTTTTCAATTACCATTTTTTTTATAAACAATTCAATTACCATTTACCATGAATGTGAAACTGAATTTATAATGGAGTACCGGTAAGAAATACTCAGTATTTATTTCCAAACGAGTTCAAGTTTTGATATGACAAATTATCCATTTGAAGACGTGATTATCCTATATATCGTTTTTTTATCAACTACGTGTTTAATAATTAAATAGTGTTGAAGAATAACATTTTTTTTAAAATTAATCAGTTACACTGGCATTATATATATATTTATTTATTTTTCCTCGCAATTTTATCATTAAAATTCGGCCATTTACTTTAACCGCTTGAATCGAATCTTGAATCGCTTTGAATTTTCAAATTGAATAATACTTTAATTTTATCGATTTGTTAAAATTTTGAATTGTTTTGTTGATTTCAGCGAAACTCGAACCTGTTAGTTCAGATTCGATAGAGTTCAACTCGTTAGAAAAGGGGATTGTTGTTGTACAGATCTTCATGCATATGTGCACGAACCCCAAAAGATGGGTCGATGTCTTAATTTAATGTTGCCCTTGTGAGACAGATTAACAAACGCATTTATTATTGGCCTTCAAGATTAGAATATAGAAATCATTATTTTATTTTAAGGATTATGATAATAGCATAGTGTGCCAGTGTGTGTACACTGTGTATTGGGATCGCAAAAATGCGCATAAGAGGGCGTTTTGACAGTGGGATCTATCTGGAACAATTGAATCAGTGGAAACAGATCAATTGTTGACTTTAATTTTTTCTTTAAACCTTAAAGATTAAGTCAAATATAAATGAAAATAAATAAGATAAAGTCAAATACGACTACTAGAAAGTGGCAACGAACATTTTTTATTCCCTTTTAGTAGGAACTAGTAACTGATAATTTGACAAATATATTTTTTTGTTACTCTATACTTTGATTTTGATGTTATATTTTTCAATATAATTTTCTGTTTATAAATTTATTATTCTTTGGTTTTTATTTTGCTTCCATTGCTTATTGTTATCAAGTTGGTACGATAAATAGAGAATTAATATCTTACCTTTAGTGTACACCACTTTAATTGTTGTATTTAATTTATGGCAAGAAAGTCAACTGATTTGAAGCAAATTAAAGTCAACTACAATGTCCAACAAAAGTCTTTTTTTTACTCATAATCACCATGTAATTATCGTCGCTTTATATTTAGGCATTTTTATGTTATGCCCCGGGACATAGGTCAATTGATAAAGAGAGTTAGTAGGTTATCAGACATCCACCTCGGATTCTTTATTCTACGCTTCGGCGGTAACAAATTACCTCCTTGATACTAATATATTTTGATGTTTTTAGTAGTGCGATCAAAGTAAATTACGGGGCTTAATTTTGTGTCAAATGATCGAAGGCCGCGCTTGAAGAGTCAAGACTTCGCCTTTTTATTAGGTCTTATATAAGAAATCTCTATACTAAACTTGTTTTAGGGTTACGCATTAAGAATGCGTATTTAATATGAATTAAATATTTAAAACGCTTTTGAAAAACAACGTGGGTTGAATCTCAAGAACTTGAATTAAGCCTCAATTAGAATTCAATATGACTGTGTGGCATAACGGGGCAAATTCACAATTAATTAAAGGTCAAAATTTAGGTTTAAAACACACTTTTTCGTCACGAAAGAATCCCGTGGTCGGGACCAAGGGTAGTCCCGAACTTGTCCCGAAGTCCCACTAACTCTCCTGAGATAGAGGTCGGACCCCACTCTCCCGACTCCAGGTCCCCAACCCAGGTTTTCCGACGCTGCTGAACTATATAAAAGCCGCCTATACCTACCCTTTTGACCCAACTTTTGTACTCCATTTATGAGGCTAAAATTTCATACTTTTGAAAAGCAAAAAGACATTCTTAATCTCTCATAAAACATGATAGCTTAGAGATTTCATAGCTTGTTTGTTTACATTCATTTACTAGTATATTAGTCGTCAAATCCTGGTAGCGACTGGTTCTAATCGGGGAGATTAAGAGATCGAAATCCTAAAAAGCTGGGCTTGGGTTTCTAGCATAGGATCAAGTAGAAGGAGATTCACCATATTTTGTGGAGTTGCTTGCATGTACGAACTCGGAGTTTTTCTCCATATTCATAGTGGTGATTGTTAACAAATCCCGAGGTCGAGTTCTGACCTGCCGAGCACTTAGTAAAAATCGGCTCGTTAAAATCGTTGAGTCATTTCTTTCCCTTGCTATTTCATTTTATTTACTGTATCTTGACTATTTTGTTGTTTTTCATTTTGCCGCAATTTACATTATAATTGTTTGTCATTTTATTATTCTCATTTGTGTGGGGTAATTTAATTAATCCAAAATTAGATTGCTATAATTTGTAATTCAATCTTAAAACCAAAAAAAAAAAAATTTCAATAAGATAGTATAACCCTTATTCACCCCCCTCTAAGGATAGTATTCCGCTCAACATATTGTAGTGTTGTGACATTTCTGGCTTTCCTCTGCGATAAGGTTCCACTCCTCCTAGGAGCAACCTCGTATGATGAGTTGGTTTTACTTTGACAACTATCAAGACACCGACTCAATATAGACATCACACGCATTTATCTTCTATGTAGCTCAAGGACATGGGTTGCATATTTAATTCTTCGGGGCTGAGGGGAACAATCTAACATTTTAGACATATTTATGTCTCCTTTACATTAAATGTCTATGATTTATTTTTAAATATTACATGAGAATCCTGTGTATTTTTAATGTTTCATTATCTATAAATAAATAAAGATATATAATTAAAAGAATAATATTTCTTAATTATTGTACAAAATTTTAAAACGACAAATTAAAAGAAAAAAAGCGGAAGAAGTATTTTATTAAAAGCAATGAATGTCTATGTAACTTCAAGAATTAATTGACATTCGCACAAACTCCAAAAATTAGGATTTTGAATCTGAAGGTAATAATAACTAAATATATAGAGGGAAATAATTACAATATATAACCACCCTCTTATTCAAAGAATGAGAGTAGAGGATGCCTAGACCATCTCCAACAATGTTGTCCATAATGTCTAATTAGGTTGACGGCTACAGCATCAAACTTTGATGAGTAACAGCTATGATCCTTGTTCTATGAGCAATTACTTGTGTATTACTAGTATAAAGTTTTAAAAAGTCGTATCATTATTGAATAATAATTTTGCATGAGTGTAAGAACCTAGCTAGGAATAACCCTTCACCAATGCATGTGTTCTTTTTCCTTTTACTTTTGTTCCTTTTCCTTTACATTTTTCTGAATTTATTGAGAGAAACAGTTCTCAAGGGATTTCAAATGATTTTCATCCCGCCAAATGTATAAAGAAAATCTAATGACAAAAATTCTTTGATATATTTTTTCTATTTAAAAAATAAAAATTTCTCTATTTAAATTTTGTTGACATATATAGATAGTTACTTAAATTATACTTCCTGTCTACCTCCATCCCAAATTATAAGAGAGATTTTATTTTATGCAAATATTTAGGACAATTCAAATTCAACTCACAAAATTGAATTTTTCTTCATTTAATTGAATTAAAAAGAAACTAATTTTAAGATTTCAAAAAAGAATAAACATTCCTTAAAAAATGGAATAGAGGAGTACTACATAAGTACATATTCAATAAACTGTATTTGGGTATGACAGATCTTAGACGAGCGTCTATATTTTTGTAATTTTGTCTCACGCTCTTGGCCTATGAAATGCCAATACTTAGTCATTAACAAGCATTTATCGTATATAAGGTTTCACCCTAAAATCAATTAATAGTAAAAAATTAGTTCTAATGAAAAGAAAGACTAATTCTAAAACTTAAAAATTATCTAATTAATCATGAATTTTAATTTGTAAGTATGATGCTTAGATATGTTTGTAAGCACCCAGTCCTAACTCATTTTGTTCAAACTTAAGAGTTATATGGAGTATAAAGTAATAATATTACGACGTATTTGTCAAACGCATAGCTTCCTTCTACGACACTTAGCTTTGGAACTTAATCCTAGTCCTAAATATAATAACAAAAGAAAATCCCTCACTAGATTATTATGCATAGAAAATTGAATATCCTTTGGTGAAGTTATGCATAGAAAATTCCATATCTTTTGTGATATCATCTATGTATAATCTAATGAAGTCACCCATAAAATATGCCATGATTTTGAAAATATGAGCAGTCTATATAATAAGTCACTTTAAACCATAAGCTGATTGAAACATTTTTGTATTCTTGTGATAAATTCCCAAGTTGTTGATCAGAATATGTTTCTCCTCTCAATATAGAAGATGCCAAGAAACGTTAGAAAGTCGGTCTTCAAGATTGCCCCCCTTAATAATCTATCTTTGAGGTGGACATAGTGGGGACAAAACTACAAAAGCTGCTGTGTTTGTGCCATTAAATTTGATATTTGTTCACAAGAACTTGACAAATGGAGCCTTCAATAGGATCAATTGAAGGCGAAAGGGTCGCTAATGTAGGTAGATCCTATTGTTCCTATTGAATTTCTTCAACTATTATTTAATACTAGTAGGTTATTTTCTTGTTTTTATATTGATATCTTTTTTCGAACTTAGTTCAATTACATTACTTAGTAAGTTTTTGGACAACTTATTATTATTACTAGTTAAGGTTCCGTAGAATTCTACGGCGACGTGTATAGTTTAGTAAGTCTGGAATTAAGTAAAATATTTCAAAAAATACCTGACAATTGCCAACCTATAATTCCGATACTAACTACAACGTCGAAAAAACATAAGTATTATTTTCAACAATAACCAACAATATAAATCTCAAACTAATTACAATAAACACGATGATGATCTACTAAATCAAAGCTTATTGTTTTCTTGTGCTATTTTATTGGCTAATGATTTCCATACCCTTCTATCTTCTATTGGCTAATGATTTCCATATCCCTCTATCTTCTGATGCAACCTAAAGGTAACCTCATTTTGAAACAAGATTGGAAGTTGGGTTAGTTATATTTTCGGAGTTGCTTATTATAAATATTAGCAATCACCACCAGTTTAAAATCATTCAAAAGAATGAGACAGATTTTTTGTTTAAAAAGGATATGAAGAGCAGGGGACATTCTAGTTAAAACTATCCTTGCAAGAAAACATTCTACAATCAGCCTATTGCATACGTTTTTGGGTGAAAACCGCACAAGAATATCTAACCATTTGCACTGCTATATACTTCCTGCAAAATGCAGAATACATATTTTTTCTCCAATCATATGGAAAATGTATACATTGATGCATTATTATGGTTCTATTTTATTACTCCGTAATTGATGAAAAAGCATTGAAAAACAGTTGATATAATTACCAACTTAATCCATCATTCTCAGTATTAGAACAATTGTATTTACCTTAACCATGCCTTTCATGTTAGTCCAATTTTTTCAGCAAGCGTTTACAAACAAACAATAGATATTAGATACATGTAAAAGATCAAACAAGGCAAGAACATAGCAAACACAAGCTTACTTAGAAGCTTAATAGTTTCTCTCGGAATCGGCATCTATAAGATCTTGACCTATGTTGATTATAATCATTCGACCTTATGCAAAATGGGATGCCATTATGACATCAACAACACTCCTCTACTTACCTTCAATAAGAATCAAAAGGACACATTTTTTATTTTCAATTTAAGAAATCAAAAGGACACTACTCCAATTACCTTCAAGGTAACTACAACAATCACACATTCCAAAGAATTATATATAGGCCTATGATAATACTAGGTCATGCCATCAATTTAGGGAAAGAATAAAAAAATAAGAAGTTCAAAAAAACATATACCAACATATCAGGAATCCTTTTATGTAGTACATAAAACTTACTTGCGTTGTCGAGTCCATAGATTCGCTTGATGTCACGAGGGATCTTTTAAACTAACATATTTTAAAAAAATGCAAAAAGCTCCTCAATCATCATACATGCACCTGCGCTCAAGCTTCATCACCCACGTTTCAAAATATCCTTATTCATCACTTACGTTTCAATAATGGGCAAAAATGTTCTTCCGTGACGGAATCCGTTAAGTTGATGGTCACGTTATTAGCACGTGACCATTTTGAGGGGTATTTTCATAAAAAAAAATTTAAAAAAATTGGACAGAAGGCACTATTCATCACACACGCCAGATCGTGGTTCCGGGGCTCATCACACACGCTTAAAAATGTCCTTGCTCATCACTCAAGTTTAAATAACTGCAAAAGCTGATCCAACCTGCGATATAATTCGCTAAGTTCCTACTTTATCACGTGACTATCATATATGTATTTAATCTTCAATGCTTTTTCTCTTAACAACAAAGATCCAACTAGAAGAACAAGAAATTTACCGACGATATTTCATTTCATTATCCAAATGTATCAAATGAAAAAGTTCACATATAAGAATGAAGAGTTTGAGTTTTTTTATGATTTTTCTTTCTAATTTAGTCACTTGTTAAATCACGTAACCAAAAAAATAGCAACTTAACGAAGAAAAAAATTAGAAACAAAAAATCATAAAAACTCAAACTGAGCCAATCATTTGGGACAAAGAAAACCACAATATAAAATCAAAGCTTATACATCAACAACAACAAAGATACTTTACAACTACACAGTTAATTTTCATTACCCTAACCTTTCAACCAAAAATAACATTCTTATATGTGAACTAGAAGATTGATACATTTCGAGATCGTGGTGCATATTTCTTTGCTCTTCTAATGGATATTTGTTGCTATGAAAAACTTTGAAGATTAAATCTATATATGATAGCTTCCTCACGTGATAAAAAAAGTTAAGCAACTTTAACGGATTAATTCGCCACTGACCACTTTGCCCAAGTATTTAAACTCAAGCTTAATTTAACAAGACATTTTGAAACCTGCAAGCGACGAACTCCAACCCCTCACAAGCAAACTGCTATGTATTTAATGGCCTTCCTCATTCAATTTAAAAATTACTTAAAATACCAAAATGGTCACGTGTTAGTCACGCGACCATCAACTTTAATCCGCGATCTCACCTTAGTTGACCATTTTTTCCCCATTATTGAAACATAAGTGACGAACAAGGACATTTTGAACGTGAGCGGTTTAACTAGAACCTAACCGCAAAACATGTACGCATGATCGGGGGCTTTTGCCCTTTAAAAATCCAACAATTATTGCAATAATAAATCGATTATAAATTAATGATAGGTAAATTAACTTCAATTTCTTATCTATATATAAAATGCAAGTAAATATCCAAATAAAGTACTTTCAAGAAAACAAACAATAAATCATTAATTAGTTGAGCTACTAAAATACCCATTGATAGAAACCCCTAAACCAAAAAATTGGTGAACAAATTATAAAAAACCAAAATATTAAGAACGGAAAAAAAATTCACCGAGAGGAGGAAACGAAGAGCAAAAAACAGAAGGAGGGAATCTACTTTGTTTGTTTCCAATGGAATGAAAGAATCGAGAAAGATGGAGAAAAGAGAGAATTCTCGAATGGACGAGACGAAATTGCTCCAACTCAATGTATGTACAACCATGAAACAAAGAGTGTACAAGAGTGTACAAGCTTTTTAAGCTCCAGCGTGATTTGTGACAAAATGGCACTCTGCTCAAACTTAGATAATATTTTATATATACCATGTATACGCTTTCTCACTAGAGAACCAAACTAATTTAGGTTCGGCCTTCAAATAACCAAACCAAACGAAACGAACCGATTTCTAAATTTTATGTAGATTTTTAATTTTTTATTTATTATTCTTTTTCAAGATCTTGCAATATTTGCATGCGCATATTTTAGTCAGTGGAAATTTAGATTTAACTTTGTTCATTATTGAATGTATGTAGATTGTATAAGTAATCTTAAAAGGATTGAAATTATATAGATTCTATCTAGTTTTAGGACTTAATTTTGAGTTCACACGATAAAGCTGTGAAAATTGTCTCAAAACTAAAATTTAACCGAAACCAAACCTGAACCGAAGGGAACCGATCGGAACCGAACCGATTTAGGTTCGGCTCTTCGGTGAGAACCAGCAGTAGTTTGGCTCTAGTTTCCTGGTTCGAACCGAACCGAACAGATCCGAAAGCACAATTCCCCTACAAGTCACTATCAATTCATCAATCTTTCGGTCTAGGTTTTGATACAATTGATATAAACCAGCATAGAGTTTAATAGAAATTAAGGCTGTAATAACCGAGTAATACTTAGATGCTTAGAATGGGATAAGCACCATGTTTAGAAGGGTAGAATCGGAAAAACACATTTTTATTAAATATAAAAAATCAAAATCCCCATCCCCCATTTCCCCCAATTTCGCCCATCCCCCCCCATCCTGGCCCCCCACCCAAGCCAATACTGGGCTTCTTGTTAAACTCAAATGCTCCAATTGAATGATATAATCAAATTGCAACATTTTCAAAATATAAAAACAGGGCACACAATCCCACAAAAGTTGTAAGAATACGATTCCATTTATACAAATTGAATTTGAGGAGCAATTATCAAGCTGAATTACAAAAAATGAAGAAAATGAAGAAAAACACTAAAAGTGCAGGTATTTTTTCGAATCATTAAAATATTGTGTTGTTTGGTTGATAATACTATGTTGAATGGGTTTGATAATACTATGTTGAATGGATTTTTTACAATTAAAATATTGTGGTGTTAGAATTAATTGGTTCATGTTGGTTGATATTTGAATTACTTAAACATGGTTTAGAAATTGGTTAGATATAGTAAGACGTCGTTTCAAAAATGAAGTTTTGAACCCAATTCATAGATTTAATAATAATTTAATTTTCAATCCAATTTATTTTATAAACATTGAAAAGATTCAATTTTTTTGTCCAATCTAATGAATAATGTGTTGAATAATAGGATGAATAAGGTAAAAAGCTCCAACTTCATCTAAATAATATAACTTTTAGATATTCTTTATAATTTGTGTGTATTTCTCAGAATAAAGGCCATACTATTCATTTAGTGGTATCCATATCATATCCTAAAATACACATAATATCTCACGCTTTGTATTCCTCGTAATAAACATAATACTCATGTCGGCATCCATTCTCGAGATCCGAAATACCACATACAAGGTGGTTGGCATTGTATTTTCATACCTAAGTTTTATTTTTTTAACCGACTGGTGCCAAAGCATATTGCCCATTGCAAGATCCAAATAGAGGGATACCAAGAATGCATGACAATATTTAGTAGAAGGATGGATAATTTCGGGAGAGAATATGAAAGTGTAAGGGAAGGAGGATGTCTCGAAAAGATTGAAGAAGAAAAACAAGGCAACCAAAAGCAAAGATGACCGTCAAGAAAATAGACAAAAAAGACAAGATTAGATGAATGAATTATAATTGTTAGACATGATTTTTAGATACTTATTCTTTATGATATGATATTTATTTACTATTTGTTTTATCAACAAATCTAATTGATTGACTATTTATTTTATCAACAAATCTATTTCAAATTAAAAAAATCAAACACTGAAATGCATAAAACAATAAAATTCAATGTTGTTGAATTTAAACAATTAAATTCAATATCAAACAACTCCGAGAGAAAACATGGTCAAGTTTGTAAGAAAAACTTATAATAATAAAATAAAGAGCTTATGATTACTAACTCAACATAAAAACATTTAATGGCCTTACATGAAAAATAAAATACCATATGAAACCGATGAGTGATATTTTACTCTCTGTATAATTAATAACATGGAAGACTATCAAGTGGTTTTTGCATAAAATGCATTCCCCTAGCTACTTAACACAAAAATCATATTTTTTATAAGATGAATACAAAAATAAAAAAAAATAGCGGTATTTACTAAATAATAAATTAAAAACCCATGGCGATGAATAATTGTGAGATAAAAATAGTAGTATTACTAAAAAAAATAGTGGTATAATAAAAAATGAAATCATATTCTTTATTTTAATTCAAATTTTTGAACTGTGAATGATGAATAATTAGAGTAAAATAAATATTGAATATTTACAAATTGAATTATGAATAATTTAAACATAAAATATAATCTAAAAGGAAGGAAAATAAAAGCATTTAAATCAAAAGGTAAAAAACCAAATTGGAGAATAACAGCAACAACCCTGAATAGACAAGGTGACGCCATAATCAGTGGGAGGCTTTTTTTAAATGCAAAAAAATAAATTCTACAAATACCCCTATTTAATATTAACCATTGATAAAAAATGATGATCTAATGGTCAAGATTTGAGTAAGGACATAATAAACACCTGTTAGACTATACGACAACCTTAGAGGAGGGGCGAATAAGGTTTAAGAGGTCATTGACCGTTTTTCGACTTTTAATAAAGTTAATACAAATTTTACCGGAAATACTACTTTAGCAATTTGTAAAATAAATGTGGAATAGACTAAAGTAATATTAACACCCTCTTTAAACAATGATTGATTTTATATATGAACCACAATTCAAATACAAATCAAATAAACAATATAATTCAATTGATCAAATCTATTATGGAGAAATAAAAAATACAAATTTAATTAATCCTTACGTTTTAAACAATTAAATGCAAGCATAGACAATTAATATCACAATTAAGCATATAACAAAATCGTATCAATTCTAGCATATAAATAATATGAACAATAAAGTGCGAGTGCGAAAGAAGACGCAAATTGACACGGTGTTTTTTACGAGATTCTCCGCTTAATCTACATCTCCGACTCCAAGGATTCCCACCTTTTAGGCTTTCTAGAACCACTCAGACGGTACTTCTTCAAAAAATTGCGAAGTCCAAACCAACGCATAACCTTCTTAACCTTTGTTAAGAACCCAAGCCGCAACTCCAGATTTCAACTCTAGTATACTCACTAAGAACCCCAACGAATCTCCCCTAGGATTTCAACCCAAACAAGTCGTAGATGCAACTCCTACCAATTTAACACTCTATGTCCTATTGTTTCGAAAGCATTAGCCTCAATACTACTAAGAATCTCCATTCCTAACTCGAAGAAGCCTTTACAACACTTGACCCTCAAGCCTCTAGTATGAAGATCAAATCCTAACTTAATAAGATATCTCTTTATAATATTTTAAAGATTGTTGTTTTATCCCAATCTAAAATGCTCCTCAATGAGCTACAATAGGATTACAAATGTTTAGCACAACTTACAACTCCTTAAATGAGTAGATAATAAATTGAAGCTTGTATGAAACTCTTGTCGAGTGGTGACATGATATTGAAACTTGTTTAGTCTCCTTTTGAATATGAATAATATGGCTATCTTGAGATGATGAATTTCCCTTTGATCAATTTATCAAACACTTTGTGTGTTCTTTCTTTCAGACTTTTAATCTCTCTTTGAAAATTAATATTTTAGTCCCAACTAAAACTCTTTTCAATAATCTAATTGAAGCATAATCTATGAGAGTTTTAATGTTTCAAAAATGAGAGATTTTGGTCTTAGATTGATGTAAAAATATTGTGCAAAGGCTTGGAGAGAAATGAGTTTCAGTGGGATTTAAATGGTGTAAAATTTGAGTTCACAATTACTATATCCCCGATAGCCATCGAGACCTCATCGGCGCCTTTGTCCTCACGGGGTATTTTCGTGAGGGTCTTCAACCCGGGTTCATCGAGACCTCATCTCGAATTTCACCGCGGGTCTCTATCATCCGTCTCGATGGTCTTCACCGAGACCTCCATCGTGAGGTCCAAGGTCACGATGGGGTACTTTCAGAGAGTTTTAAATCTCATCTCATCGGGACCTCATCGAGTGCTCCACGAGAGCATATGGTCACGATGGACCAACTTAAAAAATAATTTACCGCTTCGTTATAACTCCGATTTTGACGATCTAAAAACGACCGGAAAGATCTTTTCAAACCTTTAAGAATATGAGATCAAACTTGGGAATTTTTATTTTGACAAATATCGCTTTTAAGATATAAATATTTTGATAAACTTTTTGTCAAAAAATTACTTTCATTTAAAGTGCTTCAATCAAATCATGAAGAAATGTGCGTAAAGGTTCAAGCCATGACTTTTACTTTCATTTTGAGGGGTGAAATGATTATTTTGTACTTAATTGAAACTTCCTTAATCACTACACTTCAAAATATGGAGGCATTATAGTCATTTTTAGGTCTAGGGATCATGATAAAAAGAAAATAAGATGCTTTACTCACACCCTAAAAAGAACTAATAGCTTTGGGCCGACCTAACTAAAATTATTATTCGATAGCTTCATGGGCAATGTAAAGCCAATTAGCCTATATAAAACTTGACAATATATACTACATTTTCATATTTTAGAAATATAGTTTCATTTAATTTTAATATTTACCGAAAATGTTTTCTTTTTGCGACACATATACTTTTACGAAAATTAATAAATTGAAGTATTTATAATGATTCATTAATATCAATATAAAGTAAATAACTAATACAATAATACAATATATGAAAATGCATTACCTCATTATTATGAACAAAATAAACTTCATGTAATTCTTGTAAAATGAAAATCAAGGTAAAAAGAAGAAAAATATTCGACTAATCAGTAACGACAAAATTGTGGCTCTCATAAATTGGAGCATTCGATGAAAAATTATTTTGACAATAAACTAAAACAAGTGAGTTGGACAAGTTGTATTTGGCCTAAATGAATTGGTGTAAGATGGTCAAATACACCTTCTAGGCTACTATTTGAATTACTTTTCAATATAGATTTATTTCTTTTTTAAGCGGTGATCCCAAATCGCGACAAATTGCTTTAGCTGCCCGTTAGGATTTAAAGACCCCTAAATCTCTCTCCCTAATTTCAAGAATCAATAAGAATCTAATTTTAATTTAATATGCAATAAATGTAATAATAAAAGATTTATACGTGTTCCCTTCAATGAAAAGGCGACGCCCCTGTCAGTTGGTTAATCCACTATAAACCGTAAGATCGCTACAAGCCCTACCACTACTATTATCTATGTTGAGTATTTTCTTATATACCGAAAATCTCAACTATTGCAGTTCTACCAAGTTAACAAAAAAACCATGCTCTTCAAGTTAATATTAAAAAGCATCTAATATTCTTCTGTGACGATTATTTCATTATAAGATTTCATGCCATTTAATAAAACTCATAAAACAACCTAATATTTATAGCTTAACAAAACCCAAGAAGACTATATATTTTCTTGGGCTCCAAGCCTTCAAACCGCTAAAAATCGCCTCAAATAAGATTTATCAATCTCGTGTCTCGAATAGCTCCTAACAACCCAGGGTCTTCAGTGCACGAGACCCCATCAAGACCGGGGTCTCGATGGCCTCTCGGAAAGATGGTCTCGAAGATCTTCTGCAAAAATGGCTTCATATACAACAGGGCCTGCATAGGTGATTAGGATAATAACGAGATCTTGTTCCGATAATAAAATGGTCCCAAGTGGGGTGGTGGAAACACTCTAATCCCCATACCGAACTTCGGACAACAATCTGTCTTCACATTTTTAAATTTAAACCCCTGTGAACGTAAGAACTTTGACATGATCTCATTAACACATACTCTCCCATGAAGTGTTCATAGATATAACGTGAACTTTTTCTTCACATTGCTCCAATGTGAGATACCAACTTTCACCAATAAATTTTCAGTGCATTTCATCTTTGGACTACACATTGACAACCCTAAAATTAACCAAACTTTACATTCATAAGATGCTATAATGTCCAAGAGACTTGTCCTAGGTCGAGTATGTTTGATGCTATAAGGCAACTCATGTGGTCTCAGTCATGACTCAACTCCCAGTATTGTCAATTAACATATTTCCATATTTCAATATCGTATAGGCCAATGCCACAATTAGCTTAATTGCTAAGTATGGTTCAATGCATAAGCTACTGCTTCTCTTTACGACACCTCTTCCTTTCTTTTTGGTTTGACATTTTGTCTTTAGAAAATCATTAAATGTTTCTCATTTTAATTAAATATAAGGGATTATAAGAGAATCAGATAAATTAGATCTTTCAAAGTCTTAATGAAAAATACTCCCTTAATTCCAAAAAGATCGTTTATTTTTGAAGATTAACTTTTTAAAATTTTATTCAGGTAATTTTATATATTTTTATACTCCGTATATGTTATATAACATAATATAAAAAATATATCAAATGTTACTTCTTTTAATATACTTTACTAATATGCGTATCAAATAAAATTTTAAAATTTGTTTGATCCATACGTAAGCTTTTGAGTTATGTGTATGTATTGAAAACAAATCAACGTAACACTGGTTGTTTAGGTGTTATCAAAGCTAGTTTAGGTGTTTCAATAGTTTCTTAAGTGGAATATGCTTCAATAACTATATATACAAGTCCTACATTTATTAAATAACATCTTTACTTACACAATTTTACAAGGTGAGGTATTATTTAATACTCCGTATATGGAAGTGGATTGACTATTAATTTAATAAAATTACTAGTTAAATTAAGATGAAGTGTTATTCTGTAAATGTGTACCATAAAAAATATGTGAAAGTAAAACCAGAAAACTTGCCTTTGTCCGATCCAAACAATTAAATGTGAAGCATTTATTCAAATTCCAAATTAACTAAAGATACCTGAAATGGTTACTCAAGATCTTCCCTATGAAATTAATTAAGTTTCAATAATTCACTTTTTCAACTACCTTGAAAGGCAAAGTTATACATGTAGTGTAAATACTAGCTACGCTACCTAATATTATCAAATACGTTTTCATAAGCAAAAAAACGATCATTTCAAACTACCGCACCACAATCAGTGTTAAAAATTGTAATATGATGATGATGGGTTAATTTTATTTTTTCACATTGTTTTGAAACTTGAAAAAAAATTCTTACCTTAAAGAAATTCGGCAGGTGAGTTGTTACACACTCCTTAGCAAATTTCGACTTTCATGACCGGTGAGTTGTTACACACTCCTTGGCAAATTTCGACTTCCATGACCATTGTACTTGAGTAGATTTTTTAACTTTCCAGACCGAAAAAAGAAAAGGCGACAGAACAACTTTACATGAAACATTAGTATGTAATGGTTACAACTTTACAAAAAGAATGAGTACCTTGACTAAATTCTATAAGCAGAAAAAAATTCCCTGCAAAATGGAATGTGGATTAGATAAACTGTTGTATAAAGTTATCAAGCCACAGAGAACTTCTCCTTCATGCGACATATAAGCTTAAACTTTTCCTCTGCTTCAACTTGTTCTCTGGTATTCGATTTTGAAGCTCGATCAGGGTGGAAAGCGAATAATGCCTTTTTACACGCTACACGTACCTGAAATGGAGCTATCTTTGTCAAAACTTTACATATCATATTAAGGAATCAAGTGGATGATCTTTCGTCTAGGAGAGTAAAAGTAAAAGCATCAGGGATGATATATATCAGCTCCAACAAGCTATTAATGGGAAAGTACAAGACTTATGTTCAGGAATAACTCTTCAAATAAGTTCACCCTTTATAAATCAACCATCATACATATCCTTAACAATAGATACACTACACTGATAAGAACTCTGCCCTGCATTTATGATTGAACAAGTTCTTTGACGGTGAAATATTAAAAGTTAACAATTTATGTTCATTGACTTGTTAGAACAAAATATGCCGATAAATCATCATTGTGCTATCAAGATGCATTCGGATTATAAATCCCAATTCACCATGTGGAGTTAAACTAATATCGAAGAAGTTTGTAACTTTAATATAAATCCTAATTCACCTCCGTCTCTTAGGATTGGATATAGTGTAACATTTACAAGCATCTCAATTCTCAAGGAACAGATAGGCTTTTGCATATCCCCTATAACTCTCATAAGGCCACTCGACTTCACTAATTTCTTTCCTCGTCTGAAACCAACAAGTCTACAGCTCATTGTCTATCAAATGAAATTGTGAGATTGATAATACATTCTAAGCTTAGAACATACATGATACATCATCCCCATACCTGCCCCTTTTCATTTTTCTTATTTTCTCTTCTTTCTTTACCTTCCTCACCTCACTAAGTAGATGAAAAATAAAAAGGAAATAACTCAATCCACTTGTATGAGAACATGGCTCACCTCATCAGCATTTGGTCTGACCTCACTACCAACTTGAATGCCTAAGCTCCGCAATAATGAAGCCATATCATGACATGATTTTTCCACTTTAGATAGCTTATTCCTGACTTCAGATCGAATCGTTTCCTTCATATTCATTTGTTCTTCATCCTACAATTTTAACAATATAGGATTTAAAATTTTGGAATGTTTAAATTAGGGTTGAGCAATATAAAAGTGGAGCATGCAAAACCAGTGAAGCATATAAGCTAAACCCAAGATGACAAGAAAGATTCTTTAAATAGAGGATAAGTTATTTGCAATTACCTTTTTATTGGTTTCTCGAATCTCCTCCACACGTTGCTTCTGTCTTCTCTCCATATCCAATAACCGCAAACGTTCAGCATTTTCTCTCTTCTTCATCCGCCGTAACTCCTTTGCTTCTTCAGCCTGAATTTGAAAATGGATCATGTTTCCCACTTTTCTTTTTCATAGTTGGCAAATTTGGAACGTACATCTCAAGTCAAGTACAGGGGACATACAATATGAAACGTAGTACATTAGCACGAAACTATTGTAAAGCAAAAAACAATCAGAATACTGATGCACAAATAAGTTGTTCTCTACAAGGAAAATCAATAGCTCTAAACTATTTGTATCCTTGGAAGAGGGATCTGTATGCAACAACTCATCACTTCTTCCAGGCCATAGCTTCTCCTCTGAACTAACTTTTTCATAACTGAAGGCCTTTTCTCCAGGACCGTAATTTCGCATGCAAGGCACTGTATGTTGAATTTCCTCATTACAAGGATCGACATTCTTGGAAGAATTTTTGCATTCAGGAACAGGTCCACCATCTTCAGATTGATGATTGTGATGCTCAAAATATTGATCATGACTTTCATCATAGTTCATCATAGAGGCTTCAACCAAGGGGTCTAATGTAGAATGAGAATAAGTCTTATTATAAGGATAATGTCTCTTCTGTAAAGACTTCAAAATATGACCACCAAAGTTTCCTCTCTTCGAAAAGGGTTCCCGAGAAAGGTTCCCTACTGCAGATAAAGGGGATGAAATTTTTCTTTTATCATTTTCTTTGCCTGAAATGGAAAAGTCTGGGAATTTTTTGAGTTGTTCAGCAGCATTGCTTTCTGGAGGATAATTCTTTGCATCAGGAGAAACATTATAATCCCCGTTTCCGGAGCGATCATTTCTGTTTCCACTTTTACTATTACAGGAAGCTTGATCCCGGTGCTCTTGAGGTGACTTCGAAAAACCTTCTTCCATTGCTTCACTTTTCTCTCTAAGTTGAGAAGATTCAGTTGCAGGATCAACTTCCTCAGCAGAATGCCGGCGGGGATTAAAGGAGGCCCCTTCAGGTTCAGCATTTGGGAAATTGCAACCATGATATTTGAGATTATGGGTGTATTCTTCTCCACAATTCATTGAAGATTTTTCTGCTAGATTATCTGATCCATAATGAGAATTATACTGATTATAAGGACCATGTTCATTCAATACAGACTTCAAAGCAGGATCGGCTGAGCTTGGTCTCTTGGATGTGAAAGTTGTATCATGAGCAATATTCCCTGCGACAATGGAAGGCGATGCTCCTCCTGTTTCACAATTCACTTTTTCCGAACTAGAGAAAAATGGGGGTTCTTTAGGATGCTCAGAAGGATATTTTTCTTCACTACAATTAGCATTGCAAGAAGCCTTGGATGTTTTACTACAATCCACAACACTTGTCTGACCATTTCGGTTTTCATATTTCCGTTTAGAAAAAGCTTTTTCCCATTGCTCCCGAACTGTCCCAAAAGAATCTTCCTCTACTAGCTCACAATCAAGAGAATCTTCATTGAAAAAATCATCGTTGAACTCAGGACCCAGACCATAACGATTTCGTGCAGGTGCTTTCCCTGAATATGTCCGTTTGCATTTAGAAATTGTCACAGGCGAGGGTATATTTTCTTGAACAAACTCAGTGCCATCACTTGCTACTTTTTGAAACTGATCATGATTGTCAGCAGTATGGGGTTGCATACTTGAGGATGCTCCACTCGAAAAATTGCGTCTATTCTTCACCCCAGTATCAGGGTGCTTGTTGTCAGAGCTTTCTTCATCATCAATGCAGATAACAACCCTCTTCTGATGCTCTTTAACTTTGCTTCTACTTGTACCTCCCCGTTTCTTAACAAATAATTCAGGACTATCAATAACAATGACATTTTCTACATCATCACCATCAACATCAATGAAAACCACATTATCATTTATAACATTGTTCCGGCACCTTCTTAAGGTCTTCCTCCCAGAACAAGGCCTTTGCAGAGGTTGTCTAACAGAAGCCCCAGCCATTAACACTGAATAAAAATGATAAAGGATATAAAGCTCAAAATACGTTACAAGTTCTCTACCATAAAGAAACATGGATATGCTCTACCAGAGTAATATCTTAACCAAGGTTTCCTCCAAAACAATGAAGAGAAAATGAAAGAAACTCTTTTATGAGACCATGAAAATTTAAATTTATATAGAGCAATATTTACAAGTATAGCCGAAATATGTGGGTGTTTGGGTGAGCTTCTTTGGGTAGCTTATAAGTTACCATGTCCTTATACAACTGTCCGAAAAAGCTCTTAACAAGCGCAGCCAAACACAATCTATAACCATATTATCACATACCCTTCCTAAACTTTATATTATCTCTTCTAGAACATGCTATATTTTTACTCTAATTAGAGATAACCTTGTGCTTCCCCTTTATTCTTCCACTTTTAAGATTTAGTCTCTGTAAAATTTAAGAGCACAACAATGGGAAGGCCAACAAACAAGCGACTTCAGGTTTGGGGTGCACAACTTATTCAGTTAGTGATGTGTCGGTAAATACACCACATGATGTGATTGCACTTTGCTACATGACTTATTCAGTTCATGTGATCTCATAAAATGAAGTTGTCTCGGTCCAAATTTACAAATACAAGATCGATATATGTTCTTGCACTATCACATATTCCCTCTGCCGCAAAAAGATGTCCAGTTTTGAATTTCGATGGCTGACCAAACTCAAGTATCCTTACATATATTGTATAATATTCTGTGCAAAATATATCAAACCCTAGCATTTTTAACGTATTTTACTATTACCACTATAAATTTGATTCAAATCAAAATTATGCATCCATTAACACTACAAAAATATAGGGAGTATTAGCTACTTCAAAATCCATCAGATACCCAATTTTGTCAAAAATATTCAAAAAATTCAAACACCCAACTACAGAAAATCGAAATGCAATCCAATTCTCGCAACATACTTAACCCACTAAAATCACACAAATAAACAGTAAAAAAACAGATTAATTTGAATTTAAATAACTAATTAACTTAACCCCAAAACGATAAAAATCCAATTCTGACTAAAATCATACAAATAAACAATAAAAAAGATGAGTAATTTGAATTTAATAATAATTTCACTAAACACCCAAAAAAATTGACCTAATGAGGAGTAAATTGAAGTGATTATTATGAACCCTAATTAATTAATTAATTAATTAATAGATGAGTCATGAATTTATAATGATGTTGATTAAGGATTAAAAATAAAGGTAGTTTTTGAAATTTGAAGAGGAGGGGGTGTAATAAAAGACATAGGATTGAATTATCGTACCTGATCAAACAAGCGTGTTAGATTCTACGGAGAGACCCTGTCTGTATATAGAGGCAATTTGAATTTCTGTTTTTATGTCAAAGGTGTGGAGGAGGTGTAGTAGATCCAATATACACACACCCAAATAGTGTTTGCTTGAATAGTATTTAAATGCAGGCATAATTTTTTGTAGCTTTTTGGCGAGAAAGAGCCCAAATGTCTTATGGTTTTTAGTGTACATGTGGCGCAATACTTATTTTTAGTGTCTGGTAGCCACCAGCTTAATCAGGCGGGCCCTGTACTTTTTAGTGTCTATCTGTAGCGCGACTAAAATGCAACAATTTTCATTAGTGAAATTCTTATATTACCCTTAAAATACACATTGAGTCATAGTAAAATGGCTATTTTGTCCTAACAACTAAAGTATAGGATGTGAAATGACTATTTGCCTCCTGTTGAAGTACGGTAGTTAGGAAGTTCATTTAAGAGACGAAATTGTCATTTCACTAAAAGTCTATAGTGTTGTTGTATACGACCCAGCCACAGAATTCGGCCTTGCGAGTGAGTCATTAAAATCCCGGGCAGCAGTCGCTGACCAGATGGGCGACTCGGTTTAAAATACAATTTGTTTTACGTGTCCGAAATGTGATTACAATTAAGTTTCCCAATCAAAAGCGGTTTCAAGAATTTATAATCAGTAATTTGATATCGAAACAGCCATTAAATATACCTGACATAATCCAAGAGAAAAGTAATAGAAAGCGAAATTTCTATTGAATGTCGTCTTGTATCTAAGCTAAAATGACTACAGAGGCAATGAAGATTTCAAAAGGAATCACAATGATAGCGGTTGACAGCAGCGTAATGGGGCTGTGAGGATCACCGACCACCGAGCTCGCTGGCCACTCGAACGCGCTCCAACTGACCTCTTGGCTCTGTTAGCCGCACTGTCGGCACAGCACAAATGAAAATGCCGCCCGTAGCGAAGAGGTGTAAGCCGAGGCTAGTGAAACTCTTGAGGGGGGTGAAGCTTTGCCAATGCAGACAGAGATAGTCACTTAATTTAATAGCAAAATATGAATAATATACATATATCCGGGGACTATCTAATCGAATTAATCTGGCAATTCGCGAGGAAATCTTACTTATACGTGAGGATATAATAGAAGGATTCGTAATGTGCAATTTGAGAGAAAGAAATCAATAGACTTCGACAACGACTAAAACTCTAGTCGTGAACCTCATCTCACCGTATCACGATTATACCGTCTACAATGCGCGTATCTTTCGATCCGTCTACTGCGGGGAATGGACTAATCAATAATCACCCCTTGGCGATATAAAAGTAGAAACCTTATGTTTTATACACAAAGTATAAGGCACGCACTTATACCTGAAAGTATAAAGGCACGCGCTAGCGTATACCGTAGTATAGGGCCACATCCCAGCAATGCAACGACAAAGTGATCCTGATTTCAAGCCACTTGTATCTCTGCATTAGTATAGGGCCAAACCGCCTTGTTATCATTAGTATGGGGCCACACCGACAATGCCTGCGACAAAGCGATCAAAAGCGAGTCATACCTTGTTATCTTAGTAGTATAGGGCCACGCCCGACAATGCACCGCGACCGGCGATCCATGATCATAGCGCTATCACGAGTAGTATGGGCCAAACACGCCGCTATCACCCGAAGTATAGGGCCAATAGTGTCACATATCACGCAAGGAGAGTCACTAATCACTAGTAATCCCGACTATGAATTGGCCCCGATACTCGGGCACCGAACTCATGCATAACCCAACAACTACTCTGCTCCCGAAGCGATTACTACATTGGCGGCCAAAACATCCACTGTCGAAGTCAAACACAGAAATCGCCATTAAGGAATACAAAAATCATAAGTGCCCGTGAGGCCACGAGAGAAATCATAAGTGCCGGCCGAGGCCACGGAAATCATAAGTGCGACAAGGCCCGCAGGCTTTCTGATCACGTAACTTGACAATTACATGTATGTAGATTTCTGCTTAATCATAACACAATAACATGCATATCCTGTGAATCAAGGTAAATGCGTAAAGTAACACGAGTGAGATAGTACTCACTACTGCTTGCTTCCATGAAACCTTAGCGAACAATCGGAGTAGCGCACTTTCCACGATCAGCCTAGCAACTTTGAAAGTATAATGAATTCTCATATACCGGCGTTACAGAAGATACATAACTTGACTCTTGGGGAGCTATCTACTTGAGTCTAACATGACGGATAGGTATCGAATTATAATCACGTCGGACGCAGCAGTGATTCCCAGCTAAATTCATCTTATCGCTTTCTCGCTTACAAATCAACATAAGTTATTCAATTAATCATCAAGTCCATGATGCTGATACATACTCCGAAATATCAGTGCTCGCTTCCCTGACTTGGAAATTTCACTTTTATTGCCTTTAATAAATTTTAAATCGTAATTTAACATCATAAAAACTATAATAAGATCGATAAAACCTCACTGCATTTAAGTCTTATAAAAACATCACTAAAAGTCAAGCTGAAACCCCAAGTCAACTCGGCCATGTGATCCTCGGGCAGGCTCTAAATCACAATTAATCAGCATATATCGTCCATAGCGACCCATAACCAACTAAGACTCATCATAAAAATTCAATTATGGAAAAGTCAGCAAAAAGTCCAACCAAGAGAAATCATAAAAACTCCAATTTCTTACCTCAGGTCGTAGGGAAAGGCGATAGAAAGTCTTGCCTTAGCCAACTTGAGGATGTTTATATGCAGCAGAAAGATGATGAAATGGAAGAGAAAAATTTCTTGGTTTGCTTTCATGGGGGTCTCGGCCATCGAGGAGGAAAGAAGATGAAGTGTGATGTGATGATGTGGAGGATAGGTATGAATAGATATTTTAAAAAACTCGAGTCTAGTTCGGTTCGGTTAATTAAACTATCGTGCTTAAATGTCCAGAACCCGATTTCAAAGATAAAATTATTCATGCTTAGCTACTAAATTATAAATGAAATTCGGCTCAAAAGTTTTTCTGAGAAATAATATCATCATCGAGAAAAAAAAATTATACTATTCAGGGTCCGCGCCAAATAGAAAAATTTAAATTTTTTTTTTTTTTTTTTTTTTTTTTTTTAACGGGTTGTAGTCTACCCACCTAACAAATTTTAGGCACCAATTTAGCAAATCAAACAACCAAGAACATATAATAACTTACAAAAGCAAATACCATATCAAAACAACAAACTCGCGTCACTTTCGAAGAGCTGCGGAGTAGCGGTCCTCATCTCGTCCTCACGCTCCCGAGTAGCTCTTCTGAATTCCTCCGCGGGACTTTCACTAAGGCCTTTATGCTACTCCTAAAAACGCCTCTTTCCGTTGAAATCTCCACGGTACTCACCAACGTCGAGTCTCGCCGAGGCTCAGGAGGTAGCCCCAGAATGTGCGACTAAATCGAGGGATATACTTCACTCCAAGCAGGCACATGGAGACACATTATGAATCCCTCTAAACTTCGGAATAGCGCAACCGAATACAGACTGACTCGAGGATCTCAAATGGTCGATATAACGAGTGACTTCACTTTCCTCCCCGAACCCCGCATCCTCCACTTCACGGAATACCCTCGGGGAACACCACGGTCGCCCAGGCCTCAAAAGGCAAGTCTACTCTGCGATGATGCGCATATTTCTTACTTTATCTGGCAGTGTCTTGGAGTATGTTCTTGAATCAGTAGTCATTTCTTGGTTCTCGACGAGCTCGAACCGTAAACTTTCCTCTACTCCTTGCCTCGTTCGACAAGGTGCGGCCTCATGTCTGACGCCTCAAAAGGTGCCATCTCAATACTAGCATGGAAAATTTGTTGTTTTGAGGCGAACTACATCTTGGGCAACTCGTCGTCCCAATTTCCGGAGAGTTCGAGCGAGCCGGAGCATATCCTCGATGTCAGGTATCGTCCTGCCGGATTGCCCGTGATGCAGGGGATGAAAAGATGTACTCAACCACTCACAGTCCCCGGTGCCTGCAGAGCCTCGAACCTCGAAGTGAATTTAGCGTCACGGTCGAAATGATCGACAACTTTGGAGCCCGTCGTCTCGCGATAGATCGCGTAAATTTTTGGCTAGTCTACCGAGGGCCAAATACGGCTTAGTCGATAGGTAGAAATGAGCCGACTTGGAATGGCACATCCGCGATCACCCCAAATCCCGTCGTAGCCAAGCCTCGGCGTCTTGGAAGCAAACCACGAAGTCACGTGGTGATATTCTCCCGTGTCACTCGGGAGAGGAAGAGTGCACCCAATAAACCCGCGCGGGATAATGCATGCTCGGCCGCTTTGCTGACAAACCCAAGCACTTGCCACAAACTACTGCGATCTCTCTCTTCATTCACGGCCACCGATACGTCAACCTCAAATCACGATGCATCTTTTGTACTACCCGGGGTGCTCTTATTTGTAGAAGGGAGAATATTATAGGCCTACGTCAAGAATCTCGCTTGAAACTCATCTGAATACGGTATACCTGATGCGCGTTTCATCTTCGAGGCTCCACTTGTCATCAAGCGTAATCGTCAAACCATTCTTTCGCGTCCACTACGATAACACCGGTCTCGTCCTAACTGGCTGCGATGCTATGATTCGATCCGCGGCTGGTCGAACTTCTACGTATGGTAATCTCCCCGTCATTTACCCGACGTAAAATCAACTCCAATTTGTTTCGTCTACTCTCTTTTTGGGTCGCTTTGATTTCCCGCTTCTACCAGTAGCATCGACTACTACGTTTACGCTACTGGGTGGTACTTTCAATAGTCAGTCGTAAATCACTAATGATTTCAGCCAGCTTTCATACACCTCAATTCAAATCTGCGTCGGAAGATGTTTGAGACTATGGTCGATAAAAATCGGCACTTAGCTTCCCATAAAGATAAATATGTACAATTTTAACGCAAAGACTACTTCATCGGCTGGCTGAAGATCATGTGTCGGATAATTCTTCTCGTTTCTCAAGCTGTCGGCGTAAGCGTCGCCTTCGATTGCGTCGAGAACACGCTGATCACGATCGCGAAGCTTGCTCGCTATAAATCGGCCACCGGAAGAACGAGGCGGTATGGCAGCCTTTCGTAGTCAACTTCCCTTTAATACCTGGCGGTCCTCGCGGTCGTGTCCGTATAAGCGGAACCCTTTCACGGTGGCACAATTGATAGCGTCGCGATCAAAGAGAAGTCGCTGACTGAATCTGTAATAACCGGCTAACCCCGAAACTCCTACTTTCCAGTCGCTATTTGGTGGGGCTGACTCCCAATTGTTCCACAGCCTCCACGCTTGTGGATCAACACAATACCGCCGGAAATACTTGTACGGGGAATTGTAACCCCATGCTTGAACTCACATTTGGAAAACTTGGCGCTGGCAGTGCTTGTCGAAAGATTACACACTGAAACAATACACCGTACTTCTCTACATGTTCCTCCTCCCTCGGAATATATCAAAATATCATCAGTAGAGACCACAGCTGTCAAATACTCTCGAAATACCGGTTCATGAAATCAGCCAAGGCCGCGGTGCATTTGTCAATCAAATGGCATCGCTATAAACTTCATAATGTCGCCATGAGATCGGAAAGCGATTTTCGGAATATCCTCCCACTTTGATCTCAGTGTGCTGATTGTAATCAATCTTCGAAACATGGCGTCGCCCGGTGATCAAACAAATGGTGATTACGGGCAATGGGTATCGGTTCTTAATGGTCACTTTATTCAAACATGCGTAGTCAATCTGGCGACTGTAGAACCATCCTTCTTTTCACAAAATAGCAGTGCGGAGGAATACGCTCGATGCGATGAATCACTTGTCCGGCAATTCCTGGCCCGGAGTCATGATTCACTGCCAACTTCAATTTGGAGCCATCTGTCACCGGTGGAAGAGAATTGGTGCCGTGCAGGAATAACCTCGATAGCAAATTCGATCTCCCGTTACGGCAATCGGTAAGTCCTCGGGAAAAACATCCTTGAAGCTACTACAACGACCAGCGTCTTCCCGGTCTCTCTTCCCTTACTGAATCGACGCATATCCCGAGAATCAGCCGCCGCCACGAGATGACCTCACAGCTTGAAGTGCGACCGCAAAACTTCGAAGGCAAAATCTTTACATCCCCTTGGATCTCTGGTCTTCACGAACCCACAAAAAGTAATCTCCTTCGATGGCAATCGATAACGGCATGATGTTTCTGACAATCCATACCCAGGACAAGATCAAATCCCGGAAAGCTCAAATGGAAGTAAATTAGCAGTTAATGGCCGACCCAGCAGCGGTAACGGCGGACAACTCTGAACCCCGGAGCTACTCACGAACCCGCCCGTAGAAGCTGCAGGTGTAGAAGGCGGTGGAATAACTAGAGCGAGCGTGAACGAAGTGACTACGCAGGCGACTTCTGCTTTGGTCGAGTCCTCCTACGAACTCTAGAGCTAGAAGGCCTACCCGGAAAAAGAAAGGATCTCAGTCGACTCCTCGCCGATCCGGCACCGCCTTCTGTTTCTGGCCCCGGCACTCCGTTTCCATCTTGGTGCGTTCTGCGGCATGGAAACTAGTAAAAACCATCGGTGAATCACGGTAGCGTATCTCCCATTCGAACCATCCACGAACTGGTGATCTCCTCGCCTCCCTTTGGGTAAACATCGAGTAGTCGGCTTTAAATCAACTGAGCGTCTACCGTACTCCTCACGTGACCTCGAACCACTGGGTCAGCGAAATCATTTCTACTCCAAGGCCGCCATGTGGGTCTCAAACAATAATTCTCCCGGAAGAGCTCCTTGTGCTCCCGGGGAAACATGAACCTCCCCTCTCATGATCAGGAGATGCACTCGGATTCTCCAGTAGGTCGCAGGCGCCTCGTGAAGTCTATAAGTAGAAAACTTCACTCTCGTCGCCCAGCAATCCCACATCGGCTCAAAAATAGTCTTCATGCTCCGGGATAGACTGTGCTTTGCTCAGCGAACCCCAGCTTGGAGGATCCGCCGCCGAAATCGGTCGAACAAGCTTTATGCGGAATTCGACCTCTGCTTCTTCGGCCACGAGCATTACTTTTCTCTCCCTCTGAGGTCTACCTCGGCTTGCTCGAGAAGAATCGCCTCGGACCTGGTTGGTCCCTTTGTACTCATCGACATCTATACACTACCATTTCGGCCCTGCAGGCTGCCTGCAGCTTTCTACATTTCTACTCGCCCGTACTCACAGGTGGCATCCTCAACGATCTCATAACAAAAGAAAAGACTTAGATTTAACAAAAGACACCACTCACGGCGACTCATGGAAAACAAGTCGACTCGCGACCACTTGAATAACCCAAAAGAAATCGAAACCCTAGGCTCGTGCAAAATTGTAACGACGCTTGAATTCGGCCGCCCAGGTGAGAGTCATTAAAAATCGAACGCCCGGAGTCACCAAACCCGATGGGCGACTAGGTTTAAAAATACAATTTGTTTAAATCAAAAATGTGATTCTGATTAAGTTTCCCAATCAAAAGCAGTTCAGAATTTATAATCCGTGGTGATATCGAAGCGACCAACCCATAAATATATACACAACAATCGAAGAAAAGTAATGCGTGAGGCTACAGCGAATGATACGTCTTGTATCCTAAATACAAAATGACTACCCGGCAAGGCAAAGATTTCAAAAGAGAATACAACTGATAGCTGGTTGGCCAATAGCATCAAAATGAGGCGCGAGGATCCTCAAGCCACCCGGCTCACCTAGCCGCTCGGAACACCGCCTCCAATGACCTCTTGGCTCCAGTAGCCACTGCAATCGACTGGCACAAAATGAAAATGCGCCCATACAGCGAAAGTGTAGCGCGAGGCTTAGTGAAACTTAACACGGGGGGTGAACTTGCCCATGCAGGCAGAGATAGTCATAATTTAATAACCAAATATGAATAATATACATATATCGAGGACTATCTAATCGGGTGCTTCTTATAATTCACTTAGGAAATCAAACATAATACATGAGGATATAATAGAAGGTTCGGCGAAGCACCTGATTTCGAGGAAAGAAATCAATAGACTTCAAACAACGACTAAAACTTCACAGTCGTATTCCAGACCTCACATCTCTCGTATCCCCACCGGTATACCGTCCTCACAGCCATACCGATCCGTCTACTGCGGGGAATGGACTAATCCAATAATCACCCATACTTATACCGCGGTATAAGGCGAAGCAGCAAACATACACAAAGTATAAGAGCGCGCACTTATACACAAAGTATAAGGCACGCGCCGCATTATACCCGTAGTATAGGGCAGCGTCGACAATGCACACGACAAAGTGATCCACGGACTCATACCACTTGCGCTATACCGTAGTATGAGGCCAAACCGCCTGTTATACGTAGTATGGACACGCGACAATCTTGCTTGTGGCTTGATCAAAGCAGTCATACCATGGCAGCCTCTAGTAGTATAGGGCCGCACCCGACGATACCTGCTGACAAGCGATCAAAAGCGAGAATCATACCGCGCCATAGTAGTATAGGGCCAAACATGGCGCTATACCGTAGTATAGATTTGATAATTATCACGTATCACAACGAGGAAGGAGGTACTTTAATCACAGTAATCCAACTACAAAGTGCGCTTTGATACTCGAGCCTCCAAACTTCATTGCATAATGACAACTACTCTGCTCCCAAAGCGTTACTACGGCGCGGCCAAAACATCCCGCAAATCGAAGTCAAACACAATCGCCAACCAAGGCCACAAAATCATAAGTGCCGGCCAAATTCGCGAAATCATAAGTGCCGACAAGGCCCACGGAAATCATAAGTGCCGACAAGGCCCACGGAAACACAATCACATAACACAACAATTACATGTATGTCATTCTCATAATCACATAACACAATAACATGCATATCACAAATCAAGGTAAATGCGTAAGTAACACGGTGAGATAAAGTACTTTCGCTTTCTGTAGCCTACCATGAAACCGAAAAGACAATCGGGGTAAGCGCCTTTTCCCACGATCAGCGCCTACTTGACACCCGGAAAGTATAATCGAGACCTACTCACATATACCGGCGTTAAGAAGATACGTAACTGCTTGGGGAACCATCAAGCAGTCTAACATGACGGATAGACTATCAATTATAATCATCGGACCTTGACACGTCGATTCCCGGCAATTAAAATGCCTCGACTACCATTTCTGAATCATTTTTTATAAGTCATTCTAATTAATCTCAAATTATAATTAACAATCTATGAAATATCAATTGCCTTCAACTTGGAAATTTCACTTTTGACATAGCGCACAATAAATTTAAATAGCGATTTGCTTGTCATACTTGACTATAATAAGATCCAATAATAAAACCTCCTACATTTAAGTCTTATAAAATATCCACCTAAAAGTCAAGCTGAACCCCAAAGTCAACTCGACCATGCGTCATAGGGCAATGCAAATCACAATTCATCGCATATATAAAATCGCGCTGACCCAGCAGCCAACTAAGACTCATCATAAAGACAATTATGGAAAAAAGTCAGCGAAGTCAACGAAATCCGCAAAAACTCCAATTTCTTTTACTCAAATTATTGAGAAGGCGTAGAAAGTGCTAGCAACCAACTTGAGGATGTTTATATGCGACAAAGTGATGAAATGGAAGAAAAAATTTCTTAATAGTTTTTGCTTTCGCATGAAGTGCAAACCATCGAGGAGAAAAGAAAGAAGATGAAGTGATGTGATGATGTGGAGGATAGGTATGAATGAATATTTTAAAAAAACTCGAGTCGGATTCGGTTTCGGTTAATTAAAACATCGTCTTAAATGTCCACGAACCCACGATTTCAAAGATAAGGATATTCAGTAGCAGCACTACTAAATTTATAAAGTAAATTCGGCTCAAAAAGTTTTTTACGAAATAATATCATCATCGAAAAAAATTATACTATTCCCGGGTCCCGCGCCGACGAAAAATTTAAATTTTTTTTTTTTTTTTTTTTTTTTTTTTTAGGTTATTACGGTTGTCCCCCCGCTACCTGCCTCCACCCCACCTACCCCATCTCTGCCTCATGCTCGAGCAAAATAAACTTCATGACTTCCCGAAAAAAATGAGCATTTTCAATTAAGCTGCCAATCCGCGGGGGCTTAAGTGGCTTAGCGACCCGGATAGTAAGTTTCGTCCGGGGTTTCCTCCCGCGATGCAACCGGAGACTTTAGCCATGGCGGTGTCACTTATCTCACTGCACTTGTTTTTCCAATTAGAATCGAGCCTCGATGTTTGAGATTGTTAAAATGAAGCTTTTGCTTTTTTTGTATGATGCGAAGTTGTTAAAGAGTATAGAAGCTTTTTTTGCTTCTGCTGCTTTCGATCCGTTGCATTCTTTGCTCGATTGTTAAGGTTTGAGAACTTCACCTTGAAGCTTAATAAAGGTACTCTTGTTTTTCTTTTAGACATTGCTCGACCTGATTTATTAACAGGAAGGAAGAAAATGATGGTGGAATTTGGGGAGTGGGGTGGTAGTGGTGGTGGAGTTGTGAATCGCGTCGTAGAAAGCTTGTTCATCGCGGGCGTAAAAGAGAGATGAAGGCAGGACACAGAGTACAAAAAAAAATCCATGAGACCGTTTGATAATAACAATCTTATATCAGTTAGGGGGATAGGGTAGGGGTGGGGGCTATAAAGAGGTAGGAGTAGGGGTGGGGGTGGAGGCGGGTAGGGGTGGGGATAGCAGTATACACTTTTAGTGAAATGATGTTGCCCTTAATGAAACTTCCTAACTACTATGCTGAATAGGGGAGGGGCAAAATAGTCGTTTCGCGTCCACCTCACTAGTGTTAGGGACAAAATAGCCATTTTCTTGTGACTCGATGTGTATTTTAGGGTAATATAGTAATTTCACTAATGAAATTAGGTGTATAAGTCGAGAGTGTGTGTATAGACAAAAAAATCTGAGAACTTTGCCGGATTAAGTTGAGGGTGTCTTGAGAACCTTTAAAAATACGAAGGGGGCCACGTAGACAACCCAAACGGATGCGAGACGCTGCGCCAAAAAACCTTTTTATGCTTCTGCTTACTACGAATAGGGGGGGCAAAATGGTCGTTTCATCCCCGAAACACTTCTTGTTTGAAGTGGTATAACGGCTTCGGGTGTGGTAGGGATACTCGTCTTTTCGGGTGGGTGTCGAAAAATTTTTGATATTTCGAATTATTTAAGCGGGTTAAGGTCTAATTAAAGCAGTAGGCTTCTTAGGGTGAGTTAGCCGATCGGATAAAATAGGATTCGGTTCTCGGTGGTTTCCCTTTTATCCGCACCGCGACAGCTGTGATGCGGTGTGGGGTGAAAATTGAAGGGGAAATTGACCATTTTAGCCTAATTGAAACTTCTTTACTTACTACACTAAAAATGGACCTTTCTTTGTCTCGGGTTTTTTTTTTCAAAATGGTTTTAGAAATTTAATGAGAGTGTTAAATAGTTATGTTCAATATGATTTAAATATTGATTTTCAGTACGTGAACTTATTTTCAATCAATCATCTATTAGAATTATTCACAAATCTCATCGTACAAGTTTTCCTCAATAAATTGTTAAATTTTCATTTATGAAAAAATGAATCACGCCAACCACTTGAATAAAAAATAAAAATAATTAGTTTAAGTATAGATAACATATATCAATATTTATTTTTAATTTTAAAAATGTCACATTATTACTAGCACTTCAATTTCACCCTTCAATCTTAAATGTACTACATAAACGAAAAGATTAGTAGTATTGGTGTACTACCCCGGTCAATGATTCCAAATTCTTGAAAATTGAATAAACATGTTTAATAATGTTTGTCATCTTTTCTGAGTTTCCATGGACCACTAATTCAATATATCAAGCATTAAGAATACACTAAGAGTACAATGATTACCAAATTATTATAATCATTTTGCAATAGTTTTTGTATTAATTTGCAGCAAAAAGTTCTTCAATCACAAGGAGCATAAAGTTGGTAAAAACTCTTGCAACAAGTGTAGAACTCAAGACAAAAAATGTTAATTGTTCAAAGGACACCATACCTACTCTTAAGCTTCTTCTTCATATGTATACTGGTAATGCTTATTAGAATCCTCAGGCGTATATGGTGGACGCCCATACACATACAACATCAGATGAGAAGCCAAGAAATCAATGGCCCTGTATACAATTTTCTACATGGAAACACAAAGGAAATAATAAATATGAGAAGAGAGTCCACTTCACAAGATATGGAGGACTTGTCACATGACATACTCCCAAGAATTCTACCTCATATACATTCATGGAGAAATTCATATGGTAAGAAATAGTCAATTATGTTAGCAGATTGAGTACATAAGGATCCGACAACCCCTTACCCCACTTAAACGAGAGGCTATTTAGAGGCATTGGGACATATTAATGTCGATTTAGTACATGATATTCTCCCAACTAATTTAACTATATCATTGTTCTTGAAGGAGCAAACTTTCTATATTGGATTGGTCCAAAACCTCAATTGGTTATTACAGAAGTAGACCTTGTTAAAGAAGTACTCACCAATAAAATTGGAAACTTCCCAAAACTAGATCTTGAAGGCTACTCCAAGAGACTACTTGGAGATGGTCTTTCTTCATCAAAAGGTGAAAAATGGTCAAGTATGCGAAAACTAGCCAGCCACGCCTTCCACAGAGAGAGCCTGAAAGTAAGTCCACACTCCACATATTGCATTAAGTTTATTGTGGTAATGAGCATTTAATGAGTTATACTTCAACTGTAGAATATGATTCCAGGAATGATAACAAGTGTTGACACAATGCTCGAAAAGTGGAAGGAATTCGATGGGAAAGAGGTCGAGGTGTTTGGAGATTTCAGGGTACTAACTTCAGAAATTATTTCCAAAACAGCCTTTGGAAGCAATTATCTTGAAGGGAAGAACATTTTTGAGATGCTGATAAAATTGGCTCAAATAGTTGCCAGAAATGCTCATACAATTAGATTTCCTGTCATCAGGTATGACCATAATCTTGAAAGATGGAATATATTTGTGAATTAGCTCAACTATTAGTGTGAGTGATTGCTTATCATGTACCTGCAGCCGATTCGTGAGAACGAGGGATGAATTAGAATCAGAGAAACTTGAGCAGGGAATAAAAGATTGCATCACACAGATAATAAAGAAAAGACAGCAGGGAAAGCATGATAAAGGAGATTGCAATAGGGATTTTCTTGGAGAACTTCTACAGGCCAATGATGCAACTGATAAAAGAAACAGTATATCACTGGAAGACATGGTTGATGAGTGCAAGACATTCTATTTTGCTGGACATGAAACAACTGCATCTTTGCTTGGATGGACCATTCTCCTCTTGGCTATTCACAAAGACTGGCAAGATAGAGCAAGACACGAAGTAATAACGCTTTTCGGCCTAGAAAATCCCAATGCAGATGGTTTATCAAAAATGCAATTGGTAAGTAAGATATCCAAGAATATATATACTATTGACATCAACATATCCCAATGCCTCCGAAGAGGCTCCTACCTAAGCAGTGTAAGGGAGGAGGGGGGCCGGATATCCATATACTACTATTGAGTTATTGCATACAAACTTAGCTTTCTTTTTCAATTTGCAGATGAACATGATCCTTGAAGAGTCCTTAAGATTATATCCTCCTGTGCCTGTAATTAAAAGAAAGGTTACAAAACATGTTAGTCTTAAGAAGCTAACTTTACCACCTCAATTGGAGCTTTACATTTCACCTTTAGCTCTACACCATGATCCTAAAATTTGGGGGGAAGATGTTCTTCTTTTCAAACCGGAACGATTCTCAGGGGGGGTAATTAAGGCGTCTAACAACAATCCCTCAGCATTCTTACCATTTGGGTTTGGACCAAGAACTTGTGTAGGCTTGAATTTTGCAATGATCGAAGCGAAAATCGCGCTTTCAAAGATTCTGCAAAGATATATGTTCACCCTCTCCCCTGCTTATATCCACTCTCCTGTTCAGCCTTTTATGCTTCAACCAGAACATGGAATTCAAGTCATTCTTTACAAACTTTGATAGAGAGATGAAGATTGCCTAAATCATACAAGACTATGGTACCATGAAGAAACATGTTGCATGTCCATCACTTGTGCAAATAATTTCCATCAATGTACCTTTTCTTACCTTGTTATTGTTTATGTTTTCCAACAATTCAGTATTCAGTAATTTGAAATTGAGTATATAGAATAAATAATAAACTCTTGAGTTAAATATTTAAACTATGATCATATATCGAGAGAGCTACCCCAACTACAATATTAGCATTTTCATTAATTCAAGTCTTCGTATTTTATTATCTTAGTAAGATATTCGATGCGTGCGCGTGATAAAAAAAGTTAAATAAAATATTATTTTTTATTATTTTATTTTTAGTTGATAAATGCGTATTATTGATTTAACGAGCTCTTAAGTGATAAATTACCAATTCTCATTTTTAAGTGAAAATAATAATAAATTAGCATAAATTTCTGTAATTTTTTTTTTAAAACTATGAAAATTTTGTATAACATCTTTATAGAGTTAAAATAATTTCATATATATTTTGGTGTATGTTATTAGGAGTTTTTGTATAAGATAATTTTAAAATTGGAATGTAGCTCGTTGTAATGATAATTTATTAAATGTGGCATGTAATATAGATTATTAGTAGGGTTGAATCGACATACAAAGAACATTGATGTTTTAACCAATAATGTGTCAAGCATCTTCATGCAATTTAAAACAAATTATCTTGATAGCAATTAGTCTTGTAACATTTATGTACCACGTATATTATTGATAAATTATTAGATTATCCTAACTGATTTAATTCACTTAAAATTGGTAGTATATAACATAGTTTGTTTTTTCATATATATTAAGTGAATTAAATATAAGCAACTTATAAATAAAATTATTTAATTTAAAATTTCGATTTAGATTTGTGAATGCATGATTACGGTAGATATATAAATTGATTTCTATTAATAGTCTTATTATTGATATTATTATTAGATAATTAGACAAGTATTGTATTTTATTACGATCATCTAGTAGTGAATAAGAATCGTCTCTTATAAAACAAAATCTAATTATATTAATATAAGAATGATTCATTTACTCATGAATCTCTAGTTACTTTTCATAAGAATTTCTAATTGATAAGTGAGTTTATTCTTAAGTGAAAAATATTTCATAATTTGTGAGTCTTTTAATTTAATTTTAGTAACATAATATAAAACGACAATAATTTAGAAATATTATTCTACTATATATTTATAATCTTACCTACTTTAGATGTATTTATATATATATCCACTAACATAACTATTAACAAATAAGACATTAAAGTTAAAATTATGTACTCATTGAGATCATTTAAATATTTTTTGAAATAGTGTTTGCAAAAAACATAAGACAATTTTTAATTTATGATATGATTACAAGCATTCATATACATTAATAAGTGTAAGACGAATTACATAAGATGTAAACAAAATAAACAAATAAAATAACGAAATTCACTGAAGATGAGCAATATATAGTACGTAATAATTTTTCTTGATTATTTTGTATTATGTAAAGTTTGAAATCAGAGACATTTTCATGTTTCATGATGAACACATTTTTTGTCATTTTACTCTCCTAATCCAGATCTTTTTCAATAGTTTGGATGGAAGAAGGCTGTAGAGTAGGTATCTCGGTTTAGAAACGGAGACTTTCCAGCTTTTAATCTGCCAAATATGAATGCGTCTGAGGCCCGACAGCTTTATATAGAAATCTTTCCACAGCAGTCAGCTTTGTAGTTGGAAGAAATGATTTTGAAAATAGTTCCATGTTTGAAGTGCTTGTGGGCGAGTCCCACGTTAAACTGCGTAATACAGGTGAATCTTAGAACACAGCCAAAAGATTTATCATAGTGAAATAATAATAAATTCAATTTACTTTTGGGGTCTATCTTCACTGAAATGATTTCTTTGAATTCGGTTATGAGATAAATCTTGTTTAAGGTGAGACATTAGCTTTTTGCGATGGTGAAATGAAAAGCGATCACAGTGAAAGATATATAAGCGAGAAATATATTTGTTTGTTTTTGAAGTGTGGTGTAGAATAGAATTTATGATTATACGCTTAGGGACAAATAATATGTCATCATCTAACACCTAAGGTGTGGAAATAGTGAGAATTTCACTTAACCTCAAAATCCAATTTAGTGACTCATAATTATCATTAATTGAAATACATAAATAATTTTATCCTTTCAAGTAACTCAGAGTTATGGAGATAATGAGATTCAGCATGCTTATCATATAAATAAATAATGAGATTAGATCAAATTAATGAGTTATAATTATCATAAATAAAATATATTAATATAATTATTTATTTTAGTTATATAATTATCATTGTAATAACTTTTCTATAATGATCATGAATTAAAATACATAAATATAATTTTATCCTTTGTGTAACTCCCAAGTTGTGGAAATAATGAGATTCACATAACTTCCAATCAAATTAATGAATTATATTTATCATAAATAAAATATATTAATATAATTATTTATTTTAGTTATATAATTATCATTGTAATAACTTTTCTATAATTATAATGAATTAAATACATAAATATAATTTTATCCTTTGTGTAACTCCCAAGTTGTGGAAATAATGAGATTCACATAACTTTCAATCAAATTAATGAGTTATAATTATCATAAATAAAATATATTAATGTAATTATTTATTTTAGTTATATAATTATCATTATCATTGTAATAACTTTTTTATAATTATCATGAATTAAAATACATAAATATAATTTTATCCTTTGTGTGACTCCCAAGTTGTGGAAATAATGAGATTTACATAACTTTCAAATCAGAATGTGAGTTATAATGATCATAAATAAAATATAATACTAATTATTTAATTTAGTTATATAACTATCATTATCATTGTATTAACTTTCTTGTAATTAAATTCATTTTGTAAAGGCATTTAGGTCTTATGAAATGGAAAAACTTAGCATTCTGGCATTCAGCGACTTTTTAGATAGTATATAGATACTCCGTATATATATAATTATTGTACATCTCTTTCGTTCTTCCTCCTTTACCAATCAATCTTTCTCTCTTGGTTGAAATCCATGATGAGTTGTTATAACTGATTTGTTATTTTTTTATAAGTACTATAACCGATTTGTTAACTTTTTGGTAATTCTAAATTTAATCATTCAATCAATCGTAGACATAATATCCTAACATAAATTCTTAAAATCAGTTAATATCTAATATTTCATAATTTTACATCACCATAATACTTTATGAATCATTCTCCATGTTCTAATATCTTCCAGATCCTTAAAATTATATTGAGTACCCATAAATAATCACTAGTCGACACTCTAGCTAGTCAGTGTGACTTTGGAATTGCATAATCCCTCCATCTCATTTTGATAAGGACATTTTTTTTTGCGCACAAATTTAGAAAATTTTTAAATTCAATTTACAAACTAAACAATTTAGGAATTTTCATAAAATAAAAAATAACTCTATCAATTAAAAATGAAGTGAGAGTATTTTTATGGGAAAATTAAAACGAAAAAGAGCATAGAAAAGAAGCATAGGTAAAGTGTGGTTGTGAAAATGATGATGTCTGATTTAGGATAGCCTAAAGTAACCAGGTGGCTTTGAAAGATGAGTTGTCGAGTAGAGATGGTTGCATAATGTGAAGTCGTTAAGTCTGTTGGATATAGAGAAGTGAGCTACAGTTATCTAGCTCAGTGTTCGTACTATCATAAATCTGTACGGCTTTCGAATAGAGTGCCTTTCAATGAATTCCATTTACGCACCCCCCCAAATTTTCTACCCATTTGCCATACCTCTCAAGTCTTAATACTCCGTATACCTTAATATAAATATATACTTGATTGAAATAATTGTGATTTGACTTTTTGAAATTAAATTTCAATAGTAATTATTAATTATTTATTATTTTAAAATATATATAATTTATATAATTGGATTCGTCTTTAAAATACTTTCATAATATTAATTTTTAATTTCTTTTAATAATATAATTAAAATTAATTAAAAGGCTTTAAAGATTTATTTTGATATGTAGAAAAGTCGATTCTTTTTGGATTAGAGGAATATTTGGCGATAACAAAGCTTGGAAGAGATTAAGAAAGACAACTATCCTCCTCAATTTTTAAAGTTTTTGAAGAGTTTATGAAAGGAGCTAACAAAGAAAATAAACGAATAAGAAACGACTTTGTAAATAAAAAGTAACAATCGAATGAGATTAAGAAAGACTACAATGAACCCCAAATGTTTGATTATTTATAATAATTTTAATATATACATTTTACAATTTCAATGTAACTTTTACGTTCCAATATAGTTTTTACAATTCCGATATAGTTTTAAATTAATAAAATATTTTTACATTCTAGCCAATGTCTATTTTAAAAGCGAGGAAGGAGTATATCCTTAAAACTAATTCACCCTCTTCCCTTAGATACTTAGGAAACTAGAAGGAGTTAGTTTCCCAAGATAAAAGCAAAACTTGAATTCCAGATATATAGCTTGAATTCGAGGTCTTAAGACCACGAGCCCCACTTCAAATTAATATACATTATATTGAATATAATCAACCTGAACTCTTCTTGTACCTACGGAAGCTTAAGCATACTCATGTGTAGTTATTTACTCAAGCTAATTAAGACTACTTATAAAGTGTTCAAACACTTAGTCTCACTCTAATGTGGGACAACCACTTAGAGCTACAAAGTTGTCAAATATGCATTCAACTCTATATATACTATATTTTCAACAATTTATTATTCAAATTGAGGTAATTTTATCCAAAATTTAGCAATTGGCCTCCCCATAATGAAAAAACAATCATATAGATACATCTAATTTTTTCACCCTCCCTCAATTTTGATTCAAGTTTTGTCTCTTTCTTTTGATATATATATAATAATTATTACTCTTTATCAATATAAGTGATTATTTAGACTAAATATATTTTATGAAGGATATATATAATTTTTTTATCTTTTATTAATTTAAAGGTAATCATCACACTTTAAAATCATAATTGAAACTTTGTAGAGACTAAAGTATAAAGATAATAATGAAAGATATAAATTTTGTTCAAAATAATCAAGTATTTTGACAAAAACTAAACAATCACTTATATTGATACAAAGAAAGTAAATTGATTTATTCTGATTGTTAGATTATATATTGATTTTGTTGATTGAAGATACAAAATGTAATTGATTTAAATCGATTTCAATAAATTCTAATATGTCTCCGGCCTAAGGTTTTTTTTTTTAATTCAGTCAATCAATTTTTATTACATTATAATGACTCAAATCTATGATCTCGTCATTATAAGTAATATGTCGTGTCCACATGACTAATCTTAGTCGGAACACAAATAAGACTAATGACACGTGCATCAAGGAATCCAAAGACTAAAAGAATGCAAAGTAATTTTAATCAAACATAAATTCATTTTCTCAACCATCTAAATTACAGACTACTCGAAAACATTCTTGAATGTCATCATACCATTACATGTTAATTGTAGAATCAATAAGTATGTTCCCAACAGTTGACTCATGGCGTTGCCATCATTGAATTTCTCAGTTAATAATAATGTTCGTCTTATTTCGACTTTATTAATTTGTTGCCATTATGGCCAAAAGTTACAATACAAAATTATCAAACGTCTTACACAAATTTAATAGGATTTTTTAAGTATTATCAGAAGATTATTACAATGCTCAATATATGTTTATCTTTGAGTTGGAAATCAAAGCATCCATCCTGGAAGCATTCCATTGTTATTGCCACTATTTGGAGACGGACCTGCTGGAATATCTTGTCCCATTGAATGGTACCTGCAAAACACAAATTGTAAGAAAATAGTTCAACATAAGTTCAATTTCAACTTGTTCAAACGAAACTGGTATTAGGAATCTAGGTGTATTACCTATATATTGATGAATAAAAACAAGATCTTATTAATAATTTACACACGAAAGTTCTTCAATCTAAACAATGTGGGCGTGAGTTGCTCAATTCCCTCTACTTGCGTGTAAGGCATCCCACCAGCAGGTTTCATCCCCGAAACTGTCCGGAGTTGTTTATGATATCAAGTTAAGAATCCGGCAGATCCGTACTAAAATTAGTTGGTCGTAAATAGGTAAAATCAAATACCTTATTAATATATCCGAAAGTTCTTAATCTAACCATGTAAGACTATTAGATTTTATTGATGATATTTCTTGTGGTTCATTCAATACTCATTCTTATAAAGAATCACATACATACCCAATTTGCACGGTATTATTAGGTTCTTGGCGTCCAAGGTACGCCTCACCCTGAGATGTTTGTCCCCTAAATCCATGTTCAACGGACTCCCATGAAGCTCGAAGTGCAGCACTTCTTTCTTCCAACTGCCAAAATATATAATTCTCCGTAACAATTGATTCCAATTGAGCATCTCATAAAGATCAATATATCCTGACTTTTTATCTCTTGATGCAATATTTATTTGTTCAATTAGGGTGAGAATTAAAATGAATCATTAAGTAGGTATGGTTTAATTTTGGTCACTGTAAATTAACGTCGTTACTAAATGGTCCTCATAAGTGTGTATCGAGATGCGCCAAATGGTCGCAAATTCTTGCGCCAGATTTATAATTTAACGGTTTTGCTGAGCCCACAGGGTCAAAATATAATCTTGAAGAGTTTTGTAGGTATAAGTGTAGCGTTGGAAATGGTAAGTTAATTATGCAAATGGTTCTGCATTTGGTATCTAACACTAATATAATTACTTTAATTTATAATATTTGAAAAAATATCTCTAGATTAGATTTTAGGTATATCTTAAAATTAAATGTTACGAATAATTAAATATAATATTAATTGAAATAATTTAATATATTAACTTTGAGTAAATTAATATATTTATTATATATTTATTATCCTCTATATTTATTATGAAATATTCCAATAATTTTTTACTGTATCAAATATATCAATCCTTATATATATATATATATATATATATATATATATATATATATATTGATTATATAAACAAATTAAAAAAGTACATTCTATATGTTTTGTTTATTTAATGTAACCTATATAAGATTTAGTGATTATATAATATATAAAACAAATATATAATAATTTGATGTTATATTTATTGGAAATGCTTTAAATTTGAAGAATATATATACACCCAAACAAATTACATCATTCTAGAATAAATACTTAGGGACCATTTGCGTACCGATACATTAAATACTTAGGACCATTTCGCACGGACCCCTTAAATATTTATTATATGATGTGATTTTATTAGTGTATATATATCTTCAAATTCAGCTTATTCAATAAATATAATATCTAATTATTATATATTTGTTTTTATATATTATATAATCACTAATTTTATAGATTACATTAAATAATATTATAGAATGTACTTTTTATTTGTTTATATAATCAATATATATATATATATATGTATATAGTGATATATTTGGTGTATAAGTAAAAAAAAAATTATTGAATATATCATAATAAATATAGATTATAATAAACTTATAATAAAATATAATTTACTCAAAGTTAATATATTAAAATATTTTAAATTAATATTATTAATTATCTTAAATATTTATTTTGAATCTATCATAAATCTTAATCAAAGAATATTTTCAAATATTATAAATTAAAAGTAATTATATTAAAATGTTGAGGGGCCAAAATAGAAGCAATTTATACCTTCTTGAGGCCATTCTGCCAATATAACTTACAACATACAAAACTCTTCAAAAAATTATATTTTGACCCCAAAAATAAGCCAAAATAAATTTAAATTATAACGGATGAGTTAATTTAGGGGCCAATTTAATAAGCTTGATACTAACACAGGATAATAGCAATTCTTGACTACAAAGAGAGCCAGCTAGCGGATCTTTAAACATTGGGGCCAATTTAAATGATTATCTCTTCCAATTAGGTGAGCATGATCTCATATATTGATCCATGAAAAAATTATCCCAATATAATTTAATTAGTACGAGCAAGTAATGTACAATGCAAATGTAAATGATATACCTTGGTCTTTAAAACATTGTTGACTTCCATGAGAGTGTGTTCCTAAACAAGCATGATACGACAAAAAGAATTAGTAGTTTAATTTAAATTTTTTAAAACATATATTACACATAATGAATTGATGTGAAGAGAAAATTACCTTTTGATGAAGATCAGAAAGTTGATCAAGCAAAGATTGAGTCTGCAAAAAATAGGAAAAACAATAAAATGAGCTTTTCTTATTAAGAGGTTTTAAAAATAAATTGAATTCCTAACCCTTTTTTTAGTACTGTGAAACCCAAGTATATGAAACATAATACACCCACGAGAGGCCAAATTATCAAGTAAAAATAAATAAAAATCAAATTATCAAAATTATAGGTCATTATTGAGTTAATTTCATGGTTGGTAAATAGTGGATTAAGTTGTATTTTAGTCCCATATAATTATATTATTATTAATTAATCTCTAAAGTAACACACTTTTACAGTATGGTTCCTCGAAACTATGAAACAAGGATGAAAAAATTTTAGAAAGGAAAACTTTTAGGACAAATTTGCTATTTTGATGAACATTGAGGGCAAAATAATTATTTTCCTATCGACAAAATGACATAGTCTTGAACATGCCGCACCTAAAAAAATTTATTTCTTATATTACTCCGTGAGAGTTTAATAATTTTATGTATTTTTAGGCTAATTTACAACAATATAATTATATATGACTAAATTAGGGACCCGAGTACATAATTAACTCCTCATTTATTTAAGAGAAAATTGTCGAAATGGTGGAATGGTAACCTTAAAGTTACGCTTTGGTCGCAAATAATGTCGTAAGTAGCAGTTTAGTCACGTAAATTGGGCATAAATATTACTCTTTGGTCTTGAGCCAACATTTTAGATTTACATCTAAACACGCGAGATTGAATGTGAAGGTTTAGTTTTGGGGCCAGAAATCTATTTAATGTAAACACGGGGCTTAATGTTAATATTAATAGGAAATGTTAGTGCAGGGGACCCAATGTAACTTTTATCTTTCTTACGGGGACTAAGCTGCTTGTGGTGGCCAGTATTGGAAGTCAAAGTCTGAGCAGTGCGGCTATCGGGGGACCATTCGGCAATTATCTCATTGTTAACCTCTGTTTCGATGTATCTAATATGGTCTATTTTAAGTGTATAATCTTTCGCTTAAGATGCCAAGTAAGTGATGATCTCACAGAAAAATTTTATTTGAAATAAGTGATTGTTTTTCAATGCTGTTTATCGTTGAAATTTACAAAATACATTCATATCTTTTGTTTCGTTGGTTAATAATCTTACATCGCATTGAAAATTGTGAAGCTTTATTAATTTTCATTGATTCATAAGCTCGCTTGTCATCTAAACTTTTTAATTTAGATGATGTTTTATTTTTACTGTGTGGAGGGAGTATAATAATGAGATGTGTTACATACTTTTGTTGACCTGATTTGCTTAAGAGATGTATCAAGCTGTCTTTCAAGCTGATCAAGCTCTTTTGTGCCCAGTTGTGCCAAGTCTTCACCAAGAAGATGCCTGCCAACATTTGAATGTTGTCTAATTAAGGTAGTACATTATAACTTTGAAACTAATTTGTAAACAAAATTGATGTAATATTATATATTATCACCTCTGAGATTGTTGAAGATTCTCAACTGCTACTTTTAGCTTCAAATATTCTTGATAGTTTCCCTGAGAAAAAGGACACATGTCAATAAAAATGAACTGAATGTGTCTTCTTGTTTCCATCTATACCAACACTAAATCTCCAATAAGGCCCTGGATTTTAGCATTTTCATCATGCACCAAAAACTTAAGAAAAACATGAGGGAAATATCATGTTACCTCTGGATCATTGAAAAGGTGATTGTTTTCCAGAGCTCCATAGCTGCATCTTTGATACTTTTCAATGGTCTTGGTCATGCTACAAGTAAGTTTGATGGAAAATGAAATTAGACTTATAGGAATTGAAGCTAATTGAAATCAATTCTCTCTTATTATCATATCATTGATGTTTATAATGTGAAAATGTGAAATATAAATGGCTATCTTCAATAAATTCAAATAAACATATATTTTGTTCAAAAATATTGTATTGAATTGAAATGATCAAATTCAGGAACAATTTAACTCAATATTTATAGGTATAAATCTACAAGACGAGAATTTTATGATAATAGTACAAGATACTAAATTTGTTGCACAATTTATTTCTAAAATTAATGAAAATTCATAATAATTCCTAATACTAATATCTATGATGATTCATCTCGATATTCATTCTAATATCTTTTGGATTCATCTCAATAATATATGAACATTGGTTCAACACCCTTACATATTAAACCATTAAGCCCCTATACCTTAATTACTGGATTGATGTCCAAGTTGGATTTAAAAACTATGCAAAAAGTAAATATGCCAAGGGGCTATAAATTATGAGAAGAATAGAAAACATAAGGAAACAGCTTTATATCTATTGAATTTCATAAGAACATTCATACAATGAATAACCTTACCAAAGTAAATAGGAGAATGAATACTCTCTCTATTTGGGTATCTCTATAAATTTATACCAAATAACCCTAACATAGTAGAAAATATCATGGCTTTTGTTTTGAATGGTATGCAACATTATTATATGAGTTGGTTGGATGAACATTTCTTTTCCTTTTCAAGCAAACTTTGACTGGAACAGGCTTATCAATGTTTTTAGTTAAAAAACATATATTGCATAGATGACCTCAAACAATTTTCAAATGCAGTTCACAACTCAAAAGATCCTAAGAGAAATAGATCTATCTATGCCTCCATAAATCCTACACATTTCTTACTACACAATTTATCATTGTTGACTGCTACATTTACATGTTTTAGTGAACATATTGAACAATTTTCAGATGTAACCTAACACCTGATGAAACCTTCAAAACCACCTGGATCTAGAAATGGATTTATCAGATATTACAAAAAGTTAAAGTTGCATTCGTATTCGGACCTCGTCTTTTGCGAGTAATATCCGGATATTAATCACTCCTCTACTTACCTTCAAAGAATGCAGATTACACCATGGACAAAGTTTTGGACTGCTAGATAAGAGATGAAGGGTGGTGGGGTGTGTAGATTTAAGTTCTGCAACACAAAGCTGGTAATGGAAAAACATGTTCATACAAAATTAAGTTTGTGAAAATCATGCAGATATGCTAGACATCTTAGTTTCCTTAATAGGATAAAAAATAAATTATAGTGAAAAATGTAAACAATATATCCAGAAATATTCATACTTTATTTGAGCTCTTTCAATTAGATGTGCATATACAAACAATTTGAAACTTAAGCTGCATTAATTATCAACAACTAATTTTTCATCATTACTCTGACAAAAGGGTTCTCTTCTGACTTAGATCTCAACCATCAGATGAAACTTCTGCCTAAAGCATGTTCAAATATCAAAAAGATAAAAGTGTTCTGATCTTTACTAGATACCCACAATTCATATCTATCTGATCTAGATAAAATCATCTTGATCTTCATAAAAAAGCAGAAAACAACCCACAATTTGTTAGCTAGGTAGGAGGAGGAGGGAATTATGACCATTGTGAAGTGCTGCAGAATTCATAGAGCTTTCCACGGTTGGAGAAGATGATGAGAGCAACCTCAGCATCACAAAGAATAGAAAGTTCATAAGCTTTCTTGAGCAAACCATTTCTTCTTTTAGCAAAAGTAACTTGTCTATTAATCTTGTTTTCAATTCTCTTCAGCTCAACCCTCCCTCTACCCATTATCACAACAATAATGTTATTATTGAATTATGAACTATATTTTCAAGTCCTTGAAACCTGAAACTTTTAGTCTGCAAAATTGGGGTGCAAGAATATATGGAAGTTTTATATATGTTGCAACTTTTTATTTGCCCTATTGATATTTTTTAGCGTACCATTATTTACCTCATTGCTATGTGGAGCAGGTCTAAGGTTTCCTTTTGTACACCACTATTTATGTAGCTTCTACAATGTACAGTCAACTTGACAATATATAAACTTGGGCATATAATATACTTGATCCAAGTAATATTTATGCACAATAGTGGTGAGAATGGAAACGCGTGTACGTTACAGTCTTACTTTGAGGAGTTTTATTACGTGTGATAAACCGATATGATGTTTATTAGGTGTTAATTATCGTAAATATTAATAGATTGGCCAGGTAGAGTTAATTCGGGGGTTGATCGGCGTGTCATCATCGATCGGGTGACAGCGTTGGCCCGGCGTTCAGCGGTCAGCCAATAAAAATTCGTAAATGTATTGAGAAATGCATTTGTACTCATATGTACTCTACTGCAAATATGTAAATTTTTAACATTAGAATATATTTGTAATAATTTTTTGGTCATAAATTTCATTTTAGAGTCACGTTAAATGCATCGTGTATTAAAAAGCTTTAAAATAAATTAAAAAAAAAAGTGCGCCCGTTAACACCATAAAAGTATTACCACTGTAAGAGTGCCTCCTTCTTTGAGATGTATGGAGTTACAACTTACAACAGTAAAAATAAAAATAATTAATTGATTTTCTTGTCAAGATAGTATATAAATTTTGGTTGTCTTTATCTTTAAAAGATTATACTTATTTATTAATGTACTTGAGCTACTATAGAGGGATAAATCGGCGGATGTGCAAGCGAAGCTAGTGTCTTGATAGTTTTTAAGTAAAAATGAATTCATCTTGAAGTTGCTCCTAGGAGAAGTCGAGACCCACGCCGTAAAGGAATGCCGAGAAATCTGTGGCCCGATAGTGCTTTTCTGGGATTGAGCGTAATAGAGATAATTTTAGTTGCTAAAATAGAATAATCTTTCCTCAAGTGTTGGTCGACATATTTCAAGATTTATGTGACCGGTTCACTCTTTTGTTCAACATACAACTCTAAATATAAAAGCAATTCAATGCCATGTCTAGAGAGAGAGTTACGCAGGTAAAACTACCTTATAAATATCAATAATTTGCTAGATTTACCAAATCTTTCCTACCATTGACAAACCACTTCAAAATTCGACTACATTGGGGTAGAAATCGACTTCCATTCACCTATTTTAAGAAACTTCAGAAGTAAATGTAAGAAGTGGTTAGATTTGAGAACTCCTTTGCTTGACCCAAAGTCCCAAACTATCTAAAAGAGTGGAGGAGTTTGATAGAGTTAATTGTCGATTTACAGTATAAAAAGTGAGGCAATTGCGTTACATCCTCCGTGGATTCGAGATGTTGGGATTTGGTTCTGAGCGAGAAAGTGGCTATAGCTTTATATAGATGCGTTTAGTCCCTAATTTGGTCTCACACCCAAATTACGAAATTACCGTCTCCTTAAAATTGGGGAATGATCGCGCCGACATAACAACTTTGTAAGGACTAAATCATGACTTTTTGAGATATTGATGATCAAAAATTTGATTCCATTATTTAAGGCCAAAATAGTCGATTTGCGCACCCAATACACATTAAATACTTAGGGACCATTTGCGCACCCGATACACATTAAATATTTATTCTATAATGATGTGATTTTGTTGGTGTATATATATCTTCAAATTCGAAAGCATTAAACTTGAATGATGTGATTTTGTTGGTGTATATAATCACTAATTTTATATAGGTTACATTAAAATAATTTATATATATATATATATATATATATATATATGAATTGATATATTTGATGTATAGTAAAAATAAATTATTGAATATTTCATAATAAATATAGAGGATAATAAACATGTAATAAAACATATTAATATATTAAATTATTTCAATTAATATTATATTAATTATCTTAAAATATTTAATTTTAAGATATACCTTAAAATCTTAATCTAGAGATATTTTTCAAATATTATAAATTAAAAGTAATTATATTAAAGTGTTAGGGACCAAATGAGAACCATTTTTGAAGTATTTAATTTTAAGATATACCTTAAAATCTTAATCTAGAGATATTTTTCAAATATTATAAATTAAAAGTAATTATATTAAAGTGTTAGGGACCAAATGAGAACCATTTGTACACTAACAGGGACCCGTTACGCAGCGATTCTGACTTATAACACAAAACTCTTCAAAATTATATTTTGACCCCAAAAATTAGCAAAACCGTTAAATTATAACGGAGGTGTTAATTGGGACCATTTGTGCACCGATCTGTGACTTATGGGGGCCCGTTTTATGATTGCCAACACGAGGACAGTATGATAAAACCCACTTATTGGGACCATTTCGGCAATTCCCTCTATTATGTGTAAAATTGGGTCTAGGGGACATTTGATACAGAAAAATAGTTTGAAGCGAGAGCAGACGAGAAAGCGTAGAGGGCAAGGCAGACAGAGCTGAAATATTAGTGGTAGATTGAAAATAAGCGCATAGTATATGGGGCAAGCGACAAATTAGCCTTAAGTATCAACGACCAATGATATAGTTTGATTAATTGTCATTCAACGTTTTAATCACGGTTTTTTTGACTACTTTTTTCTTGCTTAATTTGTGTGTATATTTCACAGAATGACTAGGAAGTAATTGTTTAGCCCGGCTTGATTAAAAGGCTAACTGAGTGGTCGCAGTGTTATTTCTTGAGGCAAGTATAGGCAAGATCACCACATTTGCTAAAGTCCTCGTTCGATTATCTAGTTCTCACTTAGGCCCCATTTTCGATCGGCAGGATTCATGTAGAGGTAAAGTTGGTCGTGCGTGACTTTGTGGTGAAATTGAATTTTTTTCTTCACATTTCACATTTTCGAGGACATTTTGTCTTTCATCATTTATGGAGTACATTATTATTATGACACATCTTGAGTACATTATTATTATTATGGTATTAGGGGTTCAACGGTTCGATTCGGTTCGATTTTGAGCTAAAACTAGAATCGAACCTATTTCATCGGTTCTCTCAAAGTTGAACCTAAATCGGTTCGGTTCGAGTTTCGGTTAAATTCCGGTTCAATCACTGCTCGGTTATCGGTTCCGTTTCGGTTTTGATTAAATTTCGGTTTGAGACATTTTGAAGCGTATAAATGTGAGCTGAAAATTAAGTCCTTCGCCCAGATTTAACCTTTGTAATTTCAATGAAGCTTGCTTTTAAGTTAATTACTCTGATCCTTACACATTGATACCACGATACCACTATTTTTACATATCTTTGTATTTCCTATATTATTAGTTTATTAAGATTTATATATATTTATTTCATTATACCCAAATAATGAAACAGTTAAATCTACTTCCGCTTAACCCAAATACGCATGCAAAATACTTCTAGTCTTGAAAAAGGATAATAAATAAAATTGAAAATCTACACAAAATTTAGAAATCGGTTTGGTTCGGTTATTTCAAAGAGCCCCGAACCTAAATTAGTTCCAGGATTCTATACGGCCTTAGAACCCTAATCGGACCATTCCCGTCGGTTCCAAAATTTCTGTTATTTTCGATTCGGTTTGATGGTTCCGGTCAGTTTTGTATTACATTGGCACACCTAATTATGAGTAATAGTATGACAGTCAAAGATGAGATAAAACTAGTTATTATTAGTAAGCGCGTTAAATGTCCAAACTGAAATCTTGATCTTAACACTCCATCTATTCATTTTGAGTGCTAAAAACCTTATTGTATGCACAAGAATTAGCAATGCCATCATCAAAATATATATATATAGAGTAATCAAGGATACGTTTGACTACACTGCGATTTTCTACCACGGAAATTGAGAAAGTATATACAGTTGCTGTAATAGAAATCCACATGATTAGCATCAAGAACCACATAAGGGTCTTGCGCATAAAAGGCAACCCGCTTATGTGTAATAGTATGACGCTCAAAGATCAGATAAAACCATAAATTAAAATTTCTAAATGTTCTATGAAACATTCGAAATATTTCTATTTCTGAATTAATATAAATGAAAAGTCAATATAATTTTGAAACTATCGTACATCATTTTGAGATTAAATATATTAGAATTTATTGTTTTGAGAATATATCTCATATTAGATATAAGCCTTCTTAAATTGTGATTCTAAAAAATCTTCGACGTGTGAGATAATTAAAAATGTCCATTAATTTTTGTTTAAAGTTAAATTTTAAATATTTTTTCAAATAGTATTAATCATGAAAATATTTTATTGAAGTCCAAATTTTATTAAAACTTGATTTCAAACATTTTATTTGGAACTTTTCAACTTGGACTTATGGAAAGCTTTGGTTGCAGGAAATTTAAACATCGAACTGGTAATTGGTGAACATTTATTTTTATTTAATAAAGTGAAATTTTGTGTTAAACGTAATTTTTAAATTTTCAGGATGCAACCCATCTTCAAAAGTTTTCTATGTTTTTAGGGTTGTAGAAATACTTTTATGGAACTAGGTTTGTAATTCATTTCCTCTGTTTTCAATGTTGTTCTATGTAACTATTTCAATTTTAATTTGTTGGCCTATTTCAGATTGCGACTGAACTTGATATTAACCTTATTTCAATTGCAATGTGTCTCTATTACAATTATGTAAGTTTACTTATTAATATTTTATCCAGATTTATTTACTTGTTAAAAATTATCTCATGTATCTAACTTGTCATATATTATTTTTGTGTTTATAGGAAATTACTACGTTTACCAAATGCTTGCTAGTATTTGACTTTAATACCATGTAGAATATGACATTATGCCAAATGTTATTCATCAAGAATATGTACAATATATAATGTCATGATATAACCTACTGGGCTAATATTTACAAACTAGTACAATGTGTAAACACAATAATATTGAAATACAATTAATGCCTAATAATTACGTTTACCAAATACTTGATAGTAGTTCCCAACATTCGAGCAATACTCGATAATACTATTAATAAGCTATTATGTGTTCAAGATAATTAATTAAATAATAATATATTTGCGATTTATATAACTTTTGTTAAGAATTTGTGTTTTTGTTATATAGGTGGACCTGTACGATTTGATTATGATATTATATATAAGATGATCAACAAAAGTTCTTGGTTTGGTTTAGGATCATCAAATTCACAATGATTTATTGATGTAACTACAGAGTTGGAAGTTCTTCCAAAAGAAAGATATATTGTTAAGTTATTATCATTGGTTGATATCACAGATCGTAATGTGACTAATGATGCTAAATTTAAGGTTGTTATTCATTATAGCATAAGTTTTTATTTTTGTTAATTGTATTTTAAGTGTGTTTACAAATATATCTTCTTAATTTTCAAATTGAATGTAAGTTCTTCCAAGTGTCTATTTTTTGTAGAATAACATGCCCATGTTGATTGACTTTGCAACCTATGATGTGGACATGAATTAAAATTTCTAAAAGTTTCCTATGAAAGATAAGAAAAGTTTCTATTTTTGAATTTATAGAAACGTAATATTAGAGTAATTTGCAAATTAATTTGCTTTTAAAGAAACTACGTGATTTTTTAACTTTTGTTAGATAATATATCGTGTCTTACTAGGAGATAAATATTATAAATATTGTTGTCTATTATTTTGAGATTTAGTATATTAGAATTTGTTGTTTTGAGACTATATCTTCAACTACATAGAAGTCTCTACATATAATGAGGCGAAAATTTTCCAACGTACGAGATAATTCAATTGTCAATTAATCTCCGTTTCGATTTAACTTTTAGATATTTTTTCAAATAATACTAATTATGAAAATATTTTATTTAAAAGTCTAAAATTCAAGCATTTTAAATTATACTATCTCAGTTTCAATTTACTTGATCATGTAGCAAAAATTCTCCTTTCATTTTTACTTGATCATATAATATTTCAATGCAACTTTGTCTTAATTTTTTTTACTTTTATCCCTTTATAAAATACTTTTATCTTCACGATCAACTAAAATAATTTTTGATAAAGAACTTTTAAGATATATTAGTAATATTATTCGAGTCCTTAATAAAATATTTTTTTTACCTCCATGATCATATAAATTGAAACGGAAGTAGTATAACATTGATTTCAAAATATTTTCTTTTATTTTTAATTTAATTAATGAGGTTGAATATTTAAATTTGTTATAATATCTATGTTTATGAAAATATTTTTCAGTATTACAAATTATCTTGAGTTTCCAAGATTTCACATTGTTTCTTAAATATTTCTATAATGTTTCCGAAATGATTTTTAATTTTATCATTCCGAAACTATGATCGAAAATGAAATTTTGAACCATGGATAAAACCACTTTTCGCTTTAGCGGTCTTTGGGCATGGGAGTAATTCACCCTATCTTGCCGACTCGCTGGAGGTTACCGGAATCGCGAAAAGTAAGAGTAAAGGACCCGCTCTCGTCGGATTTTGGAAGAGACTCTTTGTGTCGGAGTTCTAGACAAATCGAGCTTGTCGATTGCCAAATCTATGGAGAACCTCAAGAGGGAGGCCGAGTTCGCTCATCGAGTCTGCTAGAAGGTCGCCGAGCTACTTCATCTCGTTGAAGGTGCCGGATCCTGGTCGGATCCGGCAGCCGAATCGGAGTTCGAGATTCAGAGGTCGCCGGACGAGCTACTGAGACCTGCTCACGAGCTCAAGTCGGCAGGTCATGAGCTCCGCATTCGCCGGAATTTACGCGCTGAATTTTTAATTTCGGTGGGGAGGCAGCCAATGGGAGGAAGTAGGACCGAGTTCTCGATTTGGTGCTTAATGATGTAAGTGAAAAGTGAAATGGGTGATGTTAAAAGACACACAAATGATGAAAAGACAAAAACGCCATTAAAAAAATGTGAAAAGTGTAAAAAAATTAAATTTCAGCCCCAAAAGTCAATGCTAATGCATCAACTTTTTGTTGGGTTTTACTTGATTAAAGCAATACCATAATAAACCTGCACCAAGATTTTACGAAGATAATAAAAAAACAATAACATACTTTAATTATCTACCTTCTTTATGTGGATTTCCGGCAGTGTAATAAACTGGTGAGACTTTGGAACAATCAACGCTTCATTGTCTCCCAAGAATAGTCCACACCAACGTATGAACGAACCCCTCCATGAGCTTTACTAGAGCTCTTTAAAATATTAAACTATAGATCTAGGTGTTGGACAAAAATCCAAAGGGATATTTCACTCTTCACCTACTACTCGACTAAAGGGAGAGAAAAAGAGAGAATTCTCAACTTCAAAAGTTGGAAGAATTGGTGCAAGTTTTTCATCCCCAAAAATATAGCTCTTAAAAATTCTTACTTTTAAGGCTTTCTTTGGAAGAGATGCGGTGAAATCCTTTTCACTCCTTATTAGGAACATTCTAGAATACTAGAGTTTCAAGGCACAACTCTGTCCTTTTCTCCTCTTAGTCGACCAAAGTGGGGTTCTAGAACCTTCCACTTTTATTCCTTAAAATGGCGTGATCTTATGTGGATAAGAGAATATTCTGTGAACCTTCCCCTTTATGCTATTTAGCTCCACTATGGTGGAATTCCAATCCATTGAAATTTTGCCCCAATACTTCATACAGCCTCCATTTTAAACCCGGCTATAATTAAAATATAGTTCGATTCAAGAGCTGCGTGTGACCTCTTAGGCTCGCTCGACAATAGCAATATATTAATTTATGTTTAATCTAACATCTTATTAATATATAGATATGAAATGATTCCCCTAGTAGCCATCATAAATCCTCGAAGTTACTAATTTATTAATTGTCCAACAATTAACATATATATGGACTTATTATTATTTAAATGTAACAATCGGTTGTATAATCTAATTGTTCAACGGACACATATTTATGAGATATAACATCTCATATTTCCAACAACTTTGCCCTCTACAAGGAACTTCAGTGATCGAAAAGAGCCTAAATGGAACTACGGTGATCAAATTGGGACTTTAGCAAAGCCACATTCAAGGCTATTCGCCTCTATTTGTAATGATAATACTGAGCTTTATTCGACCTTTATAATGACAAGTGTCAGTTTTTTTAAAGTTACTTTTTTTGTCAAATAAATTTATCTAGGAGTAGGAATAGTGCCCAAATCCAAGGACATGAAAATATTGAGACTCTATTGAGCTCAGATTCTCTCGAGTTGCGTTGAAGATTGAAAATTGATATATTTTATTAAAATGTCACAATATTTAAGAAATGCAATTAAAATATCAATCAGTCGAGATTAAAACATGATAGAGATTTTATTGAAATTATCTTCGGGTCCCACATCGATTGATTATCACATTCGATCTTACGTGTGATAGGTATTAAGATATTAAATTTTTATCCATTATTAATCCATTGATTTTTTATACGATGTTTATTTGTTATAAGTTTCTTAGCTATAAGAATATTAGAATAATAATTCGTATGCACGTGCGGATATTTCGTTAGATTTTACAAAGATTTTGAGCCCTTCATGGTATTATTCGTATGTTATCTGTTTTGGTGGTATTCAGGTTTATTTGGCGAATTAGTTCTTCGTGTCCATAAAGGTGAAAACCCTTATCAAGACTTCTCTTATACAGCATAAATAAGTCAGATAATTAAATCACTGGATACAGTAGAAAATGGAAAAGAAAGTACCACAGGAAATTATATACATTGCATCTCTTTCAATTTTGAACATTTTCTTCTTAATTAAGTTTTCACGAGCCACACTAACGAAATTCCAAGTCGCCTCTTTATACAAGGCCCCGGTGACGGCACAAGCTCATCCCCCCACAGCCAGGGGCAATTGTTGTTGAACTTGCACGTGCCTCGGTGTCAAGGCTGTTACTGTGCTTTGCCGGGCGCCGCCAGACGGGGCTGCCACGACCCGGCCACGAGGCAATATCTCTGGAGGCACCTCCCTTACAGGCTTCTGGCTGATGACTGGGCGCCAACGTTGAGCGCATCATAATAATCGCCTACCCATGGTCAACTTCATGTCACTATATATGGCTTTTGGCGCACATTCCTCAACTATCTCGTACCTTGCGGGTCCCGAACTTGTCTTCTATTTCATTTCGGGGCGTAATTCCCTACTATTCTTCTTGTTCCGGTATTATCACCCATTGACCTAATTTTCCACTCAAAATATATGCTGAATGACTATGTTATCTCTCATTCCTACATTATACCATAGAAGGTAAAAACGGAATGACTATATTATTCCTATAATAAAAATGACTATTTTGTCCCTAGCACTATACTAGTATAAGTATAAGGACTAAAATATAGGGACACATTTTAAATAATTAAAATAAACCCCCATCATTTTATCCTTTAACACAAACCACCCCACCTCATACCCACCGTCCCCCCACTACCCCACGTACTCAATCTATCACCTCTACCATCGCCTCCACCATCCCATAGCCCCGACCCACCACCCCTCCACCATTGCTCCCACTATCGTGAGATAGCCCCAACCCACCACCTCCCTTACCTTTCATCACACCATCACCATCAATCTTCACCCCCACCCTCCTGACAACCACCAGCCCAATCATTGCCATCACCCATCTCCTCCCCACAACAACCTCTCAATCGTCCCCCTCCCAGCAACCACCTAACTTCCCCCATAAGTACCCCATCTTCCCTTTCAAATTCAGCAAAACCACAACCCCCAACCATCCAACCTCCCCCCCCAAATTTGAATACTCCCGAAATCAAGAATCAACAAAAATCGAACAATCGGGTGAATCGGCACCACCTAAATGACACAAAATTGTCCCCACCTTCTCTCCTCCCACAACCACCCTTTCCCCTGACCCCACTACAAATTAATCGATTCTGGGATATAAACATAACCGGATGTGACAGTGGGTTAATAACTCCTCGACCACCTACCGAATACTTAGATTGAATACAACAATTAATTGAGTTAATAAGAAATTGAATTGGATTTTCTTATTGATGCATGTAATGGCTGGTCAATTGCTGCCGAGGTCCGATTCATTTCCAGGACAGCGATGGTAAAGTAAGCCGATGGAAATTACCAGGCTATACGAGTATAACACAAATCCATAATTCCAGTGGATCTTAAAGTGCATACTACATTATTAAACAAACATATATTTACAATATATGAATAAACAGAAGTACTTACATCGGCAGCCAGAGTAAATTCCCACCAAGTTCTTACGCTTCAAATTCACAACGTGAATTTGACTTCCTTCTCGCCCTCCTTGTCAGCAATATCAATCGTATGGATATCTCTAGTTGGTCCACACCAGAAGAATCAAGAACTAATTATGCTAGTAAACAAAGATGAACAAAACCAGAAAACCCCAAAAATTCTTGGGAGAATTTTGGGCCAAGTGGGGCGGTTACTTTAGGTTTTATGGATAAAAATTTTCACAAAAAACTTATGATTTAAAAACTCCAAAGTTTACATGTACAGTTAAAAACAAGCCCCATGTTTGAACCCGCTAAGCATTAGCTTTTTCTGACTCTCTGCTAACTCTATTAGTTCGTTAAGACACTAATGAAGGTTATGAGTTGAACTATTTAATTGCTTTCACTCAAATAAGAATGAGTCAATATCAATAATCTTTCTCAAGCTTATCGATAATATTAGACCGAATCAATTAAATAACTATTTAATTGATTCTATTTGTTCAATCGATATTCTACATAAAATGTAGAACTCCTTGTAACGAACATTTTCAATTATAAGGGGCTTTTAATTTCATACATGAAATATAACTCAACGTCATCGTACGCACAAGGGACCTTCTAGGCTCAGATATTAAGTTGTATAATAATAATAATTGACCACCACATTATTATAACGACACGAGTAAGTATCTAGCACCGCTCATAACCCCTTAAATTATCACGCCGAGAACTCCACACCGCATGCAATTACTAAGTTGAACACTAAGTTCTCCGATAATCACATTTAACCCAATCGTAAATGAATTACACACAATTGCCGCAACGCACACAAATTTAATCAATTCTCATTGATTTCCAATGCATGTCAAGCTTACTGAAAGGACACCTGTGATGACATTCGATGAGAATTCATAACTCATTTCATGGTAATATCTTATTCTGGGTAAGTAGGCTAAAGTGTGATAAAGTTAAGAAAATGGTCGGTGATTTTATTTTATTATGTAAAATATTTTAAGATGTGCTCATTCTTTCGAAAGTAATGCCGCAGTAAAATAGTCATTTTAACTGCTTAAATGCGGAAAATTAGGCTCCGTGGGTGTCCTCAGACAAGAACGATTGTTCGGGTGCGCTTTCAAACAAGAAGAATAAGATGTGGGTTCCGCTCTTTCGCATAAAGATGAATAAATTCGTAGACCATATAAAAAATTACGATACAAAATTGGCTGCCAAAATCCAATATATTAAGGACAAAAGGCATTTCGGTTACTCGTGAATGGTGAGAAGTTCATTATGGTTACTCATGTTTCGTAATGTCTATTTATTTAAATCTATTCATTCCGGAGATAGATTCTTTCTTTCATATTCTCTTATGTAGTAGTCCCTCTCCACTTTCAATTGTGAGTTTTATTCATCGACCCATATAATCTATTTTCCAATGTAATATGAATTTCAACAATCCTTCACCACAATATGTATCAATGCAACAAGTTGAGATAGCCGACTCGCTTAAGATGTCACTTTCATTGGAAACACGCCAAGACTATATGAACTTTCTCTATATGGGCGTCATGAAATGACGGGTTCACTTGGGTAAGATTTAATACATCCCGCCTCACCACAAAGCGATCGCGTGAGAGTATGGGGTGGGGTCCGCCTTCGCCCGAAAGTATGGTCACGCTGGTGACCCGCGGCATTACTCCCTACGCCGGTTAATACGTGAATTATTTAAGTGATAGTAAATACGTGGTGTTAATAAAGTGACATTACCTATAACGGTTGAATGTCGGCATGTAGATTCAAAAGACCTCTACCTACCAAGCCGCCGAGACGCGATGTTGTCACACTAGGTAATCCCCAAGTGAGGTTTTGGCTTCGACCTACCAAGACAATATTCTTCCTCGACCCATCAATGTATCAATCCGGCCATCATTGCCCCCCATTCTTGGTATAAAGTAACGGAGTGACACGCATTTTTTTAATGGATGAGCAGAATTGATTTCAAATTCATCGCCATTTAATACCTTCCTCACCCGACTCCATGGTACGCTGTCCATAATTGATCGGGAGTGGAAAAGGGCGGTTGAAGACTCCAAAGTCAAAAAACGTTTATAAAAGGTGAGCGAGCTCCCTTCATATTTCTTTCTTCTCGCTTTATTTCCCCAAGGCAAAAAAGCACCCTTATTACCTTCCTTAATTTCCCTTCCTCGGCAACATTTCACCATCTCACCCCTACTTCCGGCGGCATCTCTTCACATCGCAGGTGAGTAATGTCCTTCTCCTTGTGCCTTTTCGAGGCTTTGCTCCCCTTTACCCGAGGAAAGGGGTACCCCATCCACTCCGTCGTGGTTGGGCTGCCTGCAAACCGTGTGGGTTTTTACCTCTGGGGAACGGCTCGGTGCAACGGGACTGTGTCACCACACATACCGACGCCTCCTTTCATCCTCGCAATTATAAGAGCGAGCTACGAGGTGCTTATATTTTGGTACGGGTGAACGATTATCTTTATCCCTAAGTTCATCAATGAAGTTTAGTTGTTCCTTCAATGCGCGGGAGTTTTGAATTTCATCGAACCCCCTTTGCCTCCACGTTGGTAGGCCTACCTCCGCTGGGAGGACAGCCAGCTACATACACTAAACTAAAAGTGGAGTTTCACTGCAGGCCGCTGGCGCGGGGTTCGCAGAGACCATAACACCGCTGTTATTTTTAGTCGATGTGACCTCCCACCATGGTCGCCACACCATCCGCCGGTGTACTTTTACGTAATCTTTTGGATATTCTCGATACGCATAGCGTAGTGGTCCCTCATGATTTTCAATACAACTCTCCCCTGCATACGCAAAACCCGAGGACTTCTTTTGCCGGATTCTTTTGGCGCCTCAATCGAGTCACAGGATTTATCCTTCCCTGGTAGTGAATTTACCTATATCGGTCCTCTCTAGTCTGCTGGGGTTACTCTAGGACAATTTTTAAGGACGTGCCTCTTCGTAGGCCTCCCATTCAAACCTCGACACAAACCTCTTTGGTAGTTCATCATAATGTTGGGCGGCAAGTTTTGATAACCGTCCGCTTCATTCTCTGTATGTGTCCAAGACACGCCAAGGAAGTCTTTGGCCAATGTTGTAGCCTTGGGCATGGTACTTCATGAGAGATTGCTCTGATTTCACGCCTCGATTTGATCCATTATCGGGCCCGAATTTCCTCAAGCACTTCAGATTCCGGCCGAACTCCCAAAGATTGCACTAATTCCACCGCCACCAACTTCATATTCCATTTCTATCCCATTAGGCCCATCACTTGATTAGCAATCCTCGCCTCCACTTTTGCCGTTTTTGGCTCCATCCACGCATACGCCCGCAAAGTGCATAGGTTCGGGCGATTTTCTCCGGCCCCCGATCCGCCAAGCAAGCGCATTATCTCTACTACGAAGCCCGCTGTGGTCACATACTTCGAGGCACAAGATATGTCAAACTTCACTCAATTCACTGCCCATGTTGTGAGTCGCCCCTCGAAAAGAAATGAACTACAAGACATCCTTTGTGGGTCGGCTTGTGATTACTTTTATGTAACGGGCCTCGAATATACTCTCGATCTTCTCGCAAAGTTATTTAGCACTAATGCTAACTTATCGATTGTTGGATAGTTCTCCTCATCTCCGTGCAGAACGTGACTCACATAATAGATAGGCTTTGAGTGTCCTCTCTGCTTCACCTTATCAGCCAGGCTACTGACGCCCCCCTCCAAACTCTGGCACACTGGTGAAGTTCTTCCTTCGTCTGGTCAGCGACAACAATCTGGGCGACCCCAAATACTCCTCGCCCTGCATAAAGATTTCCTCTCTCGAGGCTCGTCTCAAATTCTTAAAGAACGAGAGATTTCTCGCTCTCCCGACTGAGATAAAGTTTACCTCAAGGTCGCTTAAGCAACCCGTCACCTATTGACATCTTTATAGGCTTCTCTAGCTTAATTTCATGTTCAAGAGCCGCTTTATCTTATCTATTTGGTTCGATGCCCTCACGATCACATTCTTTAAATTTCGAGGTAATCTGAATGAAGATGCCAGTCATTGCGCTACAAATGCTCGATCAGCCTTAGAAGTTTCCTCAAATGGCGCTTCCTTCTCTTACTACCTCAACAGGTCATCTACATATATTTCCATGTTTCTCCCTATTTGATTTGTGAATATTGCGTTCACCATTCTTTGGTACGTAACCCTCGCGTTCTTCAACCCAAAAGGCATGACTTTCCAACAAAACATGCCGTATTTTGTAAAGAAGGCCGTTTTCTCCTCATCCTCTGCAAAGATAAGTATCCGACGCCATATCCCTTCGACGATCCACGAAATCAAAGGCTTCATGCCCCGCGCTACTATCCACCAATCTTCCTAGGCAGGGTAGAAGTCTTGGGGACAGTTTATTTAGGATTGTAAAGTCCTGCACATCCTCCATTTGTTCTAGGATTTTCACACAAGTTCTACGTCATGCCACCATTCAGTGAAATCTTAGTTCGGCAGATTGCTCGGGCCTTCAAGAGAGCTTCTCAACTTCGATTCGCAACACCATGCTCTTTCCCTCATAACTGGGCGTTCGCTTTCGCTTGGATGGGGACCTAACATCGAGTCACATGTAATCGATGCATCGGCCGATTCACGCCCGACATAGCCTTCGCCCCACGCGAACACGTCCTCAAACTCCCCGACAATGAGATCAGCTTCTCTATGAAAGCATCATCCCCGCCTGCTCCAATTTTGAATGCCCCATCCGATCGCGGGGTTGAACGGATCTTCCTCTATTTCCTCATGAGGTATTGGCCTTTTTTGTTTTCCTTTCCTTTTCATGAAGTTATCTTCTCCCTCTCATTTCACTGCTCTTATCTCAAGTTGATTTTCCCAACAACGCTTTTCCACGCCGCCATCGCCTTTGTTCATCGGGGAACCGAGGCTTGGTAACATATCCTAGCCCTCCTCTGATTTCCACAAGCTTCACCTATGCCCCCCGCTCGGGAACTTAAATTTGAGATGTAAAGGGGACACTATTGCCCTCAACGCTGTCAAACCTCCCAATTAACCCATTATAAGAAGGATCATTTATGTCAACCATCGTGAACGGGCTTTAATTGTCAGTAGTTTTGTTGCTCGGCCCGACTGCTAAATCGTTGCGGGCAATTCCCAAAGCGATATACTAATGTGTCGTGAACCCTGGCCACCGTAGTAAATGACGGGTTGTACGCGATCAAGCGAGGCTGGAGTTTATCATAAGTGCTAAGACACAAAGATGTCCTCAAGCAGTAACTTCTCTCCTCGTGTCAACAAGCATCCTTTCTACTGTGAAGTTCGCTATTAATGAGCTACGAATTCACCGGTCATCATCATAGCTGCCTCGATTCCTTTCAATTCGCTGTCCGAGAACGATATTGGCTCGCTCATGGAGATCGTTCCGACTGCGTTGTACACTTCCCGCCGAGAATAGTTTTTCCGGGCATTTTGGGAATCACCTCGTCCCGCTATTCCGCCTCGAGTTTTGTCTTGTACTGCTGTGGGAATATCTCCTCGGGAGGCGGTGACTCAAGTGGGGTTCTCGCTGGTTATACTCCTAGGGTCTCGGGTTGACAAATCGGCATTCAAAGCCTCGGGAGGCGGTAGCGGGGAGCGTAGCCTTTTCGAGAGGGTTGCCCTCATTCTCGCCATATGCTCTCCCCCCAAACCGGGTCTTCTGGCGACCTCGTCTCTCCTTCTTCAACAATCGGCTTCCTCAAGGTCAAGTGGGTTTCCCGCTTGCTTTCTTTAAGCTTCTCCAAATGATACGATGTTTAACCTCTTTGGTTAACGATCTTCTTCGAGAGGGGAGAGTTTTTAGTAATAAAAGCCTTCTTAATCTTCCCATGTTTGAAGTCCACTAAAAAACGTCATATAAAATGAATTGCCGCCTATACTGACGTGCTGAAAGCAAAGAGGTCGTTATATCGCTTATGGTAGTCGCTCAACCACTCTCATTCAAGCTCGCTTTTATGTCCATCGTAAGATGTTTTCATCTTGTATGGTTTGGATAGAGTTCCAAACTGCGATGAAGACATCCGCCTAATATGAATCGATGTGGATTTTAGAAAGTGCCCATGTACCAATTCAGTGGCTTTTCCAAGCAGGCAAGGCCAGGGGAATGTCTTTTAAGCATATACGTCCGGATTATTGGACGTTATGGTCATATGTGCAATGAATCCCTTCAGCGCTGGAAATGTGATCTCCATTTCCATCGAACAAGTTGAATTGTGGGAGTTTAAATCCGCTTGGTAAGGCGTACGTTATCCAAATCGGCCGGGTAAAGGACATCTTTTGCTGGGCGCGGCGATGGCGCTGGAAATTGCCGACGATCGAGGCCATCATCTTCTTTCAGTCATTTAACTGCCAAGGCCGCTACATTCGGTCCACTGGAGGCGCAGCACCTTCGAGGGTGCCGCTGACTTTATTTTTTTATGCTCTCAAGTACCGCCGAGGTAAGCCGCGACCTCGGCGCCTCAGGCCAGCCAGAGACTCTTCATGCCTCGCTCTACGGGAGTATCGAGTCTCTCTACGGGACCGCCGTACCGGCGCACACCGCTTGTTTCATGCTGCTCACCAAGCCGCTGCCGAATACAGCCTCGACTCGGGAACGCACGTGTCAGTAATCAGAGCCGGGCACTGCATTGATTCTTATTGTTTTCTCGCATATTACTGCTGAACGGGATCTGATCCCCGGGCTGCATCACGCCAAATGATACGACAAGTTTTTTTATGATCGCCGGCTCGCCGGCATGCCGCCTTGCTTGAAACCCGCTGGCCACTATCCTGCCGCCGCAGCGCCCCGATATCCTCGCTCTCGCCACAGACGCTGCAGTTTAGGTATCTCGCTGCACTGGCATAATCGACTCCATCTGGGCTTAAGATGAAGATTTAAGCAGAGTAACAAGTGGAAAAGTTTACTCAACTTTAATAAAGTCAATATCGGCGTATTTATAGAGATTTTGAAAATACCCTTTATCTACCAAGCTGAGAACGCCGATGTCACACTGTAATAATTCCCAGTTAAAAATCTTTAAAGCTGACTCTAGATCTATGAACCTAAAAACAATCATTCTTCTTTGGACCCATCAAAAAAGTAATCCGGCTACATCAATATGGATATAGATCCTATAGGAAGAAAAATTACAATTGCATCATTTTCATCTGTATCAATGGCATATAGTCAGGGCATTATTGGTGATAGTTTAATTCACATATACCTATCTTATAATACATGTATTTTTTTAATTAAACTTCGATCCTTATTATTGTATGAACTCAAACGAAGAACTCCGTCATTATGATGAGTAATAATATCCTGTGACCGTTTTGTTAATCATAATGGTTATATTATAATCCATGCAAAGGTTTATCGATCTAGCTATTCCCGTGACTTGGGTATGAATTTATTTCTTGCTGTAAGAATAATAGAGATACAAACATCCCCTTCAAGAAATAAAGAGAAAATTATTTTAAGTGCTTCTACTAGCTATAGTTCTTTAAGGTGTTCAATTTTGAAGAGAGAAACTCATCAAGGTACAATCTGTTAAATTTGGTGAGAGTGGTCAGCATCCAAGTGGACGTACTCATCAGTGGTAAGTGCCTTGAAATGGAGACACACCAACACTCCGTGACCACTCAAATGTCATTTTCTTTTATACAATCATAGCAATTTGGAACTGTTGATAGAGGAAGTATGAAAGTAACTGTTGTACAATGCTATTATTAAGAAATTGATAGTTTCAACAAAAAGCTATTTTGTTGGTGTTAAAATGTCCCAAACAATTTATAGTTGCACAATTTAATCACTCCACTCACCTAATCATCTTATCCGAGAAAATTGCAAAATACCAAGAGTCGCACATCGATAAGATCTATATATTAAGTCCTCAATAATATTTGATGTATCCCATGATTTTGAGTCCAATCCCACTTGAAAAAAGCATCCCAACCGAAGATGGACAGTAGGCCGTCTTGACAGTGACTTAACCAAGATTTTATATAAAGGGACGAATTATTTAATACGGAGTATTATATTTAATTATAAAAAAAATATAAAATTTAATAAATAAATAATATAATTTTTAAGCATCATTATGGGCTTAAAAAAAACGACACAGTAATTATATCTTTCAAAAAAATTAAGCCTCTAGTTACTCCACTTCGTCTAGACACATCCATCCGGACAACGAAGCTAGGGTTCTTAGCCTAGAAGAAACAAGCACATAATGCGTGGCTTCTTAAATAAAGTCAAACACTTGAATCATAAATTAAGACAATTACACAACCATAACCATCTGGAGATATGGTTCCATTAAGTGACATTTCAGCTGCCACAATTTAGCTTGCTGGTCTCATCAATGGTTGTTCATCATATACATTTTATCCCTGATAAGATACATAATGAAACAGAGCTGGCCACAATAAAGAACAAATACGCATACTGCTCCTATTTTGGGACAAGTTAAAAAAACATGGAAAAATGTACAAAATTTGTCACTTTTGGAGTTCATATTATAACCGGTTATAACAAAACACGTGATATAACGAAATACAAGACGGTATCAGTAATTAAGTAAAAAGCATTTAAGAAGAAATAATACCATAATTTTTACGTGATATTCCCTTAACAAACATTTATTTGAACTACTCCACGGGCGTAACCATCGAAATTTCACTTATAATGCATTTTGGTAATACAAACTATAATTCAAAGCCAAGGCTTGTAATACTAATATAGCAAAACCCACTAACTATTTGATGGGCAAAAAACTGCTAGTTTCACCTTTTATGTGCATCAATTATCAAAACCAAATCAACAAGTTTTAGATGCTGTGACTTTGCTCAACTTCTTAAATTTCACGCATTTCAACAATAATATTTGATCCCCTAATTTGTGTCACCAGAACCAAATGCGATACAGTCACACTTATCGAGATTAAATTATAACTGTCAAAGGCATTTGCCCTCAATAGTTTACCAATGACATACGCCGATGAGGTTTTACGATCGAGTCTTCGCTGTACTCATAACGGTAATCCTTTGGTCCTATTAGCAAATCGACCGAAGCCCGTCTGAAGTCACCGGCTTCAGCTGGCTCCTCAAATATTACGTCATTATTATCACCCACGACCGTGTCTCCCTAAAAAATCCTTTGGGATTTCGGGTACGGCGTGGTCATACTACGCTAGACCAAATACCTAAAAAAGTTTTACCCTATCTTGGCTTTACCCGAAGGCGACTAAGTCATGAGCAGTGAGCTCGCTGCATCGTGAAGGTTACGAGCCGATTTCCCTACTACCACTTTCTTGGTCGAATCCTCGCTTTCACACATGGCTTCGGCTTACTTGGTTTATCCGATCAAGTTGCTCAAGGCGCATCAAGGCTACCAAGCTTACCTAATACGCCCGAAAAAATTTACTGCAACCTCAATTAAAAAAATAAAATTATAACTTGTCATTAATATAAAATTAGTCAAACAACTGTTTGACAACAACTTAATGGTAGCAATAACTCACATACATTATACACTTCATTATGGAGGGAACTTGTATGTTCTCTACAACAATATATTCACATTATAGAAAGTAATTTGAACACATAATGATCATGTAAATCTTTATCAAAAGCCTTATAAGAAAAATATTTCACACTAATATTTTCTCTCAAAACTCTTTTAAAGACTCTAAAATTATGACAAATGATTATAAATGGACTTATATAGTTTTCACAAGCTGAGGTACAAAAAGCTACCAAGTTAGACACGAAATAAGAAAATAATTTCATATATGAATTTGTCAGTCTTGAACACCAATAATTTGCCAATTAACTAACTACCAAATCGGATTCTAACTAATTAATTATACTTCACATATAAAACATATTGGACATTGTCCTGCATTATTCTCCAATAGAGGACCATATATGAGACAACGACACTCATATTTTTTGGTAGTTTATTCAAGAAAACATCATTTATTCTTACACATTTGTCATTGTACTTCTTTAATTGAACATCCTTACGTTTTGTTTTTTTTTTGTTTGACTATAAGAATCTAATTACAGAATGGATCACACAAAAAAAATTACATTTTTATGTTAGAAATCCTACATTATCGACAAATCCCATACTGGATAATAATTGCATCTCATCCGGTGACGCAACAACAATAAAAGCAAAACTGTGCATTTATATAACACTAATTTAGATATGACAAACAAAAAGAAAATAATATGGAAACTAAATCCGACACAAGGATTTTACTCCCTGCTCTCAACGAAAGTACATTCAAGCATGCATCCATTAACAATATCATGAAGATTGTTACAGACCCAAGAACCCTACCAACGACTCCTCCTCAATTTGGATGCCACACGAACTCCTGCACACAAGTCTCTCATATATGCTCTCTTTGAATCTCTCGTGATAATAATAACTCCTACTCCAAGAATTATTAAACTCTCATACTCCTAAAAATAATAATAACTCTCCCTATTCTAACTCAAGGTTGATTTCCAACCAATATTAGCGGTGGTGTTTTCACACACACATGTAGACTCATAGCAATTATATATATAGACTACGTAAGACTTAGGTCTAAAACCCTAAACGTATCAGAAAACTACCAAAAACCGCCTTAGAAATATCACCAAGGCCCGATCGGCCCCCCGGATCGGGTTCCTTCCACCAACCCACCCAGTGGGCCGGTTGCAATACAAAGATTTGGAGCTGCCAATCGTCGCTCCGGCAGAGTGATTTAGGCCGGACAAGCCTCACTCCAATCCGAGAAAAATGGTTTTCAACTCAACACTCTATATTAAGATACGCTAAATAATGTAGATTTATAAAATTTAAGGAATATATGTCATTAATGTATCATTTTTTCTCAAAAAATTAAAGGTAAATTTAATATTTTTTTCCAATAATATACCACTCATTATTATTATATACATTTATATATTTTTCTCTCAAGAAATGTAAAATAATTATTTTTTGAAAATTGCAGTGAACTTCTCAACAGTTGCTAATCCTAGTACTAAAATGTAGTTAAAGATATGAAAAAATAAAATTACAACCTTAGTCTAATATAGGCCTTGAAAGTGTTCAAATTGGATCTAACCTTAGCTTGTTGTACTCGATTGGATTAAAAAAATTTCGAACACAAAATTCGATCCGACTCGATTAAGTTCGAATCCTAAAAATAGAGTTCGAATTCAATCTGATTTTTTTTTAACTCAATTCGAAACTCAATCTGAATCATCAAAAAATGTCGATTACTCGACCCGACCAGGCTCGAATCGAAATATTTTCATAATTGTTCATAAACTTATTAGATTATCCCAATCAAGTTAAACCCCAAATAATAATAATAGGTTAACATTAATGTTTCACATTATAATAATTTAATAATTATCGATTATTTCTCATTTTATAATTTATTAATTATGTATAATAATTTTTGAGGATAAAATTAATGTTTATGTAATATTTTTGAAATCAAGTTATTAGAATTTTCCATGTTGGTCAAATGATTATCTAACAGTATATATATATATAATGACAAGATTCAGAAGAACCATCCTAATTCCCGGACATCAAGAACAATGGAATGTCCATATGATATAGAGGCTCTCAAGATACCGGTAGAGAATGTGAAAAACTCCGTGCAATCCGGATCCTTAAGTACCTACGTGTTGAGTTCTGATTTATTCATAGTATCAGTCCACAGGTTCTAGACCATGCATGGTACTTACATTTCCTCTTATTTCTATTTTGCACCACTTCATTTTTTGCCGAGTCTTCGAAATGACTGCACTGAGATTTTCAGGTCCTTCAATTTCTTACACACCTTAAGTGCCTCGTTCACTGCACTGTTTCTATTCAAGTATTCAACCCAGTTTGAATTCCAAATTAATCCATCCTTATATTTACTATCAACAAATGAATGAGTACTATATATAATAAGTTGCCATCTATAGTTCAAATATTACAAGATAGGGTATAAGTTGACATCTTTAGTTCAAATATTGCAAGCTAGGGTATAAGTTGCCATCTCTAATTCAAATATTGCAAACTAGGGTGAGGTACTAAAAGAACTTAGTCACCATCCTTTGTTCATCTACAATCATGTTCTTTTTATGCTGGAGTTATTGGGAGTTTAATTGTAAATATCTCATAAACGCATGTACAAAATTAGGGCGATAAAGGAATCAAACTCTTTTTAAACTTATCAATAACTTCAAATCGACTCAAACATTACGATTTGGAAGTTTGATTCTGCTTGATGCATGTTTGAACGAAGTGAAATATAAGTTCGGTTCGATTCAAACAATTTAAAAATTCGAGGTTCGATTTGAGCGATTCCATGTTCGAATCAATAATTTGAAGTTTTTCATGGTAACATAAGAAAAATTATAAATTTATATAGAGAAAATTGCCGGAATGGTCCCCGAAAGTGGCACCAAGTTGCACTTTGTCCCCTACGAAGTGGGCACTATAGCAGCTTAGCTCCGGTGAAGCGACACAAAAAAAATTGCACTTTGGTCCCCATTTTAACGAGACGCAAACTTACACCTGCGAAATGCAGGCCATCTGCTTTTAGGGTAAATTTACTACTTTTATCAAAATTTTTGGGATACATATTTATTTTACAAATTTTTTGAAACAAAAAAAATGAAACAAAACAAAAAAAAGTTATCCACTTTTCTCCCATTCTTTCCCCTCAACTCCATTCCACAGACAAAATCACAACAAAATTAAATCCACCAAAATCAAGACAAAATGAATTACATAAGCACAATGAAATCAAACGATAAGCAATATTAAATCCAAGAAATAATTATTGTTTCACAAGACCTCTCGCCTCGTCTCGTCTTCCTTAAGATTGGCCAACAAAACTTTCCTCCCATTTAACGATTCGGATAAAGGACAATGAACTCGACAAGCACCCTGAAAACGGAGAAAGCTCCCGATCTTTTCTTGCCCTCGAGGTAACAATACTTCTTACGACATGCCTCTAAACTAAAAATCGAGACGAGCTTCCTCCTCGAGACCTAGACAATATGTTTTGAAAATGAGAATGGTATTAAAGACAAAATTCTTGAATTTTGGCCCCAACATTGGCCTCAAAAGTTCAATTTTGTCCCAAAATGGACGCCCAAAACAGTTTGATCTACCAAAAATTAGATGGAACCATTATCTTCGTGATCAACGCCAGAATCCTTTTGCCACTTACGAACTAAACCGCTACCCGCATTCTCACTATTTGCACTGTTACAACTTCACGTCACGAACCATCTCGACAATTCACTCAATATATACTTCAAACTGAATCGAGTAAATTCATCTATGTGGAATAATAAAATGGTCTCACTAATTTGGCAAACATCGGTCGATCATGGCATCATGCATTCGTAAATAAACATTCATGCATGGTTCATATTCATGGTTGATTTTGAACAAACAACTAATCTACAAAAGGAGGAATGCGACACAAGCAAGTTTCTCAATCGATTGTATATAGTTCTAGTTTCCATTTTCTCCTTTGATAATGCCTCAACACCAATTTATGTTTGAAGAACAAATTGTCCTTCGACCTATAGCCCTCAACTCTAATATCACCCGCCCAGCTTTTTTAGTCACGTCTACATGAAAAGGACCATTCGGAGACAATCAAACAAGTGGATTACAAGATTTGATAACTATCCCTCTTACGAATTAACAATTTCCACTTATAACTTGAAGCTAACCCTGAGGCAATATGACCTTGAAAAATTTAACGGAATGATCAAATTTTCCCAATAACATAACGACTAATCAAATGGATCATTTTAAAGATATGTGATGAAATGATGAACGAATGCAAAATTGTGTGATGTTTGAGGCCATTAACCTTGTATAATTTATCAGCATACTTGGACACGGACACACGGTTTCAACATTTGTAAAGTGCATTGGGATATTTATCTAATGAGTATTTGATTTACTGAAACATATTTTTTTTATAATTTCTTGGTAGCATAGTTCGGTCCAACTTGGTAGCATAAATTTGATAGAGATTGCCAGATTGGGTTTATGTAATGGCAAAAACTGTTATGTTTATACAACACTTGGAGAGAGTAGAGCAGGCCTCGAACCTCTACTGTAGCCCATGTTACCATGTATGTGGACCTAACACCTAAGTCCTAACCATGGATTCTGCTGCAGCCCAAAAGCCTTAGTCCAAGATCTATAATCACTCCACCGCTACAAAAAATGGAGTATTTTTTTTATTTTGATAATTAAATTTATAAATTTTAATATTAAATATTTTTTCTACAAAGTTTTGTGAAAATTTTCTTGCAAATTGGCCCTTTCAATTTCTTTCAAACCCTTCGTACCAAGTAACGGCGAACATCGCTCTTTTCGACCTCGTGAGGATAAATAAATCTTCTGGCCACGGAGGATAATCGTATCATGACAATAAACGAGTTTAATAGGTTGCTAGTACTCTAATATGAATTCTACTCAATCTTGAAGTATGATAAATCAATCTTCTACGATGTAGAAAAATCAAAACCGAAAATCCAGTACAAAAAATAACTAAAGTTCCAATATCATAATAATCATATACGGGAATCCATATCACCATTGATGTATCAATAAATCAGCCCGTTATTGCCTCACGTCTTTAGACAAAAAATAAAATAAAATAAATTTGAACTCAACAAATCAAAACATACTTTCAAATTCAAAACCAAACAATTTCTTATATCATATAATCCCAAAATTAAACTAGTAGTATATACTACAAAATTAGACAAACAGTTGGTGATGAAGATTTCATCATGGACAAACTAATTACTAGTTGGCCGACCTTGCCAATCAAGTCGCCAAACAAGAGGTTGCATCACCTCTAAAACATAGACGTTCGATGGCGGCTGGAGTAAGTCACCCACCAATGGAAAATAAAATTTTAATATCTTACGTTATTAATATCATGATAAAATATAAAAAGAGAATTTTATTAATAAATAATTTGTTGTCTATTACAATATAAAATGCCACTATATATAAGCAAACTAAAGACAAAACCTAAACCTAATATAATTAGATTGTAGTTCAATAACAATCGAACACATATTCATCGATCTAAATAATGCATGGTGTTGGATATGAGATCCTAAGTTAAATAATTTTAATTATTTAGTCGTGTATAACAAAGAAACTGACTTGTCATGCAACTAATAATTCATTTTAATGTTTATATATTTGTGGTTGCTATTGAGAAAAATGCATGAGTACTATTCAAGTGGGAACCAAGCTTGCTGTGGACTACAATAATGCTAACAATGCTACTGTTTAAGCACAAGTTTGAAGCTCAGGTATTTGGGCCAAGGGGTGAACTGACAGAAGCTTAAAGAAATACAAGAGGTACACTTGTTGTTAAACGTTAAGCTAGATCCTAAACGAAAGCAACTACTTAATTGTAACTTGAACTCTTTTGTATCACATTTTATGTTTTCGAAATTACTAAGTAATCCGTACTAGTTACTAATCAAAACAAATACTCCCTCCATCCCACAAAAATGGTACTTTTTTATGTATTTTTCAAATCCGACCTTTAAATAGTATTTATTTCAGACAGATAATTTTATAAAAATATTCACGGTCAAAGTTTGAGATAATAAAGTTTCAAAAATCTGACACCAGGAGATTTTATGAATAAAAAGCACATATATAGTGTTCACAATCCAGATTCTTGCATAATAGGATTAATAGCAATTATGAAACAACTTTACATCTTTACAGTAGATAATGACGGGCCAAAATATTATTCATCTAAATACGGAACTAACTGTTATAATATCATCAAAAGATTGGCCACCGCTAACATTAGTTTTGTACGCTCTTACATACCATTTAACTTCAAATGATTTAGTACTTCATCTAGATAGATATGAAGTTGCAAAAATGATCATTGTTGTAATTAATCACACAAATCCTATCGCACTTAATGACATAAAAAGTGGTTCATAATTGTAGTGAATTATTAATTTAGCACCCTATCCTCGAGTCGGATCGACTCAAAATATTATCTTATAGAGTTTATTAAATAATCGAGATAATTAAATAATCTAGTATTAATTTATCGAGTTTCTATTGTGGTTGATAATTGCAAAAATCTTAGAGAAATTATTAAATAATCGAGTATTAATTTATCGAAGCCACTGGATGATAATTAAAAAAAAAACCGGCACTCCTATTTTCGAAGCCTGGGTCTTCCCAAAAAATATTATTATCTTAGAGAGTTTATTAAAGAATTCAGTATTAATTTATCGAGTTTCTACAATAATGGATAATTTCCAAAAAAAAAACAAAAAAAATGAATTATTAATTCAGCACCCTATTCCTCGAAGCTGACCGGCCAAAAAATATTATCTTGCAGTTTATTAAATGCCCGAAGATTAATTTATCTCGCTTCAAAAAACCCAACCAAAAAAAAAGGGAAAAACAAAAACCAATTGCATAAAAACAAAAACAAACCCCCAGCATATGATCAAGCAAGCAATCGGGCATTAATTTTATGTAGCCTTTCTACTCGTAGCCATAATCGCAAAAATTAAAAAAATTAAAAATATATCGAGCTTCTACCATAGATGATAATTGTAAAAAAAAAAAACCAATTCTATCCCCGAGTCATGATCAAAAAAATATTATCTTGTAGCTTTATTAAAAGCACCGAAGATTAATTTATCGAAGCTTAAAAAAAAAGGAAAAAACAACAAAGAAAAAGCGTAGACACTGAAAGTACAAACGTATGACCACGCCAGAAATCTTATGCATTAACATCGAGCTCTATCCACGAGTAGGGATCGGCAAAAAATATTACTTCCTTCCAGCATTTGACATCCTAGCATTTTTCACATTAAACAGCATCGAAGTACATTTTAAGCATTTGCTATCCCTAATCAATAAATAAAATATTACTCACAACGTAACTTTTGAATACATTAAGTAGGGCTAATGTGAAAACTCCACGAAACATCAGACAATTCCAAAGTGACAACTATTTGAAAATAAAAAAGAATGCCAGATGTCAAGTAAAAAAGTCGGATCTTAGAGACTTTATGAAAAAAATCTAGAAGATTACCTATTCTAGTTTTATCTGGTAATTTTTAAATAATCGCATTAATTTATCGTGAAGTTTCAAAAAGCAAAAAAAGCAAAAAAAAAAGAAAGAAAAGCAGTAGCCACGCCTACAAGCCAAACATATGACCACGTGTAAATCATACACACAATATCGAGCTTCTATCAGATGATAATTTTAAATTTAAAAAAACAAGCACTCCTATCCTCGAATGGCATCGACTCAAAAAATATTACTTCCCTCCGATTTTTCACGTTAATTGCCAGTTAATTAAGAACGAAGACATTTACATTTATATCCCTTAATTAGTAACTAAAACAAAAAAGCAGAATTTTTGAATACATTAAGAAGCGGACTTTAAAATTAAAAACCTTAACTAAACATCGCACGCACCTGGTGTCGGTAACTATTTGAAAGCAAAAAAAATTACTAGGACGTCAAGTAAAAAATCGGAGGGAAAGATCTGGTAGCCATAAATAACGAAGATTAATTTATCGTAGCTTATTAAATAATCGAAGATTAATTTATCGAGCTTTATCTTAAAAGCACTTATTAAATAATCGAAATTTTAAAAATATCAAAAAGTAGTCACGACCGTGGACAACTTATGATCATACGCACAACGCTATTTATATATAACCATAGATATCTATAGTCATGCAAAATTCAGAAACTTGAAGTTCTCAAGCTAAAGCTTGTTGGATCAAAGTAGGGCACATATTTATTATCAAGGGAATATTTTATAAGATATCTATAGATATCTATAGTCATGCAAAATTCAGAAACTTGGAAGTTGTCAAGCTAAGCTTGTTGGATCAAAAGTAGGGGCACATATTTATTATCACAAATATTTTATAAAGACCTCTCATGTGATCAACTCACACCTCTCATACGGCATCGACGATAACCAATGTAGCTAAAAGTTCTTTTGCTAAATCATTATTATTGTTACTCTTGAAATGGTAAGACATTATAAATCATACCATATAAATTAAATGACAAATTATAGAGGTGTAAATTGAAATGGTCGGAAGTGTAGTGACCAAAATGAAACAAAATCGATAGTTGTGGCAATTTAGGCAAATATATTTTTAATTAATTAGTCTAATATTTGAGTTAAATTGATATAGAGGTAATATTTATTGTTTTTAATTTGCATATACAATTTTCATTTGTTTTTTTTTTTTGTATGTGATGAGAATTTCAATGTGAAAGTTAACAAGTTCCCCAACATAATTGTCCATTTGAGTTGGCGTGTGTCCTTATCTTCATCCTCATCTGTAGCCAATCTATTCAACACAGGATTAATTACATGTCCCATGTTTAGTCGTTTTCTTTTGTTTTGAACCATGCATCTCTAGTGAAGAAATTCCGTGGACATACTTAACCGAGGAGTCATATCTCTGGCCCCAAGATTTACTTCATGTACTCTTCATATGTGAACAACTTAAAAGAAGATTGGGCATTGTCCACGAGGGGAATCAGATTTAACGATAGCTATGAACAATTGATGACTCTTACACTAAATTCATTCAAGTTTTAGGACACATTTAATCCTTTTTAAGGAGACCAAAATAAGTCTCTATGATGATATGGTTTTGTATGATATGGTTTTGTATGTTCACTCAGGTCTTCGGATTTAGAGCAGATCTTCTATATCACTCTACGTATCAATACCTTACACACAAATAAATGTACCATAAAAATAGTGGACCACTTACATAAATTTTTTATCATAATCTGACATGTGCGTGTATCTGTGTCAAGATTCGGTAGAGGTGATTTCATACCATTCGAAATCGTAAGTTGTTAGAGTAATGACTCCACTTGAAATTAGAATTGAATCAGGTATTGACACTCTTATTTAACTCGACTCGTTATATATTTCGCCTTTTTAGTTGAGAAAAAATTTCCACTCTCCTCTAATGTAATTAAACCATGTCGGACTAATAACCTGAAATGACAAGACTTGTTAACATCATATACTTGTGTGTAATAGACAAAATTGTTGAACCAAATAGCTTAAGTAATTAATAAGACACTCCAACTCTTGACAATAAAGTTTAGTGACAAAGCAATTGTTTCAAGTAATGGATTGAGAAGCAATGGAACATGAAGTTCAGTAGATATATATTGAGGGGCTTTGTTTGGAAAATGACTAGCCGATTGGATATATACCTGTCTCCGAAGGGGACAAGATGGTATTATCACATGGCTCAGCCTTGAGGTCTACTAGGGCACCAAGCTGGCTCAATAATGGTATCTGATTTGAATATACAATGACCAATTTTACATCCTGCAAGGAACTTCAATGATCGAAACAGCCTAAGTGGAACTAGGGTGATCGAATTGAAAATTTTAACAAACGTGCGTGATTTGGACCCATTCGCCCTTTATACTAATCAAATAGAGAGACTCGATGGTGTAACGGACTTGGTTAACTTAGGATAGCAATAAATATATTATTTTCATAGTTTTTCAATGGAGGTTCATTTATAGACCAATTTAAAAGATTTTAATGTAACAATATTATTCTTAGTAAAGTGTGAAACCGTCGTATTAACTGCCTATAAGGTCCTTGTCCTGAGATATTACGGAGAAGTTAATTGCGGGATGTGCCTCAATTGATTATGGGACTAGAACTTTTTTTTTAACCACTTCAATACAATGTCGTTTTTTATGAAAGTTGAACTCATAATACATGAAAAATCGAGAATACTAATACTATGATTATTTACCAGTTGAACTATTTATCGAATCACACATTATTCTAAGTAGAGACCATAGCATGTGTAGCCTATAAAAATCATTGACTTCATAATTGTTGACTATTGGGACACTGATATGTCTTTGATATGAGACAGATAATGTCTTTTTTCCACATAAGTCTAGCAATTTATGGATGTGGTGCTTTAGTTACTCAATGAAAAAAAACGATCAAGTGGTCATCGTAACGATCGCCGAAATCTCTGCGTGGGATATTTAAAGGAGTAAATTATGGGATGTATCTCGATTATACCGATTAGTTAGGGCAACTTTAAGTTTTCGCTGCTTGAAATTGATATGAGATTCTTCTTGTGTATTCAATCACAGCGTAGGCACAGGATGGTGTGATAAAGAAATGGCGTTCTGGCATTTGAACGTATAGAATTCACCTAATAACATATAAATTGCAATTTAAAATTAAAATAAAATACTCCCTAGTCCCTCCATTCAAAATGATTGTTGACTTTAAATTTTGTTACGATGAAGATAATAAATTATGCAACTTGAATTGGCTAATACATACTCTCTAAAGCCATATTTCTAATGAATTTAATTTTTTTGGAAATTTTAAAATTGGTTCCTCTTTAATTTAATTTTGTGAGTTGAATTTACATTTTCTTAAATATTTGTGCCGAATGAAACTTCCCTTATAATTTGAGATGAAGATAATATATTTTTAATGGTGGAACTAGCAAAATCGTAGGAGGATAATAGTCACTTTTCTAAAATAAATACTTACTATTGGAAAATGTACATTTTCTCCAAAAAAAATTGGTTTGCCCAATAACTTTTTCTAAAATATTTTGTATCCTTATTTTTCTTGTATTAATTTCTTTGTTATTCTTAATAAAAAATTTAATTCCACCACTAATTGTATCGAATGATCATATCACTATCCATTACAAATATTATAGTTTTTAATCAATATTATACAACATCTAAAAATACTTGAATTGAAATTTAAAATATTAAATCAGAGGGGAGGGTGTAAAGAAAGTTGGCACAGTATAAAACAGTGCATCCTTTGTCAACACACCATAGTTATTTCACACTGCCACATCTAGAACCAGTGTCAAAAAAACCATTTTCTTGATAAACAATTTTCATTCATGATCATGCCAATGTCTACTGCTAAATTAGAAGAACCTTTGAAGATGTTCAAGAAACCATCAAACTACAGAATCAACACTGGGGATGGAAAATATTTCTCTGATATTCATGCAGCTTCAGAATACAACAATGGCACAATTTTTTCACACAAAAACATATATAATGAAAGACAACCTTGGAAAACACAAAGAATCAGCTTTGACATGCACAACCTCAGAAACAACTCACAAACATTTGTTATTGAGAAGCAAACAACAAAAGAGAAGAAGCACAAACAACCAAAGTCTCCAGGAGGCAAATTAGCCAGTTTCTTGAATTCACTTTTCAACCAAACATCTTCCAAGAAGAAGAAATCCTCAAAGTCTTTGAAGGATGATGAAGAGTGCCCAGATGAGAGGAGGAGGAGAAGAAGCAGTATAAGTCATGTTTTTGCAACCAGAAGTAATTTTAACAACAATTCTGATACAAAACCATCCATTTATCCATCTTCCATCACAGGTTTTAGAACACCTCCTCCTTATTCATACACCACAAAAAAATCCAATCAAGAACTTCATGGTTATATTAGCCATCAAAAAGTCCTGTCCTTGAACAGAGTTGATGAAAAGAAACAAGGGATTTCAGAAAGGAAAGATTATGATTGGTTGAGTAAAGGATATCAAGAGACTTATAAGAGTTTAAGCAGCAAATATCCTGAGAAAAGTAAGAACACTTGGTCTGACCATAAAATTCCAGTGGAGAAGAAAGAGTTCAAGAAATTCAATGAGGATTATGATGATGGGGCAGATAGTGATTCAAGTTCTGATCTGTTTGAGTTGAAAAATTATGACATTGATTGTTATTCTTGCACTGGCTTGCCTGTTTATGAGACTACTACTATGGATGGCATCAAGAAGGTGCACCTGTCCACACGAGCATAATCTAGTGGTAAAAACATCAGCACATCGAAAATCAAAGAAAGGTGCGCTTGTATAAACTGGCAACATCAGATGATAATAATCTTGTTTGATTTGAGGAGTCAAGAACAACAAGGTCCATTATAATGCAGTTGTAAGACACTGGTGTTGATTGTTTTTAATCTAGATGACCTCAAATATGGATGATCTATTTGTCTTTATATGTGTTTGAACTATTCCGGTAACTTATCATTATGTATTTTAGTCGAGTCTTGAGAATATTATGATGTCCTTGGCGTTTTGTTACATTGTTCATTAATTAATATACAAGTATTTATCTTCTTGGCAATATCATTTCTCAATCTGGATTCTTCATATTTCAAGGGAGCTAAGAAAATATGAGAGATGAGATTAGGTATAGACTAAAGAGGTTATCTAACTAATAACAACAATAATATCTTCCCTAAATTGTTGGAGGGACATGACTTTGAACAACTATTTTTTTTTTGGGATACAAATGTAAGTATTATTTAAATGTATGTTAAAAGAGGTTAAAACATTTTTTTTTTGTTTAGGACGACAATCACGACATCATCTTTAATTTTATTTGAATCAACAAGACAAGAAAAAAAAATCACATAAAATTAAGGAAAGAGTGAAATGGTGAAATTTCAGTGTAACCAAATATATACGTCATCTAAAGATAATAAAGAGTAATATAATCCATAGAGCACTCATAGGCCATAGCCAATTAGTATTTTGGGAGTTTCAAATGGTAAAAACAATTAATATCAAGCTCCCTATATCAAAGATAGCATCTATTTATTGAGTTAAATAAACAACCTTAAAACCAACACAAACAATCATCCTTTTGTTATTACTTACTGATATGTCAATAGTTGTCCAGGTTTACAAAATTCATTTCATGCTGGTTAAATCTTTGAACAACAAAGTCGTTGTAGTATAGTGGTGAGTATTCCCGCCTGTCACGCGGGTGACCCGGGTTCGATCCCCGGCAACGGCGATAATTTTTTGTTTTCCATTTTCCAACCCGGGTTTGAGACACGAGGCCTTGGGTTGGGTTTTGGTTCAATTTTTTCAACTCGAAGTCTATCAAGTTCGATTTGAGTTTGTATCAAACCCGACCCATACCCATCTCTGTAGTGCCACAAATAAGTTAATCAAATTCGAATTCTTCATTATTCTTTTTTTTTTTTTTTATCATAACTGTTTGTTTTTTTGGAGGAACTTGTAATAATCGAAGAATGTTGATCAACTTCCTTACTTCCAGTAGTCAAAGTACGTACATATATGAAAGATGATCAAATGCAAGCGCAGAAGCTAAGTTCTTGAATTAGTAAAGCTAGTTGACCACAAAAACAGATGCAGTGGCCATTCTTAAGGTTCATTTAAAAAAAATAAAAATAAAAAATAGAAATGATTTATTACCACAATCTCTAACATAATTTTAAATGATTTATTACCTCACTCCTACTAATTATGATGCGATAATTAAACAAAATATTTATTATTACTCTCATCATCCATTTTTGAAGTATCACTTAAAAAGAATTGACATGCTCATTCATGAGAATGTGTTTTATAATATCATTTTCTTTCCACATAAACTATTTATCTTACTTACTTTATAAATAAATAAAATACTATCTCCATCCCAAAATTTAAATAACATTTAGTTTTGTACTAATTTTAATGCAAATTTAAATTACAATCTCATACGATACATTATTTTCCTCCCATTTCATTCATTCACAAAAAGTCAAAAACACGAACTTAATTATAAATTTTTATTTTTGATTAAAAAATCTCTTAGATTACAGAGATGAATGAAGTATGCATTGTCAAAATGAAATTGCAGAATTTTTATTTTTGGCCAGCGCAGGCTAACTTCGTCATTCGAATAATTCACGTAAAGATTTCGATCTTTGAATATTGTACGAGAGGGATTTTGATGCTTGAGCTTTGAGCGTGCTGCCAACGCGAAATACATTATAACGTGTAAGCGTAAGGGCAAAAGCGGATATTTTATATATATTACGGCTTTATAGGTACCGTTTTAAATAACAATCTTAGTGGATGATATTTAATACGTTAATAAATTTTAATTGGTAAAAATAAAATAAATATTATGTCGACTACCTTTACGCCCCGCTACTTGTGAAACGTTTTCACTCATTAGAGCATACCGCCACTTTTATTCGTAGCTTAGCGATTTCTCCTTCAATTAATTCATATTGATAAGTTAAAGTTTCAATAATTTTTCCAAATCTAAGCATCTTTCAGAGTATATTTTTGTTGTTAAATACCCTTTAACATAGTATTCATACAACCTCTACATATTTGTTAATGGGTTCTTTATTTTTTCTTCCATTAATTTATATTGGTATGTTAAAATTCTATCTTTTGCATAAATTTTGCATTTTTCATAGAATTTTTTTGTTATCTGACTTGAATATCGAATTTATTCGGATTTTTTTGCATTTTAAATTCAAATTGGTTTTGATTTTTCTTGATTAATGATCTCGGTATGTTAAAGATTCAATCTTTTGTTCAAATCTTGAATTTTCATAACTTTGTTGTTTATTTATTTATTAATTTGATAAAGGGTAATTTTTTGCTAAATTTGATTTTTATAGTTTTTTGAATAGCTGAAAAATGAGATTTCCCATCTTGTTTTGGAGAAAATGGTGTACAATGTTGATGATTCTTGTTCGAGTGTAAAGATCATTGATTGAAAACTTCACAAAATATGGATTCGCATGAGTGTACTGTCAGACAGGGGTAGGGGTGGGAGTGGGGTGGGGTGCCAAGGTTGGAGATGATGTTTTATTTGATTTTTAATTAATTAAATTTGATTAATGTATTAATTATTGACTAATTAAGTGTTTGTTATTTGAAAATGATTGATAAAGTGTAATATATTTAAAATATTTGTTTGTCCCTTATGTTTATCTGTTATAATGGAGTTCAGTCTTTAAAACGTTATTTTAAAGTTAATCTCACCATCATACCAGTCTTTGTTGAAAGGTTAATGCTTTTAATGTATTTGAAATGATGAAAATAGTTGGAATGCTTAGGGAATGAAATTTAGCCAATCAAATATCAAGGACAATACGCCTTAAGGTTAGTGAGTTGATGGATTAGTTGAGTTTGTGATATGAAATTGATGAGTTCGGTGCTACAGTAATACTTTTAGGTCAGCTTATCCTTGCGGTTTAGAGCTATTGCGTTTGCTTTGTGTCCCCAGCAAAATGCGCATTCAACGAATAAGGATGCGGATCACATGTTACAAAGAACACCAATAAAATTTGTACACCCAATGGGTTATGCGATTCGTAAGCTTTGAAAGTTCTGCAGCTGGCTGTTGTCAGTGCAAAACTCGCGAAAATAAAAAATCACCGAAAAAAGGAATAAAACGATATTATTAAAAATCTTGCGAAAAATATCTTATTCATAAAAGCGAGAAACATAGACACACTCCTATAAGCATTGAAATATACCCCATATTACAAAGAACACCAATAATAAAATTTGTACAAACTTACATATTCGTAATTCATTAATTTATCCAATTGTAGAATATTACAAAAGGGTTCTTTAAGTTTTTTTTTGTTTGTAAGAACATAAAATTCCAGCTATCTAAAGCCCTCATCCATTGACCCCTTAAACCCAAGAGCTTTGAAGCTCTTATGCACTTTCTCAATGGCTTCCTTATCTTTTCCCCATATCTCTTCACTGCCCAGGTTCTTATTTTTTCCTTTCTATTATTTTTATATATTTAATTATGCATTTTCTTGCTTTGTACTGCATTTTCTTGAAGTATGTCATGTAAATTGTAATAATTTATATGTATCATTAAGTTTACAGATTTCTAAATATAGTTTAGGATTGTAATAATTTATTTCATAGTTGATAAGCAATAGTGTAGTTGAATATTTCTTCATTATCTATAAAAAAAAAGTTTGCAGCTTTATTAGACTATTAGCTTTTGAGATACAAGTTAAAGATTAAACTGATGCATTTTGTATTACAGAAACTCGTATATAGTTCATTTTAAGATGAGTAAATTAAAAAAACATAGTATGCAGCAATTCAGTCATCTTTTTGCTTCTGGGATTTTATATACTATATTCAGTAGATTGGAAACCTTCTCTTTTCAATGAGTGTAGAACATTTTTTCGGGTCAATTCTGAAACATCATCTTTGTTATCACATGAGTAAGGCTGCGTACTATCCGACCCCCTTTACCTGCTTAGGAGGGAGGCTCTTCAAATACATTAAGGCATGTTAATGTTAATGTTGTATAGAATATTTTTTTTTTGGTATTATATTGCATAATTTTTTGGAGGTAAAGATCTAAAATATCTAAATTACTGCAAAATTATAGCAGGTGGCAGTCGAATTGGAACTCTTATAGATGTTTGAATTTGGTACAACTTCAAATAATTGGTTCAAAAGGAAAATGGTTACTAGCTGCCGTACCTAGAAAGAAGAGTAGTGAACCTTTGCCTCCAGATGGAGAAGATCAAGAGAAATCCGTTGGAGAAGAGGTTGTTTTAGAGAAAAAGACTCGTCGAAGAACTAGTTCTAGGAGCAAGAAAAATGAAGTGTTGCAAAAACAGACAGACTCTATAAGTGTGGATAGTGCTGCCACTGATGAAGACACATTAGCAATTTCAGAGTCAGCAGAGGACACCAAGAAAACCAAAACACGAACGAGAAGAAAAGGTGGATATTCTTCGGTTTTATTTCAAATTCTATCTTTTGGTCATCGCGTAATTTATTTTTATTTTGGCATTACTTGATATTAGCTAAATCATTATCTATATTTATTAACTGAAATATGTAATATGCTGTTGACTTCTTGCCTTGCAGCTGCATCAACTTCAAGCAGCTTGGCAGAAGAGGTAGTTGAAAAGAAACCGGTAAGGCGTAGAAGAACAAAGAAGCAATCTAGTGGCATAGAGGATGAAGGTAGCGAGACAGAAACCAGTCCCCTGGAGAGTGACCCATTTTTGGCAAGTTTGGTTCATGATAGTGATGACGAAGTGGAAATTGAGATTGAAGAAGGAGAAGATATTAGTTACACTTATGGCTGGCCACCTCTTGTTTGCTGCTTTGGCGCAGCACAACATGCATTTGTGCCTGCTGGAAGACGAGCAAACAGACTTATCGATCATGAATTGCGTGAAAAGAGGAAGGAGTTAATGTGGACACCTGAGAAATTTGTTAGAGCTCCTGGTGGCTCTGCAAGTAATGTTGCAATAGCTCTTGCCCGTCTGGGCGGAAAAGTTGCCTTCATGGGAAAAGTTGGGGATGATAATTTTGGCCACTCCTTAATAAATTTTTTAAACCTGAACAATGTTCAAACACGATCAATTCGCCTTGATGGAAAAAGAGCCACGGCTGTATCAGAGGTGAAATTAGGTAGAAGGGGTGGCTTGAGGATCACCAATGTCAAACCATGCGCTGAGGATTGTTTATCAAAGACCGAGATCAATGTTGACGTATTGAAGGAGGTAAAGAACATGCATTATTTTATCAGGCATAAATAGATTAAATGATCAGTTCCTGGGATTTCTTAGCTTACACGCTCTTACAAATCTCATTATGGTTCATTACACAGTTGCTCCTCGTTTTTTCCAGAGATTTAATATTATTCCCTCCAGCATATATGTAGAAGAGAGGTGTTATGTCGATATATATATATTTAATAAAATGGTAAACTAATCTTCTGTGCTGTATTACACAATGAACTCATTATGTGTTCAGAGTCATGGAGAAATAAATATTTCAGCTGGCATGCTTCTACAAGTCTACAAGTTTCTTCCACTGTATTAAATTTGAGATCTCAGGGTGTTTCTTTATGCAGGCAAAGATGTTTTACTTCAATACATTTTCTTTGCTTGACCGAAACATGAGATCAACGACATTACATGCTATCAAAATGTCCAGAAAGTTGGGAGGGGTTGTCTTTTATGATCTCAACCTTCCGCTCCCACTATGGAAATCTAGTGAAGATACTAAAACATTTATATGGAAAGCATGGAAACTTGCTGACATAATTGAAATTACGAAACAAGAACTTGAATTTCTTTGTGGGATTGAGCCTTTGGAGCAATTTGATACTAAGGATAACGACAGATCTAAGTTCAATCACTATTCATCAGAAGTTATCTCTCAGCTTTGGCATGAAAATCTCAAGATCTTATTTGTCACAAATGGCACTTCCAAGATCCACTACTACACCAAAGAGGAGAATGGTGCTGTTTTAGGAATGGAAGATCCACCCCTCACCCCTTTTACATCAGAAATGTCTGCTGCTGGAGATGGAGTGGTTGCTGGTAAGTCCTTGTTAATGTTGAGAATATTGATATCCTTTTTTTTTTGTTTTTTTAATCTTTTTGAGTCGTTTAAAAGAATTGAGATAAGGCTTGGTTTGGTTTAATCTTTTAAAAACCGAAGCACTTGATATCAGACTAATCATTCAACTTTTAAATATTTAATCTTCTTTGGTAACCTCATAAGCTGGCCTACTAGAAACAGGCAGAACCATTTACTATCTAGAAAGGTTTCAAATTGGTCCTCCTGTGATTAAATTCACCCCTCGAGACATTTTGTATGACATAGACATTCCACGGGACAGACACTCTTGCAAAATACAATTCATTACTTTCCTCAAACTATGAGCTGAACATAAGAAGTGGTTTCTACATTCAGTTCTATTTAAACTTAATGTGCAAATGCAGGCGATGTATTTCTCCCTCTATCCCAATTCAAGTGTTAGGTTTTTCATTTTTTCAGAATTTAAGACGCGTAGATAGAAGTGTAGTTTTGAGCGAAATTGGCTTAAGTGAGATAGTTTTGAGAATTGAAAAAATTGCAACCCCCACACTTCGATTGGGATTTAGGATAGTACTTAAGATGTCTTCATGATGGAGGAGTTTTATACTGAACCCATTCCAAACAATTTTTAGTTACTTTTTCATGGAGGCTCTCGAATTCAGATTTCAATCTCCAGTCATACAACTTTAATTGCATTGCTAATGCTGTATCAGTAACTGGGCATGCAGTCTGATAAATCGACTGTTTTTGTTTCTTCCCTAAACATAAACTAAATCCTATCCTTTTTTGGTTGGTTCAGGTATCATGAGGAAGTTAACAGTACAACCCGATCTTATGACAGACAAAAAGTACTTGGAGCATTCAATAAAATATGCGATAAACTGTGGTATAATAGATCAGTGGCTGCAGGCGCGGTCTCATGGCTACCCTCCAAAAGAAGGAATGGAAGACAATGTTCCCTCTGATCCCAATGGCATAAAATCGATAACCGAAAGAGAGTACAGAACTGTAGTGCCTGCAGATGAATGATGTTCGCTTCCATGCAGCTAAGTTCTTCATCTAGCCAACTTGTAGTTAGCTTGTTGTTAGCCCCATTAAACTACCAAAGTAGTTCATATGTAAAGAAAAATGTTGTCACCTCCTTTTGGTTTTGCCATGCCCTGAAAATCACTTGTAACATGGAAATTTCGTAGTTTCAGATAGGTTTCTGGCACTTTAGATTATACATTGTGAGTCATGCACTCATGTATGCAAGAACAAGATTTCAACAAATGAATGGAATATTATCTTCAAATCACAATGTTAAATATGCAATTTGATATCATTTCATAACTAGAAAATAATCTACAATACATTGGCCTTAAGTATGTCATTTTAACTAATCTACATCTGTCTATGTACATTAGCAATTATCAATCTAGAATACAGCAGATCATAAAAATAATGATCTTCAATGTGTGATGTTTCATTTCTACATATATACTTAAACATTATAACTCATTATTTTATTGTTACTCAATCTTTTCTTGATATTTTTGGCCTGGCTTTTGAGGCTGCTTGTGCTATTTTCCCTTGGGACTCAATGTCTCTGTAACATTCCTAAGATCATGATAACAAGACAAGAAAATCAAGCTTTCTTTCACCAAAAAATACCCAACATAATCTTGATACATGACATAAAACTTATCATCCCTGGGATAAAACCACCCTATCAACATCAAGCATCCATTAAGAACGTACAAATCAAACATGGCCGACGCAAGAAGCAATGGCGAAAGGGGGTTGATCAACCCGGCCAACGGTTGAGTCTCCGGGTTAGCTTTCACTAACCTAGTGTACTCTTCAAATTGTGGACTTAAATAGCCAACATAAAAAATAATGATGTTTAGAAATGAAGTTAAAGTGAAGGCTAATCTCCATCCATAATCTCCCATGCAAATAACCCATTGGAACACAAGGGAGAGGACGAGGTCGACCGCGATTGGCATCGTTGGTTTGATCTTGAAAATGAAGCGGAAAGCATTGATGAGGATAGTTGTTGTGAACCATGAAAATGGGAATTCGAAGAATCGGCTAGAGACGATGATGGAGCCATTTGCATTTGAGATTACTGCTAGAAGCAACCAGACCTCTGTAGAAAATGGACAATGTTGGCAACAATTTATTGATGTCATGGTTTTTTATTTCTTCTATCTTCTTTTTGTCATTTTTTGGTGTTGTATGTTTTGTTGGTGATGCAACTTGTTCATGGACATGAGGGATTTTGGGGGAGAGAATGATGGAGCCATGGAGGATAGAGGAAATATTGAGTGATTGGATGGAAGTCACAAAAATAGTTGTAAGGTGCATGTAGGTAATGGATTAAGTTCCGAAAGTACTAACTATAAAGTTCAAGAACGGGTTTTAAATTATGTTTTAGTGAATATGTTATTTTTCATTGTCAATACATGTATTCCCTCCATGGTGGCTACATCTCATAAAAATAATCTAGTTTTAATTTTTGTTCCAAAAATTTAATATATAATATTTTAATATTAATAAAACTGGACTTATTTTCAAAAAATGCATATAAAATTTGGTTAAAAATAATGCACGGTATGAAAAATGAAAAAATATTTAAGTGATGGTTCATGGAATAGAGCCATAGAGTAATTTTTTTTAGGTACTTTATATTTTAGACCCAAACTAACCATAATAAAAAAAGGTTAACATCTTGTATTACACTTCATGAATATCATTAGGTGCGCCTTACTTGGTTTTAAAAATTAATATAAAAATAAATCATGATGTACCATGATCTTTACGAATTATTATGGAGTATGTCATGTAGACTTACTCAAATATATTCATATAATCAATTTACTATCTCCATATACATTAATTTAGTTGAAAGTTTAACTGATCAATTACTTATAAAAATTCATTTTTATGCTAAAAGTATCTTATTTAAAAAGTAAAATTTTAATATACGTATAAGTATATAGAAGGAATCATATCGCTTAAATGATTTGTGACCATTATTATTTGTGACCATCATGATCCATTTGTGACCATCATGATTTGTGACCTAATATTGGAAGGTGTATATTTTTGGTTTATTTTGAATCATCATATTACATATGGACTAATTCAAGAGCCATTTGTTAGATTATTTTAATAATATAATATATTTATGGCCCATAATCTATTAAAGTTCTAATTTTAATATTAAGGGGTTTAATTTCATTTTCATTAAACATTAAAAATAGAATTAGTGATGTTATTTTAACCCTTTTCTCCCTCGCCTAACTTAATGTTAATATATAGTTATTGAATGTTTTTTGGTAGTCTAGACTCACATATAAAGGAGCATATTCATGGACAGCCCTTACGCCAAAAAAAAAACAACTAAATGATCTAAAGAGAAAGAAGTATAAATGTCCATTTTCATCTTCACCAAATTCGAAGGATCAAGATATGTCATATATTTGATTAAAGTTCATAAATGCAAGGTTAAGAGTGTAAAATAAAGAACCTGGAATTATATAATTATACTTACAAAATATACAATGTAGTATTTTGAATACACATATTAATTTAATAATTTTATTCAAAATAAAGTTTGAGTGTCAATCAAAATCGTAAAATTTATTAATTTTTTATCTAGAGATGGGGGAATATAATATTGTGGTGTATCAAAGTAATTGAATAATCAATTAGTATTGTAGTGAATAGTTTGATAACCACAAAATTTAGATTCTTGTTTCACCGATATATATATTAATACCATCAAATTGGTTGATTCATTTTAAATCAATTTAAATCAATTCACTATAAGATTATAAAAATTTAAATTCTTGTTTCGCCGATATATATAATTATACCATCAAATCGTTTTAAATCAATTTAGACCAAACCACTATAAGATTATACTAATGTTACTTACACATAATAATTTTCTACTTGTAATAACTTAAAGACAAACAATAATTATATTTAACTTATTTTCATCTATAAAAAAAAATCAAGTCGTTCAAACTGTCCAAATCAAAGCTTATGGACAGTAAGCTAAGTCAATTATTACAAGTTGACTTGAGATTCATATGTTTTGGCCACTTGGGCAGCATTTCTGACTCTGAAATCGCTCCATTTGGCATAACACAAATGCATGTTCTCATCAGATGCTACTGATTCAAAGGAATGGCTACATAGGCAAGTTCGTCTTTATTTATACATTCCAACAAATTTCGGATTTTGTTCTTTGTTTTCTTTATATATACATTCCTATAAAGCTTAGGAGCTTTGTTCGTTGTTTTACGTTACGCTATCGTCGATTTTAGCAATTTGTGCTCGAAACTAGCCAAGTGGGAGATAGTATTATCTTTAGAAGCATTCTGTCATATCCACCAAAGAATGGGATTATAAAGGGAATAAAATTAATAAAAATGATAAATTTATGCTTTTCAATTTTCCTAAAATGGGAGGAGCCATAATTTTATTCGTTCATCTATTCATACTAAATTTATCACTCGCTTATCTTTGGTTATTTTTTATAAATCATATTTCCTCTTTTTTTAATTACATAATAAAAATTAAAAAAATATATATCTTTCATCATATTCAAATATAAATTAAAAAGATTTCTCATTCAATAAATCACTTGTCGTCGTTTTATCGATTTTAACTTTTCGCTCTATTATAGTTTTTAGGATGATTATGTGTTAAGATCGGAATTAAATAAGGTTCATCTAAAAACGATTGGTGATAGTGATCATGGTTCACAGTGGTACGTTGTCGGCCGTCAGAAACTGAAATTTTTGTCCATTTCGTTCATCAGCAACCTAAAAGGCTCGTTGATGTTCCATGGGCCAGAAATTGCTTCAACGATGCAAATTTTAAATTGCAAAGGGATAGAGTGCACAAAATAATAGAGATGAGCGTTAATTGTAAATTGGACGTTGACATTAAGCATGTTATACTAAAAATCAGATTCGCTTTTATTTGTCTTCTAGCGCTTAATTTTTTATTTCAAAATATTTGTCCTTACAGCATAGAAAATTATATTTTGCATTTGATATCTTTTTTGTTATTAAATTATCGATGACCGATTATATAGTTTCAATTAATTGATATTTTACATTTTTGATGTTAACTTTTTATTATTTTTATTTTTCTTTAATCGTAATGCGAATGGTAGAAATCTGTTAAAGGGAATGGAGGGAGTAGCAAAAGATCATGTAATGGCAGCTTGGTCTTTGGAAATAAGTCAAATGTTAAAAAAGAATTAGAATATTAGTTTTTATACTTTTATTTAAATAAATATATAATAATAAATCATATAACATTGCAAGTGAGCTTCGAAGCGGAAGCGAAGCCGGTTGAAATAAACTGCCTCTCTAAGTTCGGGATCTTGTAATTAAGCAGAATATAATCATTCAATGGCAGTGCAGTTGCTTAGCCCTTCCTTAGCATGTAACCGTCCATATAGACGGATTCGCAAAATTTGGTGCTCGATTAATTCAGGATGGCATGCTTGGACGGATTACGTGTATCGTTATCACGGACATGATTACGTATCGTTGAGGGTTCCTCACTACTTATTAATGGATTAAGATGTCTTATGAATTAACATAAATATAATTATCTATATCTTTTTTAAAATGTGAATGTGGTAATAGTGTTTCTTTCATTTTTTGTTAAAGGCTATTTTTGCTATTTTCGATCTACGTGTTATTATTAATTAATTGTTGCATATAATTGGTTATTGTAATTATTCATTTCATTAAATACTTTTAGAAATGAAGTTACTTAAGTTCGAAGCGTGCGATGATGATGAATTAAATACGTTAAATTGATAACATATCTGAGCAAATAATAATAAATAATTGGAGATAAATAATTGGAAACATATACCTAATGTTGTTCACCGTACACAAAACTTTACTTATTGAGAGAGAAATGATCATGAATTATTTAACTTATATCATTAAGAGTTACAAAAGATATGAATATCATGTTTATGCCTTGAATGAGGACTTTTAAAAAGAACTATTAATGACTTCTTATTAAATTTAATTAATTAATAATAGGTGTAACCTACAAAAGATAGAATTATAAAATTGTTGTATGTAACTTTCAAAATAAAGTTTTAAAATAAAATTTTAATGACTTCTTATTACATTCAATTAATTAATAATAAGATGTAAATAATTAATTAATAATAGTATGTAAATAATTGATTTTACTTGTAAAGGTGCAATTTTATGCATGAGAGTGTGTTTGATTAGAACTAAATTATTGGAAGTGTAATTTTTGGTTCTCATATATATACATATGATTGAAATGTTGTGATGAGAAATAAATTATTGTGTTATAATTAACATATTGTACATTGCAAAAAATGGTGCTATTGTTGGAAAAATTACGCAACTTGTTCATAAAAATAAGAGCAAATGGAGCAAAGATCGAGATAAATATATATATATATATCTGATTACAATAAAACATACACCATAAATAATAATACGTGTGAATATGAGGTACTTATGTATCACGTATGAATATGAAGTACTTCGATGCCTTGACGGATGTTATTGACTTTCCTCATGAATCCTCAAACGAACTCCCTTGAATTTGCACATGAGGTTGATGTCTCAGGATTAGTCATTGCGAAAGTGGTTGAATCTCGGGATTGGATTTCTTTAGAATCTTGTGGCCGGTTTGGTGGTGAGTGAGAAGATGAAAATGAAAAAGTTTGGTTTTCATTTAAATGCTCATATAATCCTTACTATTTTCTTAGAATAAACGACTCGTTTGATAAATAAGCTAACTTGCGTCGAGCCGTTAACTAACTTTATTACTAAGCAGTAAGTAGCAACAGGATTCTTAATGAAACTACTCGTTAAGCGAGTCGATTGAACTAGCAGAGTTAATTGGTCGGTTTTGTCAGTGCATTTTACATTATCAGCGTAAAAAACTCTCGGTGGGTATCTCGTTGATTTTATCGACTCCCAATTTAACAATCACGATTTAATTCCATACATGAATATGGCTTCAGCGTCATTGTATGTGTGACATACGGAGTTCGAGATAAAATTAATTAGGTATAATAACAATTGGCCATTATGATTATTATATCGATTATGCATAGTCTGTGATCGCATAACCACGATATTATCGTGAGGATTAAAATTTAGTAATTTACAATTACTATTTATTGAACACTTAGTTTGAGTAATCTCGTTTAACTAAAAGCTAGTAAATGAATGATGCAATGATTATACCGAAAGGAATAATTATAGAAATCAAAATATTCTGATTTCCAACAGTTATAATTAGCCATAATTATGTTACTATAATTTTATACCGTTAGAAACCTGAGAAATGAGCCACTCCTTTGCCTTTTGATTTCATTGCTAACCAATGGTAATGAAATGAATAAATAATTAATTAATAATAACATGAGTGAAAGGGGGGCAAAATGGTCGTTATCGCCAAGAGGATTCACGTGAATTTTAACATTTGTTCAAATTTTATGTAAAATTAAATAAAATTAAGAGGTATATCGCTGGGAGTTACATGAATTTTTTATGTATGATTAAATAAATTAAAGAAGGTAACATGGATTACATAAAATTTTATCATTTCTTTGAATTTTTATGTAAATGATTAAATGTTACTATAATTTTATGTATATGATTAAATAAATTAAGAAAGGTATCATAAATTAATTTTTATGTATCGTAGGACCGTCATCAGCACGAATAATCGAGTCATGGCTTGACGGATAACGATAAAATAGGCTTACATTTAACATGATAAATAAAAAGCAATCTGGCTTTACAATACATCGAATTGGTAACAGCAGCGCAACAGCGGGGGGAAAGTAATAATGCCATCTGATAATATCAAACAAGCTGGTTTTACAACTCGAGACAACAATAATTATTAAGTACAACATAAATCTCCAAAGAAGATAAAAGTATGACTAGTTGAGGTGCTTCAGCCACGTCATGTACTCCAGATGCCTTGTTACTCGACCCGATGCATACCGATGCGTTCATGACAACCTGAGTCGTATAAAATGCCGCCCGTAGGGAATGAGGGAGTTAGGCTGTGAAGGCAGTGAATACAAATATCACAGTTAACCCGCCGCTCATGCACAAACAAGGATAATTCAAGTCCACTTACTGTTAAAACATCTGGCGCCAGAGTTATATCTTATATGCTACTCGACAAGATAAATATTTTCTTAATGGCTTTCAATGCGCTGACAACCCAGCATTGACAACTTACTTTCATGTTACACTTAATCATAGCTTATCTCTACATTTGTTATCTTTTCTTAAGTATATAGCAAATTCCAAACGATATTCAACTCGCGTAATGACTTCAATATTATCTTTAGTTCACTTTAAAGTGCTACTTCCAAATATAATTTATCGCCTCCTAGGTTATCGATTTTATCATAAGAACTTCAAATCGTTTCATTATCTTCATACAAACATGTCTTGAATCAGGTAAACTTATGTACGAAATTATCTCGCCATATTCTTCAATTAGTAAGCGAGGAACTTATTCCCTGAAATAGTATCAGCGTGTTGGTTGAATCGTAACTTATTTACTAACATTTGAATTCTAATAATTTCCACCATTTATAAAATATCATGACATCGTCGATAAACTAAGCATGAACCTCGGTTTAAAATGTTTTGTACCTAATATTCTCGTTGAAAAGTTATACCAGTAATTATGACTTCGATTTTTAAGATTAAAGGAGGTATAGCTATTAATATCAGCCAGAGGATCCACAAGAAGAGAACCAAATAATACTATCAATGATCAATCGAGCATAATTCGACATAATTTCATCGAAATGACATCACAGTATAATCCACCTGATACCCATAACCTATAAATAAGTCATAAAGCGTATCCTGGCTTACCGTAGAAAGTTTAACTTGACATGTAACCTGACGAATAGACCCGACTTCATGACCTCGGCCAACATAAACTACCCTGACAACTATGACTAAACCCATTTCAATCAGCTGGCGGCTTCTGTCGACTCAGCGACTCCCGATCCAGCGGTGTCAAGCTGTGTATCGGCCACGATCGACTCGACGACTTCATGTCGGCTTCATGTGACTACGTATCGGCTTCATATAAGCTCATATCAGAATTTACTGACTAATGCGCATATAATCAGCCCTCAACTGCGGGGAGAAACTTATGCAGGTCGACATAAGCTATCACCCGGTCGTAGCAGTGCGAAGCAAAACACCGCGCTCTGTCGCTGATCGTAGCGAGGTCTGAAGCAAAAACACCGTAGCTTTATCTTAGAGATATAAGGCAGAATCTGGGATGATACAACTCGACATACATCAACGACTCCACAACATACCGTAAACACCGGAGTACAGCCACATGTATCCATGACTCGCCAGAAATCTTATTCGATAAACCATGACAGCGGCCGCGCGAGGAAATATGACTTAAAGTCGAAACTTCAAATCATCAATTTGGTGAAATACAACTCTCAGAGCGAGAAGCGTACTTGATAAATGATATAACAAATCACGTCCCTTTGGCATCGTCTCCTGCGATTGAAGTAATGAGTGATATCACCGAGGCAAACCAACAAATGCAATAACATGCATATACAAGTGATAAATAAAACTTCGCGTGGTTAGTCTCGCGCTTGGTAGAAATATGATACCTCGCTAATCAATCAGTGCGCGTTCGCGTCTAATCCAACACCAGAAAATACAATTCACACTCATATAATTTTAACCACTTACTCTTGAGTAAATTCTAACTTTCAACTTATTTTAGTTACAAATTGACAACAGGTATATAGATTCTTAATTGTGTTCCAATGATTAAATAGCCAATTTATTATCATGACTAAATCATAATAAATGACACTTTAACCAAAATACTAACATTTTAAACCAATTTTAATCAGCTAAAGATAAATTTCTCCGACTATTTTATCCGTATATAACGATCTTAACCCAAAAACCCAAACGCTTCGCTAATTATATAATTGATTTCAACATATACCTCGATATTATAAAAACTGCCAACTCTCAAAATAACTAAATTAGCTAAAACATTATATTAATCTCCAATGACATACTTTTACATATCTGCTTTTTTCTTGAAAAGTCAACAAAAAGTCAAAAAGTCCATAACTTCCTAAATCTTTTAGTATTTGAGCGATTAGAAACTCTGGCGCTTGTTTAAAAGCATCGATTATACGCTAGTGTAATTAGATTCAATAATATTCAACTTTTACAAAAGTCAACAAAAGTCAATATCTATCTCAACGCATTTCAACTCTCCCAATAAATCGAGTGTTATCATTTCTATCTGGCATAATCTAAGGCATGGATGATAATTATGCTATTTTAAACCACGAAACTTCGAAATCGACCCAAATCACAAAAGTCGATGATACCATGCTTCAATCTTTGGTGCAAACTGCTGCGGCGATTCGAGAAGAGATGATGAGGGAAGGCCCAGTCGATAATTTAAAGCGAGGTTTAAGTAACAAAAGAGGAGAAGAAATGGAAAAAAAATTTTAAGGGGGGAGGGTGAGGTGGTTCGGCCACCTTGAAGGAGAAAGAGTTGGTGGGTTTGGTGATGATGATGAATAGTGAGTGGAGTAGGTAGAAGATATTTATGATGTTTAAGTCCCGTTTGGTTTGCGGTTTAATTTATAAATAGGTTTAATAACATGGCTTCGAGGCATTAATAGCATTCTTAGTAATTATATTATCATGTTAATATTATTAATTTAAATTCTGGCTTTATAATTACAAGCCGAAATAATACTATGAAATGGGTGATTAATTTGTATTTTATTATTGACTTGAAATTTTAATTTCACTTGAAATACTCCCATAGAAAGCCAATAGTATCTTATTCCTGACATGTCGTGTAGACGGGTTATTTCAAAAAGGCCTGTAGTAAATCCCTGAGGGATATAATTGCGTAGCCGCGTACATTTGTCGAAAGCAGGGTATCTTTGCTAAGCATCCTGCTTGTGATCACCAACATATCCGCGGGATAGCGCTGGCTTCGAGGGGAAAATTTGCTAAATGCGGGCTTCGATAAATGCGAGATCAAGCGCTAAGGCACTGCCATTGACAGCGTATCAGTCACAAGAATCGCGGCTGGTCTAGCGACCAAGATCGAGTCGAGGCGATTAAATGCAGACATATCTTTATTAAGCGCCCCTGTTCGGGCCATATCGAGTCAAAGACCGAGTCCAGACAAAGGGGGTGTTTGTTAAACTGTTAACATTTTAAACTTAATTAATTCAATAATTAATTTTATAATCTTGTTTATTAATGAATTATTTTAAGTGCTTAATTAATTTAGCACTTAAATTCTCAACTTATTTTTACGGATTAATTAAATAATACCATGATTCTTAACTAAATTATACCAAAAAACCAGCCTCTTCTCAGCTTCTTCGCGCACATTCTTATTACTGCGATTTATCGCGAGGTTAATAATTTTTATCTGCTACCATTCAATTTATAATACTCGAGATGTGTTAATTTTCGAATTTAATTCTTTACTATTTTTTATTGATGTATTGTATTGTTAATATGAAGAGTCGATTATTTTTGTCGTTGTTTTTGTTAATTCTTTGTATTTTAATTTAATTATTTTTATTTTTATTCAATGTATTGTCTTGTATTAATACTTTCAGTTGCTATTTATACTACTCGGTTGCTATATTTATACTACTTTCGAGATTTCTTTATGTTATACTACTGAATTTGTTAATTAACATATTTTCAATTTAATAATTTTATCACTTTCTATTCGATTTATAATCTTCGGATTCTTATTTAATCAAATTAGTATATTTATACTACTATTTATAATCTAATTAATAAGATTTATTATTTAATTATCTATTATAGTATTATTTATTTAATATGATTCGTATAAGTAAAATGGAAATAAGGTAGGGTCAAAGTTGTCGAAACCAGCTGATTTAAAATCTTTTAACTTTGAATTGTTATCAAACCTTTAAATATTTTTAGTATTCGAGATTCGGTCGTAATTGAGATTGATAGTGAGTTTTCGAGGCTTGATTTGAATTTATGAAACCTGCTCCCAAGTCTTATTCGGTCTAAGATCGCATGGAGTCAGCTACTTATCAGAATTTTTAAAGATCGCATGCTTGATCAGCCTTAATCCGAAATCCCATTCGGGATCATGCCAGTCAGAACCTGAAATCGAAACCCGCAATAAGCGCATAAATCGAAACGAGAATTGAATCAATCAAATCAAATCACAGTCAGCATCTGTGATGGCAATCAGTTTAAGTAATAAGTGATAGTCGGCCTGTCGTTTGATAAATCTTCTTTATGCACAGGTAAGTTTAAAAAAATTTATTGTATTAAAACGCATACACTATAAATAATAAAATTTATCTAGCAGTTACACATAAGTACGTAGTATTTGTTTTATTATACACTTCATATATAACTTCTATTCCACTCCACATTTATTTTATTTGTAGGTATATATGTTCTCAAGGGTTATTTATTATATTTTACATTCCACTAGCATACATACCTTCATTCGATATGATAGTCCAATATTTTTATTATACTACCTTCACTATCCTATATATAGCTAGGTAACGGTATTACTCATGATTATTATAGCAAAGCTCTTGTTATATATAAAATGGTAATCTTGGAAGCAGCACGTATCCCTCTAAATGGGTGGCAAAAGAAAGCTGTAACAGTTGGTTCAATGGTGGGAGCTTTTCTTGATCCAGGTAGGGCTGATCTTGTTCATGCTCTTGCTGAAACTACTGGCCAACAAGCTTTTCAAGATACCCTTCAAACGATGAAGAACAGTCCTGAAGGCAGGGTGAGTAATAATCCACACTACCGTTAAAAGACACCCCCACCCCACCCCCCACCTTTATAATATGCCCAATATTTTCACCAAGAATTATGGCTTTATCTATATTTGAAAAAAATAAAGAACAATATATAAGTAACCTCTCATAAGTGAAAACTAATAACATGCATAACAATACTACAATGGAAAAGGGCAAAACGACAAGCGATTTTGTCGCACTTTGTACTTTTTCTCCCAAATACGACTTGGGTTGTCGTTTATAAATTGTCGTTGTTGCTCATTTTTTGGTAATTATCGTTCGTTTCAAATTAGGATCAGCTCAAAGGTCACATTTTGTCGTTTTTAAATGGTTTTTATTTGTTAGTGCATTGTAGTTGGTCGAGTGTTTAAACTTGTCAGCGATCGCTTGTGAAATGGTAGCAATGACCGAGCGAAAGGGATCGTAGCGAAGATTTTGTTCTGTATTTGAAGAGGATCTTTGGAGGATTACAGAAGATATGATTTGATGGAGCTTATGGCCATGACATGTAAATCGAGGAGCAAGATCTGTGATGCAAAAATAAATGGAGTATATTGACCGAGATCATTTATTAATTGCGAAGGAAAGGATTCGTTTATTGTAATACCGAATGGAAGTTTTAGGTTTATAGCGATATTTGCGCTATAAGCGTTAGCATCTACTACGTATATTATGGGCACCATTCGCTTGAGGCGAAGAGGTGTGCGAAAGCAATTAACGATACGCATGCAGAAGCATAGAACGTGAGATTTAGTGTGTAGAGTAAGATATGCCAGTGTTACTATAAAATCAATTCTTGTTAATATGACATGCGTGACACGCAGTTTACAACGGTTTTGATACAGTGAAAAGTATTGTAGTTTACATATTAGGGATAGTAGTGTGTAGTGAAGGATAGGGGTTTATAGTCAGGGGAGCAGTTTATACGTTGATTGGAGTAGAATAGGTGAGAAGAGAATGGGGGCGTCGAGTAAGACGCTATTGTGATGCTGATCGTATTGGAATCCTTCGCTTTGGGAGCGTGGAATTCTTTGTATTTGGGCGGGTTCTGCAGCTGTGTGTTTTCTTTGGTATTTTCTTTTCGCGGTGTTGGTCTTTAGAGTTATTGGCAGTTGGTTGGTCGCTGATATACGGATAAATTATACAATTTCATTATTAATCACAATTTATTTAAATAATTAACCCGGTCACTTTTCGTCCTGTTTGTCGTTGTCACTATATAATTATTAGCACTCATGAGTCGTGGTGTCGGCTCCGGATCCTCTGTCATCTTTTTGGGCATTGTTCTATATCTCACGTTTTGATTAATTATCACCATAATAATGTAATCAAATTATAAATGATGTAGAAACCTATAAATAAATCATGTGACATATTATGAGGCACAAAAGGAGGAAGAAAATTTGGAGCTTGTGGTGTTCAACATGAGTTAATTTTGTTTGAATGTGGAATTAACTTTATGTTACCCTTAACATTATGTACTCAGGAAGTGCTAAGAGACCGACCACGAGTGATCTCATCAAGGGTGCAACATTTGTATGATTTACCCTCAAACACATTTGGAGGAGCATATGCAAAGTTCATGGCAAAGAGGAATTTCTCACCAGATGATAGAACTCCTGTGAGATTTTATGAATCAAATGATGATGATCTATCCTATGTTATCATGAGGTCTCGAGAAGCACATGACATTTGGCACACTTTGTTCAATCTCAATACTAATTTGATTGGTGAAACTGCCCTCAAACTTATTGAGTTTGAGCAAATCAAGTATCCATTGGGAGCTATGGCATTTCTTGGGTTTTCATTGAAATTTAATAAGAAACAAAAGGAATTGTTCAATTCTCATTACTTATTTTGGACAGTTAGAGCTGGTTTACAAGCCACAGATTTAATGTGTGTATATTATGAGAAGTATTGGGAGGAAGATTTGGAGGAAGTACGTCGAAGATGGGGTATAATTCCAGCTCCACCACCACCAAAGTAGGGATGATTACATTTGAAAATGACTTCATTCATTGATTAATTAATGGTTGGCATAGCTTTCATCAATAGGGCACATGAATTTGTAATCCCATTTCTCTCTCAAAATGTTTTGTATTGTCCGCTTGATTAATTGATAAAAGATTTGATGTACGTAAAATAAAAATAAATTAGTTAAACATTTCAATTAAATTAAGTTGTAATAAGTTATAATAATAATACGTTATCTTTGTATATACTATGTGTACCTCCTTTAGATGTACTTTCTATTTTTAATACATACTTATACTTATATATATCCACGGAACTTCTAAAATGTATATTGAATTGGAAGCAAGGTTTGAAGGTTAAATATTAAATATTTTTTGTAAGTAAATTACATGGTTTGAAACAAAAAATAGGGAAATGAACTTCATACTCCACTTATTAATAATGTCTCTGTAGACAGTCAAAATTTATTAAATAAATTTAATAAAAATCGATTTATTTTAATCGGTGTCGATTAAAGAAAATTGATACCACTTGATTCTGCGTGGCGATTAGGGTTGACCAGATCCTTAATAAAATGACAGATATGGAATAATGAGGTTTAGAGAATATAAAGTCGAAATTGGATTTTATATATTAATTAATACTAAATTTTAACTTCATCTGAGGGTTAAGAAAATAGCTAATTAAATATCGATATTTGGGGCTCGAAAAATCCCCAATTTATTACATCGATTTAATTTATTTGGCTGAAATGGAAGTTAGGAAGCCGGGATTTAAAATAAAAGGCTAGAAAACGGGTTTAAAAGCGAGCTTATTTCCAGAAAGAGTCGAGGTTAATATGAAATTCGTTTGACCTAAAAAAGAATCCAGGAACACTTCTTGATTCATCAATGACTCAGTTACCTCAAATTCAACATTTGAGATCAAAATCCCAGGTGATTATGGATCGACCAATCGGGAAAAATCGAAATCCACATAAATGCCCACAATTATAGCAGAATTTCATCACGGAATCTGAGAAAAATACAACAAAAATTTCTGAGAGAATTTAGCGTAAGAAACGTCTTAGAATGTATTTAGCCATAGAAAACCTGCGAGAAGATTGTTCTTGTCGAGGAGAAAAATATCAATCTTGAGAGCACAAGCAGTGCTAGAATTGAGCGGGTGAAGAACACAAATTTTCAACTTCGGGCAAATAGGCGCCCGAACTAGGTGAGTTGAATTGCGCACAAGCGGTAATTTCATGATCGAAGACGGCCCGGTGAGAACCTAATCATTCGGATCTTTATAAATCAAATAAACTCTGTGAGGGTTAAAATTTATAAATGCCGCATGTAGTAAATCGTAGAGGATATAGCTGCGTAGCGCATCTATCTGTGGGAAAATACGGGTAAGATGTTAGGCGTTTAGCGATGAATGCAATATCCGCTTTGGATGGCTGAAGATCGGGAATAAGTTCTTGTACGACTCGATCTAGTTATGCCGAATCGAGGTGTTCAGAACCCTCTTCTTGAACCACATGTGAATCGAGTTTACTTAGGATTCATATTCCAGTCTAAGTAAAGATCAGTCAGAGCAATGAAATGCAATTTATCTGTTCTTTAAAGGGCTTCCCCGACTCGGACCGTATCGAGTTAAAGACCCGAGTCAAATACTCGAGTCTTATCCGGTCTAGAGATTACATTGATCACAGACTCACTATCCGTCTGTCGAATTGAGCCGCAATCGAATCGGTAGGATAAATACGGCGGTCAAGCCTTAATCGAAGTCAGAACAGGATGCTTATAGCGTCGGGCACAAATCAAACACAAATCTGTACCAGCGCTGGGCGCCCAATCGATACATCGAGTCGAGTCGAGTCAGAAGCTACCTTGCGAAATCGAGTCAGCGTCTCAGCTGATCGAGGAAGTCGTTTAGAGATCGATATAGGCGATAGTCGGGGCCTCCAATCGTTTGATAAATTGTTTTTGTACCTAGATAGAATTTTCCCAAAGGGATTTCATTATATTAGTACGCATATTCATAAATAATAAAATCTATCTATCAATTACAGTCTCATTGAAGTATTTTTCCGATTCATTTTCACATTGTAAGTGTAATTTTTCATTATCAACAACTTCAGCTGTAAAATCATTGCCAAAAAAATAGCATGGTGTATAGTATTCCGTATTAAATTAAATGTAAAATCATTGCCAAAAAAATAGCATGGTGTATAGTATTCCGTATTAAATTAAAATGTAAAATCATTGCCAAAAAAATAGCATGGTGTATAGTATTCCGTATTAAATTAAAATGTAAAATCATTGCCAAAAAAATAGCATGGTGTATGGTATTCCCCGTATCAAATTAAAATATAGCTTAGATTTCAAATTAGCCCCCGGCGAGGATCGAACTCGCGGCCTTTCGCTTACGAAGCGAACGCAATACCACTATGCTACGGAGGCCTTTGTTGCTAAATATTCTGTTTATTAGTAATATCCAAACTTGGCATGTCCCATCAAGAGTTCAGTCAATGTAGCTTTTATATATATTAGAATTAGGTTATACTTATGATTAAAAAAAAATTATAAGGAAGTTAAGTCAATGGAGCACTAGATTTACTTAGAATTAGGTTGGACTTATGATAAAAAATTTAAAAGTAAGTTAAGTCAATGGAGCCCAAAATTGACTAAGAATTAGGTTGGGATTATGATTAAAAAAATGTTTTAAGTAACTACTAGCTACAATAAAATATTAAAGAGTAGGTGTCCTCAAAGATTCAAACTGGCAAAAATAGTATCGCAATAGCCACTTAAAAGATGTTCGAAATAGGTTATTAAATAATGAGGTAATTCTCGAAATGATGCCGGATAATTGAGATGATGTTACGGCTTTGATGAGATAGTTGAAGTGTTGTACTTTGGTCTTAGATATTGGCAAAAATGGTGTAGTCTAGTCCTCCGACAGACGGAGTTGTTATCTTTTGATTGTCAAACGAGATTAAAAGTCATATTTAGGGCAAAAATTAATTTTCTGTAATTATCACCGACTACGCGCTAATTTTTTGGAGGCCCAAAAATCATCCAGTTCTTACATTGACCATATTTTTTTTCCTCATGACCATTTTTGTGCAGAGATGATCAATGAAGAAATGGTATCTTCGTCAAACATTAGTGAGTAGGTGATAACTATGTAAAAATCTAATTTTGCCCCAAAAATGACTTTTAATCGTGTTTGGCCGTCAAAAGATAAACGACTCCATACGTTGGGGGGACTAAAGCTATAATTTTGCGATATCCCCAGGACCAAAGTGCAACACTTCAACTATCTGAGACCAAAGTGCAAGATCGTCTCGTATCACGGGGCCAATTTAAATGATGCGCCGTTAAATAATCTTAAATTATTTGGGGTTATTATTTTTTTTAGAATATAAAATGCATAATTTTGATATTGTGAATTTGTGTTGAATGAAAAAATAATTATTATGAACTATAATAATTAATATTTTAATAAAAATGTTTGAAAGGCAATCTAAAAAGCTCCTTGACTATTTGAATTTCGAGAAAATTAACATAAAATTAAAACTATATAACTCCTTGCCTAATTTTTTTTGATAATTAAAAGCACTAGTATTGTAATTTGTATTCCAAAAATGATAAATATGTAGTTGAACTTGTGGTCCCAATATCATAAGTTTGAATTGTCCTATCAATATTTTCTTGGTCAAAAATATGTCTCATGGACTTGCATAGTGTGATTACCTCGCTGGTGTGATTTACCTGACTATTATGTCAGCCCGATGTCTATTGAGTGTGCACTCCACGAATAGTTTAAATGATCGATTATAAAAGACATGGTTGATTCCGTTATTAGGCCTGGAACTTCGTACTCTCGATTACTCCATTACTCTATTTTATTTACACAAATCTCAATCATAAAATAGTTTAAATGATCGATTACATTTCATGTTATATTATCTCTTAAATAATAATGAAAAATGTCATATTTGGTATAAATTAATGTATTAAGATAAACACAATTGTTACGATCTTAAACAAATATATACTACCTAAAATATTTTACTCAAATTGTCATATGTTGTCTTTATCCCTAATAAATTATCCAATTTATTTTTCAATTATCAAAATCAACCAACTATATAAACGTAACTGACACACATATCTCAAATTTTAATCAAAATAATTTTATTAATATTAAATTTCGTCGAGAATAATATATATTAATATAATTTTTACAAAATATTATATACATTTTATTTTAATTGACGTTTTCGTTTTGATATGAGGTACATTATTCACCCTGTCTTCAGTCTGACACTTGTGTCTCTTCCATGTACTTTCTCTGTTCCCTACTCATCCATCTCTAATAGAGAGGCATCTCAAATACAATAATCTTCATGCGTGATTATTCTGCTTCTTATATCGTCAATGTCGTATTATTTTTTACATTTCCTTGATAAAGGGCGTCCCAAAACCCCGATTTGGTAAAAAAATAATAATTTGGCCGAAAATAAAGCAAGCTTAGTCTACTGTTGTAAATATTGAGAAATAAAAAATATTGATGAAAAAATAAATTTTTAATTTCAATAAATTAATGATCCAAACCCCAATTTATAAACTTTTACATGCTTTTCACACTTTTTTTGGGGCAAAGTTGGTCACACTTTTTTGAGAGTGACATAAATGTGCTAAAAGACAAATAAACCGTGAAAAGATAAATGCCATAAAGAATGTGAAAAAAAATATAAAAATCTTATTTATTTTGAAATCGTGTAATATAGAAACAACACTCTGAGCTTGATGATCGAAAACAGTGCAAGTGAAATTAGGGTGATCAGTGCGGTACAATAAGCAGGTGATGGAGCCATTTGCACATTCATTTTTCTTGTTTTTTACTGTTTTCAGCTTTGATTTTTTTTTTTTTAAATAAGATACAAGAATAATTATTAACGATCGTCCCAAATGTTAGAAATAGAATCTCGAAAGGCAAGCATAAAACAGAATAACAGATGCATGTCTACATATTTTTTCTTCATAATCATTTATTCAATAATATAAGGCAAATGTGTATTTTGGTTGACAATCAAATTTATATCCATAGCATATCAGCATAACTCTCCTGTCATGTCTGATATATGCTTTATTTTCAATAAGGGCCCAAGCTATTTAAATTTGTGATGGATAAAGAGGCTGCGTGAAATATTGGTACCATGAAGATGGTAACAGTGTTAAAGATCGTAAAGGAAGAGATGCAATAACGTTTGTCTTTATTTATAAATACCCTTCATGAGTACCATTATGTTCCTTAATTTCTAATTTCAACGTTGTTCTCTGATCTGATTCTTAATCTGCTTGTAGTAAGCTTGGTTGTCGGAGTGTATGTGATCGTTTCAGCGATCAGCAACTTTCAGTCTTCTGACGGATAGGGGGATTGGGACATGCGAGGCGTGTGACTCCACCGTCTACCAGCGGATCTACGAGACATTGGTTTTTCTGCATAATAGTAGAAAAAAGAGCCCATTTTCTCTTGGGTGTTCATGTAGTTGAAAATTAAGGTTAATACGTGAGCAGTCACTGTAAAAGAAAAGAATCTTGTGTAATTGATGATCACTATTAATTTAATTGGATCGCGATTAGCAAGTGGCGGCGATACGAGCAGTTGAAAAACAATTCATAATACCAGCGTGTCTAAAAGCAATGTGCAGTCAATAATAAGCATACGCTTCCCTACATTTCAAATAACACTTTTATTGAGCAAAACATACCCATGATACCCAGCAGTGGCGGAGATACGAAGAAGGGTTAATGAGGTGAGGCTTTGAAAAACTTGTTCTTCTGCATTATCTTTACTTCCCTTCGATGGATAAGGGGTATATGCGAAAATAGTGAGAAAATAGTCTGAAACTGACATGAAGGCGCTTGGCGCCGCATGATACAAGTGGTACTGCGGCTGGCGAGATCTTTGAAGCTCGAGGCTTGAGACATGGAGATGATTAAGGCGCTAATTCTTACGGTAGCGTCAAGCGGGAGTCTGAACAAAAATGCCATTATAGATAGAATTTGGATGCGATACCCGTTGCCAAGGGTTTGTTTACCTCGGTTATTTCAAGTTTAGCGATAGCGGCGATCCTATAAAACATTTATAGGGTTTTTGGCAAAGATGATAATCACGTCAAATAATTGGACATATATCTTAGCGTTTTCAACCGACTGGCGATAAAGCCTTAGAGCGGTATATGGCGTGCCGTAAAATCATAGACACGTACCAACAAGCGGACTGACTTTCATAGCGAGTTTGATCAGCCATGCGAGGCCTTGTCAGATGAAAGAGCCTTGATGGACGAACAGAGACCCAACTAAATCTCTAAAAGCTATCAGCGATATAATGATATATTGTTGAACATTCACGAGAAGTCAACAAAAAACATCATCAAAATTTAACTTCTGAAGCTTTGCCCACATGTAAAACTATTAACAAATCAAAAAAGGTAAAAATATACTAAAATTCAAAAGTATTGATCAACTGTACGTCGTCGTAAATGCATTAGATGAATTAGGAAGATAAGGAGATATACGTCAGCTTGATAAATAGCGGAACAAATAATTAATGACTTAATATCAAAAATGAAATCTCCTTACAATGCTTTTACATAACTAGAAAGTATCAATTTATCAATTAACTAAAAATAATGAATATTCACCGTGCAACTAATTGAATTTGCTGCAAATCCATAAGGAATTTTGAATATTGAAAATGAAATTGAAATTACTAGCAATTGAATTTGCATAGGTGAAATTACATATGGAGAAAGAAGAAGAAGATTTATCAAAAATTTTGGTAGAAATTCAAATTTGAGAAAGACATTAATTAAGGTGATATATTAAAATGTTGAATCACAATTTGAATTGTGACTGTTAATGGCTTGACTTGCTTAATGGAGTGGTTGTTAATGGACACCTATTAATGAAGCTGGTTTGCTTAATGGACTACTAGTTGAAGCTAAGCGTGGCAAGCGAGCCGGGCGGCCCGGCCCCGTGCTGGCAACTGAGCGGGCCGGCCCGTAACATGTTCGGCGGGCCCGAGCCGGATAGCAGTGCGGGCGGGCCCGTCCGTTACTTGAATCTTGAGCCTGGGTAGGTTCGAGGCCCGTGTATCGGGGAGCCGGCGTGAATGCTGGATTTGAATTACAGCTTGATGCGTTTTACGTGATCTGAAGCGATTATCTGGATTTAAAGTGTGATACCCCATTGTGCATAACGAATATATAGCGAGTAACTGGCATCAAGCGGTATCTGGTTCTCACGTTAACGGTGCCACGTTAAAGTCCGGCGGTAGCTTTTTTATGAATTTGTATGATCAGCCCAGGAGTGCAGTTTAGATTTAGCGATCTGCGTTTGAGTATAACGATGGTCTGGTTCATCTAGCGATTTTACCCGTTTTGACACTGCTTGTGAGAAGCAATTCTACGTTTAAAACTCAAAATGAAGGGTCTATAAAAGGGGGGCAATCTTATTACGTTCTGTATTCCGCAATCTTGCTTGATCTGAAAGAAATAAGAATCGACAGGCCCGATTACTGATATTAAATTCTTTGTGGTTTTTGGGCTTGTTAGATTCTGTCCAAGTGAATCAACGATGCTGCGCTTTGCTTTCAATTTACGTCGGTATTGTTTATCAACTTTTATAAATCTTTATATTTGTTCTTCTTAATTAATGGCGTAGCGTAACCTTGGAAAAAAGTATTCAAAGTGATAGTGTTGTATGTCAATGATTTTGTTAATTTAGATGATAATTGTATGGATGAGCTACCCACTTATTAACTGCGATCACAGTCTTACGGATCTTCTTATTGAGGAGAAAAAAAACTTTCGTGGTTGGAAATATTTTCTTGGAGCCGGAAAACAACTAATGACTTGTTTAAATTGTGAAATCTTCTATCGTGGAAAGCAGGGTGGGGGTAAAGGGGAAGCAGGTAAATGCTAGCTAGGCTTTACTTAAGTGGTGTAAGATAGCCCAAAACTGATAGTGGGAGGGGTGGTATACAAAGTTGCTGCCTTTAATCATTGTGATGGATAGTTTCGCAAATGGATTCAAATATTAAGTTAATCCACAGAAACATCACGTATCCTGGGTCTCTTTCTGAAACTATGCTTTTAAATATTTTAAAGTGAAAAAGATCTTCTATGTAAAAATCTTCATGAATTTGCGCTTATAAAATGTGTTTGGTAGTGATATCGGTGTCTTTTTGGATTTTGATATAATGTGTAACGTGCCATTGGATTGATCATGATTGGAGTGCTTCTGAAAGAGGAGAATTATATATTTTAGATGATTCTTAAACATATGATATTCAAATTCGGAAGGGTATACTCGCGTATTGCCAATGATTACAAATGTTTGAATAGGATTACTTGATTTCATTTGATATCGATCGTAATAACGTATCCAGTGAAAATTAAAGATCGCAATGCTTAGGATTTTAGTGAAGCTTTTTAAAGTGTTAGATGTTTATGTCGCGTCGCTTCAATTAGTTGCTAAAAGATGGAATACGTTGTTTGGGATGAGTTTATTTTACCAATTAAGTAAGGGCGGGTTAATTTTAATTTGTTAATGAAGCGGGGTTAGAAGGCATGAATATAAAAATTGGTTGAGGCTTCGGGAAAAAAGTTTAAAAATTAATTTTGGATTGTGACCTTGGAATGGAACTTCGACTTACGATCTGCTTAGTTCGATGCGTATATGTATAAGGATACAACATTTTATGAGATCACGTACTCCCGTTAGTGAATATTATCACATTCGCGTATAATAATTGGAAATATTGTTATGAATGCTTAAATTTCTTGAGCCACATTTGAATTACACTAAAGTTTTTTTCAACTTCAATATAGACCAAATATTAAATGCTAGCTTTTAGAATGTATCGTTAATCTTTCGTTAAATATGACTAAACATAGAGATGGTCATGTTGTTAGAGATATGGTTAGAATATGGAAAACGAAGTTTTAAAATATTTTCATCTATCCCAGCATGCATACGTGCAGTATAAATTTTGGATCTAACGGCGAATTAAGTAAAACAATTTCTATGTGAAATCCTATTATGAAGCATTAGTATCGCTTTAATCGGCCCAAGAGTTTTGATGTTCAAAAATGGAAATGGAATTGAAGCATTATATATATAACATGTATAGCAAATATCGGTCAGTATGGGCAAAGTAAGGCCGTACCTACAGTAGTGGAACAAGTTTAATATTCCCCGTGGGAGTTAGATACAGTCAACATGATACTAAGGAATGCTTTACAGTACTAGGTAACAATGATAAAGCTCACTTGAAGACACTAATAGGTTAACCCCGATATTTAGCTACTAACTTTAGATTGAGTCGATATAATGATAATAACCCTTTTGATATATTGAAATGGTGGGCGACTAAGGCATTGTTTCATTATTATGCAAAAAATGGCAAAGAAATATTTTCTATACCTATGTCAACGATAGCTAGTGAATCGCATTTAGCGTGGCGAAAATTTCCGTCACGCTCAAAAGGCGTTAGAACCTGAAGTTCGGCGATTAGAAGTATGTGTTTGTATCGAGATTGGGCCGGCCGCGGGCTTGTCGGATCACCGAATAAGAGGACTCTGATTTCGTGGAAAAAGGAAAAGATTTGTTCGACGATGTAGTGACATTGAGGAAGAAATTCAAATAGATGAAGAGAGCAACCTGATAGAAATACATTCAGACAAAGAGAATCAGAAGATGAAATAGTGTATGATGATTAGATTTGTATGGTTTTAAATTTTTTGATTGAGTGTATGAAATTAATGTAATCTCCTAGCAGCATGAGTATAAATTAATGTAATCTGATAATACAATATCTTTTATGTTTCTTTTGCATTTCGATACGATAAAATGGAATTGAAAGCATTATGCGATGCAAAATTAATGGTACGCGTTATACTTAAGCATTAGTGCCGTTAATAGACTCTTGACCACCACGTTTGAGAGTTAACTTACATTTAGATGCGTAAGTTAAGCGTGGTGTCATTTATTAACTGGAAATGGTACCACGTTTAACTTAAAAATCGGTTATACATTCGTAAGTTAAGCGTGGTACCGTTAAGCAAACGATTACTGCGATTTATATCCGGTTAAGAGATTTGCGATAAGAAGCTTTTTGACCATTTTCATTATTAACATAATTTAAATCACAAATTCTCCATGAAATTCTCCACAAATTCTCCTCAAATTTCTTTGATCTGACCTTATGCAGGCCCGTAAACTTATTTTATACTCTCTGTTGCAATATATTATTTATTTATAAAATGGCACCAAAAAACAACAAAATAAAGAGGAGGACGAGAGGGGGCAACGATCGTCCAGGTGGGGAAAAAAGAGAGGGAAGGAATTCGTAATTGAGGAGGCGGAACCCAATGCGAGGAGGAAGTGAGGAAGTGGAGGATGACCACGTGGAAGTGGGTGTCGTTGAAAGTGGAGGAACAAATGCGACAAGGTGTCTGTCTCGTGAGCCTCCGTGAGCAATTTACGGGTAATCTAAAGTATTCTGATACCTAGAAAATGCTCAATTAAATATTTGTACATTTAGTTATTGAATGGTATCCGGAAATTGTAGTTCAATTTTATAAGACTATGGGTATGGACCGTAGAAATTTGAACTAGATAATGGCGACCTATGATGAAGCAAGGTTTTAATGTTAATGGTGTTGAAGGAATGATTACGGAGGATCTTATGAATGAATTTTTATATTGGAGCATGAGGGCGATAACGATGAATGTATAAGAGGATTATCCAGCTAGGGGGTGGTGCGAGAATTGGCCAGTGTAAGCGGATTGTGCTAATATGCTTAATAATAATCGTAGAGCCCAAAACCACCCCAAGTTAGTGTATAAATCACAATCTAGATAGGCGGGGAAGTTTGTATCGAGGTAGTCCCGAGGAATATTGTTTCCCTTATTGGTCCCGAGCCTTACACGCTGAACTTAGCGTCACAAATGATCGCAACGAAGCGCTCTTGTGGCCAGAGATACGAAGGTTAGCTACCCACGTTATCCTCGAACCGTTTTCATCGTAAGAATAAGGCGGCGCCCCTTGATATGGCATGATTTTGTCCTGACTTGGTTAGTAGGAAAATGTGCACATCTGGGTAATCGGGCGTGAGGTTAATAAGCGGCAATGATTTCAAAAGCCTCGATTTCTAAGTTTGAGGTTTATTTGTGGGATATGGTGAGATCGAAGTGGGAATCTACGAGGCCCCTTGAGGAGGTTGACGGCGGTGTGGAACACTTCTAGCAGTGCGAGCAAAACTGACTCAAATAGGGTGGGTTCTAGAGGCGCGGCGGGGATACGGAGGAGATCTGCAGTATCCTCAAATTGAGGCTACTACCATGACAACCAACAGAGAGAGGAGGTGACACTTTGAAAGGTTGAAATCAGCCGGATTCTTGTCCGAGATATCGATGTCATGAAGGACCGGGGAAGAGAGAGGACCGTCAACCGAAATAGCGGCGATGCGGATCGTATGGCAGGGATAATAAAGTATTTTAATAGGATTGCCTGACAACACTCCAGCAATTAATTTCTCATCGCGCCCGCCTCACTCCATTTATAGTTGAAGAAGACAAGTGAAGAAAGCAACGTGTGAATGTGTTTACGTATTATATGTATGATGTTTTCAGTTTAAACAATGTTTGTTATTCACGATACTTTTTATTCGAGATTATGATGTGAATGTTGTCCAATGTTTGAATCTTTGAATGTTTATGGTGTTTCCGTTTGAATGAATGAATGTGTGTATGTTTTGAATGTTGTGATTCTTTTGAAAAAGCTATGGCGCTTCTGGCACTAAGCGTGAATAGATTATGATAAGGCGATGCAGCGTTTATAACGAGGAAAATGCAACATTTATGTATTAACGTGGTACCGTTTCATGAAAGCATTTACCACGTGTGCTCGAAATTAACGTGGTACCGTTCATATGTAGCGATTGCAGCGTTAATACGAGGCTGGGGGCACCGAGCAGAACCAGGCCAGCCACCGAATATTGGGTGGGCTCGAGCAGGGCAGGCGCAGGCTTGTCAGCCGACACGTCCAGGCCCATTTGATAACGAGCCAGGGCCGTTCGTGGGCTGGTGGGCAGGTAGAATCACGAACCCCGGGTGGTGGGCCGGGCCCCGACGGCCAGCGGGCAGGTTCGTTGCAGTCTAGTTGAAGCATCTTAAGCATGAATGGACTTAAACAACTAGATCGATTGTCCATATATCCCAGAGTTAAAGCCAAATCTTTTATTTAAAATTATTTCGATGGTTTAATAATTTAGGTATTTGTATGAAATTTATCCTTTAGTTATGAAGTTGTGCTGCTCAAAGATCTCAATCTCCTTTCATCCGTACAACGTATGAAAGGGAATTTACCATCTAATGAAGCTCTTATGATAATGTACTCACTTCAGGAATTGTATTATATTGGCAAACTAAAGTAAATTATTTCTCTTTACAAACTAAACGATTTTATGAAAAGATTGTATAATTTGATTTTAAATTGTCAAAATTAATTAAGAAGTCGTTTGGCTAAGTTTATTTATTTTTTAATTTATAAGTAAAAGTTCAACTTATAAGTAGTTTATATGTGACGAATTTATAATTGATAATAAAATAATGACATGTTTGGAAAATATAGCCTATTAATTGTATGGAGTGTAGAATGACTTATAAGGACATGTTCATTTATATCACTTTTTCTACATTTTAAAATATAAAGGAATAATGAAATAAACTAGTTGGTCAGCCAAAACATAAGTTGGAAGCGAAAAAAGTTGGGAAAAAATGTGGCGCATAAATTCTTGCTTTTCCAAAAAAAAGTTATTTTTCGAAACATAAGTTAAGTGATACATGGTACTTATTTTTTTATCAAATCAACTTATAAATTGGTACGACAAAAATAAGTTTGTAGCTACCCTCTAGAATCCTTGGATGCATTGACACACTATTAAAACTATAATGTTAGAAGTAAATTCCATTAAAAATCTTACTATTACGAGATATTAATAAATAAATAGATACATAACAAGTAGCTGGAATAGCTCAGTTGGTTAGAGCGTGTGGCTGTTAACCACAAGGTCGGAGGTTCAAGCCCTCCTTCTAGCGATTATGTTTTTTATTTTCTTAATTTTACAAGACAAGCAATTTGATATAGGAATATCTATGAATACTAACATTAAGTCATATCACATTGTAAAACTATAAATATTAAATGTACCTTCTTCTTTTTTTGGTAAAGAAATAGTAAATGTACAAAGATGTCAATCTTGCCTTTATTTTCATTTGATTATATATGATTTTAACTTTAAAGTTACGATAAGCGCAATCTTTTTAGATGCATTGATGCTACGTTCGGCGATGAGGGAAAGATACACTGATATTACAGAGTATTTCATGAAGTCGAGAGGTGTAGAAGAGTGAGTTTTATAATTAATTATTAACTTTATGTGCAGAGTTTGATGATGTCCACCAACTAGAGAATCAGAATTGTTAGTTCTTCTTTTTGAGGTGTAGTGGTATGTTATACATGTGCACAAGCTCCTGAACTCTTTAAGCTTTAGTGGCTGCCTGCCTGCAATTATTCTGTGCGTCGATGACCCGAGGATGCCATGAGTATCGCAACAGCCAGAATGAACATCAGCAACATGGCGGAAAGAAATATGTAAGTTCTTTTTGAAGATCTCCGGTACTCTCCAAACAGGAGAATTCCCCAAAATGTGCTCACAAGAGGGAGTGCCTGAAATATTTGCACATACCTCAAATGGATTATGAAGTTTTGTGCTCTAGAAAAGTCTTGCATGTATGATATTACAAAAAGGTTTGTGTATGACTAACCTGAACAGCATCAGCTGCTGCATAGCCAGCTGCTTGACCGCCCATGAATTGGAGGCCGTTTCCAAAACCGCATACAAGTCCTGCCAACAGGGCCCAGTTCCTACCATTCCAGTCAGTCAGATAAGCCTTAAGTGACGATTTAGGCAAGTTCAGAACAGGACGGTACAAGAAGCTGATGTTTAGAACAATGGCTATCACGAAACAAGATAATGAGAAGTAAAAGAATGCGGTATAGACAGTGAGATGAGGAACTCCATCTTTCAGTGTATGCCACTGATCATTTGTTGCAAGGTTAAATGCTGGTGAGAAGAGAGAAAAGCAGAATCCAGCAAAGAAAGTTATAAACAAACCAATAAAAATGCCCTTCCCAAGCACCTGTAGATGCCAAAAAAATAATTCAAACTATTAAAGGACACAACAAAGAAAAATTCTCCAATTTAACACATTAAAGAGTAGAAAAGCTTGTATAATGCAGATAAAACGACGTAAAGTGGCTAGTCCAGTAACTGTCATTTTTCTTCTGTAGCAAACAAGCATAAACTTGTTTAATCAACCTTAACCGATACTGTTATTGTAAGCCTCAAACTATATTTTGGTTTTGAATAGATTATAGATTTCAAATGCCCACATTATGTACCTTTATGGATCTTCTGTTCTCGAGCGCAATGAGAAAGTCTGCAGTTCCAAATTTAGGCATTTCTGCAGTAGTTCCATCCTCCACATCCTTGGTCACTGACAAGGAAATATATTTTTAAGAAATAATGGTAATAGCCAATTAGCCATATACATTAAACGAAGTATCAGCCTTCTGTAAGGAACTAAATGACATAACTAAAAAGTTCCAGATATTTTGTTACCTGAACTTTTTTGTTTTTCCTCAGATGTAGTATGACTATAGAGCCTGCACAGTGTCCAAATCACGTAAGCGACTAATAGTTTCTTCATAAGCTGCCACACTATTAGGAGTATCTAGTGTAGTTCAAATTAAACAATTGCTAAGGAGTTCCATGCCTTTTGAGTATGTGATGTGTTTTGTTCTAAAAGTTTTGCAAAGATAGGCATAAGATGTATAAGCATTGGAGCTAGATAATATGCAAGGACTTCAATTAGTTGTTTCAACACTACCCCGCTTATTTAAGAAGTACACTTCTGTCCCTTGGACAATTCATTTAATAGCAGAAGTGCTATATGCGATAAGTCACAAAATCATGATTAACCAACTCGAGATCCATCACTTATCCATCAATATTTCATGAGAAGTTAATATACATACCCTGCCTCATCTTTTGGAATACTTGATAACTGACTAAGCTTTGCTTTGTTATCCGCTGCATTGGATTCATGGACAGCCGAAGCTAAACAAACAGCAATCAAGAAGCAAGCCACCCCTGGAAAAAGAATCTCAGCTCTGTTGATTTTGCCATCCAAGAAATAATTCATCGTTGTACCTGTTACAAAAAGAAAAAAGTCTCATTAAATTTTTTGAGTATAATGCTATATGTAAAATTAATACCCATCCATTTGTTGAATTGAAGACTACCTATAACAACTGTAATGCTGGATGTGATCACTTCTGTCACTGACAAACCAACATACGCCCAAGCATATTGAGTTGACAGGTTCCCAAGGCTGAGGACCACCCCACCAGCCATTGCAAACAAAACACTAGGCATATTATCCTGAAAAAGTAATCCTGTTGAAAAAATATATTTCTAGACTAGTAAATCACATTTAGACTTCTAAAGTTACAAACAATTGAACATTTGAATGAAGGGATTCAGTGAATCTAGAACTCTTAACATAATTCTAATCCTAAATTGATTCGTTCAAACTGTAACTTTTCAAACTTTTCTATTTGTTACATAAAGAAATAAACTCATCGAACGAAACAACTAGATATTGCCTCTTCCTAGTAGATCCTTTTAAGTATAATGCCTAATGTTTCAAGGTATAAATTTTATTAAATTCGATGTGAAGGGTTCTGACCTGAGAGAGTTGAATCAGGAAATTTGGCTGATCTATGGAGCTATGCCCAATCTCACCAAATGTAAATGCAATTATGATGGCAGCCAAAAAATTTGTGAGTGAGTAATCAAGGTATGTATGCTGAGGAAGACGACCTCGCCTCTCAAGCAAAGTCAAAAGAGCAGGCCATGTTCCCAATAAAAATAGAGACAGCAACATACATCCTATGGCTCCTGCCTTGCTCTCTATCATATACATCTTCAACACACTAGTTAAATCGACCGAAAGCCAAAGGCTAATCGATGAATTAATGCCAAGAGATTCCTGCATTGGGAAAAGAACAAGCCTGAGAGTTACACTAATACTCTAATGACTAATAAATAAAAAATTACACAGAAGCAGCTACAACAACCAGCCATGGTTCATTTAATTTAACTAAATATTTCGAAAAGAAAAAGACTTCCAGTCTAACTATACTAGTCTGAAGTGCATCAACAATCACAAACATGGATAATCATTAGTCTTATTATCATTATTTTCATTTCACTCTTGGTTCAATCCGAAACAAATTCTCCTGCCATGTGTATGCCAAGGCACTATCGCATCTTCCATTATCCCGCTTAGCGTGAGGCTCGCAAGTTATTTTGGCATGTTGATGTTGACGTTGATGATCAAATTAATAGTTTCATTCAATCAAGACCATCAGAACCGGTTCTAAAGTTTCATGAAAAAACAGGTTATTTCACATATAAATGATTGTTGATCGATCCTACCATGATTACAGAATGGAAAAAAGGAAAATGAAGTCAAAGGATTTGAATCAATATATATATATATTCAACCAATAAAGAAGCACTTCATAGTACATAGATTGCTTATTGTGTTAAAATGTTGAAGTTTATCTGCCAATAAAAAATAAGCTGATGCAAGACCTTTAAGACACCTAAAAGTGAGATTGTCCCACTTGTAAAAAGACATAGAATCTTCAACTAACCTTTGCAATAACTAATGAATCTTCACTGTAGTATCGGTTGGTTTTGATGGGCAAAATTATTACTCCAACAAGAAAGATGAAGTAGAGGAAATGATGTGTTTTATTTAAGATTCTTGAATCTTGGAGTTCTGGACTCTAGCTTTTGATCCCTAAATCTTGGAATATAAATGTGATGATTAATTCAAGAATATTTATTAATGATGATTGAATATATTAGTTGTCATGTGGTATGGAAATTGAAACTAGACAAGAGTAAGCATGATTGCATCAAGAAGTCAACTTCTACTAAAAGCTGTCAGCCACATGAAATGCTATGATTCCATTTTCATGACAGAATCTTGTGAGCAGGCAATATACCAGTTGACCATCTAATCTCTGTTTGGTAAAATATAATTGTGTCCTATAATCAATTGTCATGTTAAAGACTTATGGATTCCATCCTTCAACGAATATACTCCGTACAATACAAGAAATCCCCTAATAAGAACTAGTCTATGATGCTGAATTGTCGAGTTTATATGGATCAGGATGATAAGAAATCCAAGCAGGAGGTAACATATCACCTCCAAGGTTCAATTCCAGCCAAACAAATAATCCATTTTCGCCCAAACACACTTTGACGTCCAAGTTAGTAATGAGATTTAAGAAAAGGAATATATTTCTGAAATACAATATTAAGTATGAGATTGAACTTATCCTATTTTGTGTCGACTTTTGCTTTTTATACTCTTTCAATCGTGTTAATGCACAATTGAATGAGACCAACGAGTAACGGTTAACGGCTACATGAATAACTAATCATGACTACTAGCTCGTTGTTCATGGCCCTTAATGATCAATTAATCACCACTAAGTCATCATTTAGTGGTGGTTTAACTCCCTCTTAAGGCTTGAACTCTAATCATGGCCCACTGCTAATGGGTCCTCATTTCTCAACTGGAGCAGGCCCAACTTACGCAATCGGATTATCACATAGCCTTTTTCCTTGAGAAAATTGGCAAAATATATATTATGAATAGCTACTAAGAATCTGGACATGCTAAAAATAAGTAGCTGAAATTACCTCAAAATTATAAGCCGATTTCACCTAACAACACTTTATCGATCGGTACTGCTACAACGGCCTGACTAATACATTTAAACTATGCGAAGTGTTAGAAAATCCGAATGAAAAGAGACCACCAATGAAAAAACGCTGCGGTAAAAGAACGCAATATTCCCCCTATAAACCCCCAAAATCAAATCTTTTTTAATTCAAAACCCCCTTTTCTCCATTATCATAAACCCCCCTATCAACATGGTACATCTATAATCCATATTTTACACTTTTTATATTTATATTTTTATATATTTGTTGAATATTTCACAAATTTTGCTTTTTTATGAACATATATATGATTCTTTGTGCATAATTAGTTGTTTTTATAATGATTTATTTTGTTGAGTTTGGTTGAAGTTTGTAAAAAGTATATAAAGTTGGTATGTTTTGGTTTATTTCTAGCTTTACCTAATCAGCAGACTGTTGAGTATCCTAGCTTCAAGCTTGTTATTGTTGGAGATGGTGGAACTGGTAGTTTTTACCCCCTGTTTTTTTGGGCTCGCTTGTATATTTACACATGGGGACAAGTTAATTGAAAATTATTAAAAATGCATTAAAATTATAGAATAACAATCCATTGAAACAGTATCATTGAAGTATTTATTATGCTATAATGATAATTATTTTTAAACAAATGTATTTGTTTTACTCATATTGCAAGATTCATTGGTAGCTGAAAATTGTTGGATTTTATGATTCATAAGTAGTGTATCTATATTGGGTTTGTCTTGATTTTTGAAGTAGTTTATGAGTTACTTTGTGTATAAAGGCTTGGACCTTTATCTTTTTTGAATATTGTATGGTTAGCTATAAATTGTTGGATTTTTTTATTCATAAGTAGTGTATTTATATTGGGTTTGTCTTGGTTTTTTGTGTACAAACTATAAAGGCTTCAACTTTTAGCCTTTTTCAGAGTAATTTTACAATCTTGATGGTTAGCTGAAAATTGTTGGATTTTGTTATCTCTAAATAGGGTATTTATATTGGGTTTGTCTTGATTTTGAAGTAGTTTATGAGTTACTTTGTGTATAAATTTGAAAGTAATTTTACAATCTTGATGGTTAGATGAAAATTGTTGGATTTTACTATATTTAAATAGGGTATTTATATTGGGGTTGTCTTGATTTTTGAAGTAGTTTATGAGTTAATGAGCATATAAAGGTTTGACCTTTTAGCCTTTTGTTTGTTTACAAGCTAAGAAAATAGCTTAGCAGGAACACCCTTTTTTTTGTTATATCGTTTTTTGTAAACATAATATAATCGAATGAAAATAATTTGAAGAATCCTACATGAAGGTTGTGTTGTATGCAGTCTTACCCATGGTAACAAGGTGGTTATTTTCAAATTAATTCATGATGAAGTGCAAATATTATTTGCTACTTCACAGTATATAAGAAGTGTAGGTAGTGTAATGAGGTATTTTGATTTATTCCATTATATTTTTAAGAGCTAGAGAATAGAAAATCTTTGACTCCGTAGGACATGGAAAGACATTAGTATAATCTATGACCCAATTTATGTCTTAAGGGCTTACGGGCGAGTGTGCGTGTTCCCTGTGAAATTTTGGTGCAAGAGACAGTTTGGCCTTAGATAAATACAAGCCTTACATTATTGCATCATTGGCTTCTGATTAAGACTCGATCTTGTGTTTTAACGTAACACGTCTCTAATTCACTGAATTATTTTTGTATTGTTTTCTCATAGAGGTTGTACAGTTGCATTTGGTAATACCATAATTTTCTTCCTTCGTTTTTCAAATATATTCTTTTACCTTTCCAAATTCTAAACTAGGTTTACTTGGCTTTCTTTCTACTACCTGTTTAGTTTTGTAATTAATTGTATTCTGAAGGTCTATGGTACGTGGTTTTAGTGAGATGTGAATGACTGGCTAATTGTTGGAGTGAAAAAGTAAATTTGTCTTGAATGTTGCAGGGAAGACAACATTTGTAAAAAGACTTCTTACTGGTGAATTTGAGAAGAAGTATGAACGTAAGTATAGCTAAAATTTTGTAGAACTACACAGCATAAATTAAATAAAGTAGCTGCTTATTAACTTGACTTTTGTTTTGTGTGAACACAGCAACTATCGGCGTGGAAGTTCACCCATTAGATTTCTTCACGAACTGTGGAAAACTCCGCTTCTATTGCTGGGATACAGCAGGACAAGAGAAGTTTGGTGGACTTTGTGATGGTTACTAGTAAGCTTTCTCCTCAATGCAGTGACATGTCTTTGGATGTCTGATACTAAATTCTGCTACTAAGCAGCATTATTGCTTCAGATTATGGTTTTGTAACCGAGAAGTAATTTTTCATTTTTATACACTAATTCTCCTTTTATGTCCAGTATACATGGACAATGTGCAATTATCATGTTTGATGTTACTGCTCGTTTGACGTATAAAAATGTGCCCACCTGGCATCGGGATCTCTGCCGGTGCGTTAACTGATATTGAGACATCTAAGCAGCCTAAGCTCTCTGCTTAGCAGTTATCACGTAATGTGATATGATCAATCTGATTTTTTTTTTTTTCTTCTAGGGTCTGTGAAAATATTCCCATTGTGCTTTGTGGAAATAAAGTTGATGTGAAGAACAGGCAGGTTAAGGCCAAACAAGTGACATTTCACAGGAAGAAGAATTTGCAGTACTATGAAATCTCTGCAAAGAGCAATTACAATTTCGAGAAGCCATTCTTGTACCTTGCCAGAAAGCTTGCAGGGTATTCTAATATTTTATTATTGCTACTATTCCTTAGGTGCACTTGAGGAATTTTAATGACAGTGGGATATCGCTAAACTTGTTATTGTCTTGTGTTATGCGTAGTGATCCTAATCTTCATTTCGTGGAATCTCCTGCACTTGCTCCACCAGAAGTTCATATTGACCTGGAAGCACAAGCAAAGTAAGAATCTCCCTTTTGGTTTCTGATTTCATATGCTCGATATACGGACTCATATCGTAGTGTTTAACTCTATAACACTTTTGCTTTCTTCCCATGCCTTATTGCCTCATATGCTTGATATATTGACCCATACCTTAATGTTCAACTTTATAAACGATTTATCATGGTGTATGATGTAATCCATTTGTTATCTTTCTGTTAATTATCTTGGTAGACAGATTTTGCTTAAATTCTTAGCTTTTGAGCCAACTGTTGTCTTGATTTTTATAATTAGGCATGAAATGGAGCTGCGCCAAGCTGCAGCTCAGCCTCTTCCAGATGACGACGATGATGCCTTTGATGGTTGATCTTCGAGTTGGATGTACGAAATAGTTTTATTGGGCAGCAATTTGTTGCCTCGAATACTTGGATTTTAGGATATTCTGAATCAAACATAAACTGAAGACGCTGTAGTAGTTTTAATGGACTGTAATGACTTTTGTATGAGATTCCATTTTGATGATATTCCCCCATAAATCATTAGTATTAGTGTTTTATAAGAAGCTCATCAAGAGCTTATGATGGTCAAATGGCGAACTACCTAATCATCGAAACAAAAAAGAAAATAGTATTGTATTACTCAATGATCATTATACATAATATGGTCTATAATGAATTACTTTTATTTCCAAATGCACCGGGAGCACCCAAGTACAAAATTTAATTTAGTGCTAACATCAATATGGTGTTAACACCATATATGTAATAGCATTCTGTACCAAAATATTTTGGCAAAATGAATGCTGCATTGATAGACCACCCATTCTGGTTTCACCAAACTTTGGGCATCTTGAAGGTGTTCAAACGTCAAGATCTAGGATGGTTTTTCGTTTAGTTGGTATGTCTAAATCATTGGGCATCATAATTTATTGTACGAAAATGTATAAAGGTGAAAAAGTTGCATTATGGAAGCTCTTTTTTCAGGACATAAATTAGATTTATATATAAACCTATTATTGATACCGAACAAACAAGGAAAAACGAAAAGAATGGAGAAAATCTTAGATGTATTAAGAATTTCCATGTGTATTGTTACAATCATTTATAGGATTTAATGACTCCTAAGAGCGCATTCATTTTTTTCATTCCGATTTGTCTTCTATAATAATTGTATATGATGTGAAATGCATTGTATGCTTTTGTCTTAAAAATAGATTTGAGAGTTTTTTATGGGGGTATGATATTATCATATGTCAAATCATCATTGTCCAAATGTAAATGCAGGATGTACAATAGGTAAAACATACACAGTTGTGGAAGCTATTGATGTTGATGTAGCAACATCCCTTTGCATCAAGAGTTCTAGACATATCTCCACCAAGTGAAATGTCTCATTACTTTTTGACTCTTAACGTTTTGAGAAAAACATGTTATTATGGTATGAGATTGAGTAATAAGATATCAAATTTTAGTGCAGTTAAATAGATTATCATTTTCATGTTTAAATATGTTCAACACAAGTTTTATATTTCGTAATAAGCATGCCCTCACATTTTAGGGGTCATAGATGAAACATGTTACCACTATGCTACTATTCCTACTAACATATAATAGTACTATTGGAATGTCTCTTTTTTTTCTACTTAATGTCCTTTTTACATGATCTATGGAATATTTCTGAAAGTGCTTGCTATAGATAATAATAGATAGAATTGGATCATACACAAGAAGTTCCCATTGAAATTAAATTAATTTTCAAGATTTTGACAAATATACAAATGGGAACCACCATTGATGATCTAGAACAAAAGAGAAGGGGATCAGATTCTACATCTTTACTACAATTGCTACTACCCCACTAGCTGCATGCAAAAGGGAATCACATTCCCAACTTTATCATATAGGCACTATATGAAATCAGACCTTCCTTTTTAGACATTGCCAAGATGATTTTCCCCTCTGATAATCCTCCTCCCAATATATTATCCACACATTTAACTCTCAACTATTTTTTCCACCACTTTGTTATCTTCATTATAGTCAATTACATTATCAGTAAGACATTATTATAAGCATCAACCATGATGACAAAATAGACCAAGGAGATAGCAATGGCCAAGTTGGAAGTTTGTTGAAGAGTCATGCCACTACTGGGGATGTCTGTTCCGCCATAGCTCGATCCAGTAGGCGCTAGGGGAAAACCGCCACTGGTTCCTGGTATTATGTTGCCACCCGTGTTCGTTCCACCAGTTCCAGTTCCGGTACCTGTCCCGGTGCCGGGGGTGCCAGGGGGAGGGTTCACAGTGGTAGGTGTTCCAGGGTTGGTTGTGGGAGTCCCAGTGCTACCACCATCATTGTTTCAAAGGATCAACAACACAATTAGTTCAAAATACTCACAATGATGAAATGAAAATTCAGGGGAATCTTTGGGGCTAACTTCATTATAAAAATCAAAATATTTAAATAATAATTCAAGAAACTGATGTCAACTTAATAAGATAAGAATTCTTGAACATAATGACTGAAAAAAAGACAGGCATTTCATGCCATATATGATATATCAACATCATGACATACACCTCATATCTATCTATTGAAAAACCAGGTTGTTGACTAAAAGGGAATAGTCCAACAGCATAATCCAATATCAGTTGGATCCAGAAACTTCAATTAACAAAGCTGAAATAAATACTATCTACAAGTTAATAATTGATCAAGAGATTGATGCTCATTTTCATTCATAAACAGTGAAAAAGATTCACTCATTCACTGAAACCATTACACACACAATAAATGCCAAACAGGAAAAACTGATCACAGAAGAATTTAAAGGATGATATCATTAGAGATTTAGAGGTCCAAGAAAACTCACCTTGGACTAGCAGGGTAAACACATGAAGAAGATTGACCTGTATATTACACATATAAGAACATAAGTTAGCATTCAACTAAAAATGGAATCTTTCAATTTTGGACAAGTACAAGGTCTCGTGTTCGAGTCTTTGCAATAACAGGCCGGATTTTTGAAAGAAATGAAAAAGAACTTACTAGGGGGAGTTGTAGATACTATTGCTGACCCTGCAAAATCACAGCTTCCAGTCATTTGAGCCTTCTTTTGGTAATAGCTATTAACAGCCCAGTTACAGTGATCTTGTATTGTGTTGGGGTTAAAACATTGACCATTTTGCAAAATTGGAGTGCAATCAGCTCCAGCACCACAAGCATAGTCTATGTTCTTCTGAAGCATAGCTTCACCCACTCCTGTTTTGCATACACAGTATGCAGCATCTACAAGAACACACACAAAATAAGACAACAAAAACAAATCAGCTTACATAAATTTCATTTCTTGCTATGTATTGAGAAGTAATTCCACATTGTTTGATTAAGATATTTCGGATATAGTAATAAGATACTCAACTTTATCCATCTATAATCGATTATTTTTAAATATGTAACATGTTATCATGAGTATGTAAATACCATATATGTGTGATCCAGAACATAAAAAAAATGAAAAATATAAAATGATTGCCTCATATGAAACAAAAGAAAGCTTTTCAACAAAAGGAGAAAATGTTTGCAGAAATCAAGAAACTTATTACCAACAAAAAAGTGAATCTAGTTGTCTTGAAAAAATAAAAGGTGGGACTTGGTAAGAGAAAACATGATATTTTTTTACAAAAGTGAAGTAGGAAACAAGTTGAAACATGAATATTATGAGCTATGAGTAGTTGAAGAAACTTACTTGAATGGCCAACTATGGCTAACATGAGAATTGAATACAGAAAGAGAACAACCATGATTGTTTGATAATTCAAACTTCTTTAGTTTGGTGTTTTAAGAGTTTGATAACTCACACACAACAAATGGAGAGAGAGAGAGAGAGAGAGAGAGAGAGAGAGAGAGAGAGAGAGAGAGAGAGAGAGAGAGAGAGAGAGAGAGAGAGAATGTGAGAGTGACGGAAGGAACTATGTTATTGTTGTGGAAAAATGAATGTCATATCATTTATATGGCTTTTTATCACTAGGATTTGATTAAACATCGATATATTTTAATTGGCCGATTTTTTTATTTTTGATATAAAGATTTGATTTATTCTTCATAAGTTGTAAAATAAGTGATCGATGAAAAATGAGGAATAAATGAAAAAACAGATCTTAGGTGATGTAAAAAGCGAGATCTTGCAAAAAATAGTTTTTGATTATTGAGGCTTTATTAAGGGTTAAATCGATGAAAGTAATAGTTTATTAATTTTGATGTGATGTAAGATTATTCTTAAATGAAAGCAAAGATAAGGAATGATGATAAGGAATTTTTGTAAATTTCGATCAATAAAGTTGCGTTGAAAAATCGAAACCGTCGGCTTATTTTAAAACAAAATTTTGGGTAGATGATCGACTTATTTTGAGACGGATGGAGTATTTATTATGATGAATATTCCGTTCATGATATGAAAATTGTTTACTTTTAACTAACAAAATCCGTCAGGCACTGGTGTCGTTTGAGCACTGGAATTAAGCTTTGGCCAGTATCGATTCTGCATCAATCCATTTTTAATTTTAAAATTAGTAATAATTATTATTCATTCTAAAAAATATATAGAATTAAAAGTGGATTCGTCTTTTAAAATAGTTTCATAATATTAATTTTTTAATATTTTTAATAATATAATTAAAGAATAGTTGAAGATAAAGATTTATACAAATATATAAGAAAGTGATTAAAATGAATTGGAGGGAGCCTCAAAATTACATTAAATTGGTTAAATGATATAAATTATGTGAAATCTTTAGTAAACTGATTTTAAATGAGATCAACGGAGTTCCAATATTGAAATATAAAGTATATTTGTTTTTCAAGAAATTATTGTACAATACGGAGTATTAACTAAAATTTTATTCATAACCAAAATTTGACAGTACAAATCGAATACATCAATTAAGATGTAGTTGCATGAAATGGAACATATTATAACAATGTGAAAAGTTCGGCTGAATTTAACGTAGGACTTTGCAGAAAAAAGGTTATGTATAATACTGTAGATCATAGTAAGTAAAAATAGAGTATGTGAACATTCATATAAAAGTTGAAGAATGTAATTCGCCGTTGTACTAAAAATTGGTAGATATATATGTCAAATTCAAGTATAAAGTTCACATTACATATTGGTTTCTTCGTTTTTATTAGGTTGATTTATCAATCAATTGATCGAGGAAATCTGCAACTAAAAAAATGTATAACTGATTTTCATATTTTACTTGCCTAGAAAAGTCAAATATGTCTATCAGAAAATGCGTTTTGAAACTAAAATATGCTAAAATCAATGCTAATTTAAGTAGGTGTTTGGTACAAGAAAGGCCCTCCCCCCAACATGAGATGCTATTTTGAAGATCTTCATTACTTCTGGTGCAATGTCACTATAGGCTGGTCCTTGCTTGAATGGTTTAGGGGCATCAGCATTTTGATTGCATCAAACAGGTCCTTATATCAAACTCTGAATTTGAGCACCAAAAACTTCTCAATCAATGTGCATGTGAATGAAAAGTCCATGTGGGAGAAAACTCCATAGTTGCTGACTATTTGGAGTCAAGTTGCATTCCAAGTCCCATAAATCATTAGTTTCCAAATTAAAGATGTGTTGGACATAAGGTAAAAGAGGCACAAATTGAATATGAGTATCTGTCTATTTTGAATATATATTTGAAATCATCTTGATAAAGTTAGAAATTTTAATTTAAAGTGCATTATTTATATGTCATGGCGCATATATGTAAAAAGTACGTAAGTAAGGATGTCGCTTTGTATTGAATGTCTTGATAGTTACCTGCATGGCCCAACTTCTAAATGCAATTGTTTAAGAGAGTGACATGACGGAAGAGAATTAATCTGTAACCAATACAATTAAGCATTTTCTCTTAATTGGATTGTAATAAAATAGTTTATGCATACTATCAACAGGGTTTATGATTGCTACCAAAAGTGTATCTTTACACCACGCGGTTTTTATATTCGATATTCCGTTTTTTCGATTAAAAAGGGAGTAGGTGGACCTATAAATAAATGGAGTATATAATTACACATCATCAACTAATCATGGTTATGGAAAACCAAGTTCATATAATTTTATTTCGACAACAAATATGCTCTTTAAAGAGAGAGGAGGGGGGGGTAAGGAATAAAAAAAATGGGGATAGTTAGATTTAAATAGAAAAATGGTTGTTCTGTCATTTGTCCGCCAGATTTGATGTTCGTGGATGTTTCTTGAGAAATATTATAAAATCGACCAACTTAGAATGATGAACATTATTTCATAAACAAACTTCAGATAAAAATGGGATCATCGATTATTTTAATTTATTAGCGGTCGGTGTTAATTCAGACAATTCTGTCTATAAATTTAACATTTCAATGGTTACAAATACACCAAAATTGGCTGTATAATGAATCCTCAAAGTACAACACAATGGTTTAAAATTTATTGTTACAATTATATAGTCTTTATTCACAATTAAGGGGACTCGACTCAAAATTAGTGCAAGGTCAAAATCTATAATGAGCTATAGTGCTATACATATTCATGGTGTTTGGAAGTAACTTGTTTCTTCAATTAGTTATTATGTATTGAAAAAGTCCAAGCTTTTTATGAAGACATCTAATGAGCTGCTTGTTTTTTCAAACAATCAGTTTCAACTATCAACACACCCATAACTCACATTTTGAGTAATATATGCTAATATGCTAACGTGAAAAGTTACGGTTCATTAAACTTTTGTTCTCTATGCTAACATCTTTTTGGTACACTTAAGTTTATTTTTTAGTTTTATATATAATGCTTACTTATTTTTTCAATCCCATACAATTTTTTATTCACTTCTAATTATTTGGAACCCCTATGTGCTTATGTATAGTAATATTTTATTATTATTGAATATAGAATATAGAATCAGAAAGTCAAAAGAATTATTGTAATATATGGTGGATTGTCACATGTATAAGTAAAAAAACTATTTTACAAGTAGTATCCTTCCGTTGTAGTCTAGTTGGTTAGGATACTCGGCTCTCACCCGAGAGACCCGGGTTCAAGTCCCGCAACGGAACTTTTTTTATCACCCTTTGCCTCTTTTTTATGCCTCCCGTTTTGTGGATGATTACGCCATGCATGGAGGATATTATTAATTTATCGATAGTTATGATGTAAGGTACACTGCATGTACAAATTTTAAAACACTTAAAGGATATTATCAGTAGTTATGGAAATGCAAAGAGAATATACTGCATGTACAAATTTCAAAGAGGCATGGAGTGTAAGGGGGATGTTTGTTAAATCACGAAAATTAAATGATTGAAGCGAATCTACGAAAATATTTAGGTGTTTGATAGCGGTTTAAAAAGAAAAAAAATTGAGTTGTTTTTGACAAAACTTTATCGCTATAGCTCATTTACTTATATATGAATCATATATTAAATAAATAATATTATAATAGATAATTAAATAATAAATCTTATTAATTAGATTATAAATAGTAGTATAAATATAATAATTTGATTAAATAAATATTAAAATACCAAATAAATTCTAAATATCATTAAATAAATATTTAAAATTTACAAACCCAAAAAATATATAAATTGATTAATTGATCGGCATACATCTTGAAAAATTGGATAATAGTCACAAATTCTTGATTAATAAGAAAATAACCAACTTGTCTTCATTTGAGCATTATAATCTAGAGGCATTTTGCTTGATAAGAAAAGCGACCATGATTATTAGCTCGTCATACGTAATTAACTTTCAATCTGGTAGTTAGCGATTTGATACAGATTAATCATATATATTATTTAATATGCCGTTTTGTATTAAAGGCGATGTTGATAGTAGAAGAGTACCAATTTATTCATAAATGAAGTCATTTGTATCGTAATCAATTGAAGAAATAATCTGCGTTATCCCACTCTACAAATTAAAATTATGCGTAGTCGCCCCATATTTATTCGATATTTGTTGTGTTGGAAGTAGATAAAATCTTTTAAGCCTATCGATATTAAGTATGTATAGTCCTATTTTAAAATATGCCTGAGGAGTTGCGCCATCATTTTATACCAAAGTTGATAAGCAAGAATCAATTTTTTCTCTGACAACTTTGAATAATGAACAAAAGGCGAACAATGAAAGTGAAAAGTTGGGGTTGACACGGTGACCGTGATATCTGACGATCGAGGGCAGCGTTAATTGAACTAAGGTCATGCTCCACCATAAATACATAGGAGAAAGCAAAAGCAAGGAGTAGGTGATACAGTAGCGTAATCACGCTGAAATTGTGGAATTCTAAGCGGTAGCTTGACTTATTTATCTGTTCACTTAAATTAGAAGTTACCTAATATAACCACAACATATAAGGCATGCGTCAGCTCGGTGCGCCATCTTTCGATTACACAATATTAATATGACAAATAGCCCAAAAAACGTGTTGTTGGAAAAAATCGTCGGCTTGATTACCTTGGTGCTGTGATAGCCAATCCGGTATTAATGATATAGTACAATACATTGAATAAAATACAAATAATTAAAATTAAAAATATAAATAATTAACAAGAAACAACGACAAAATAATTGACTCTTCATATTATGATATAATACATTGAATAAAATATAAATAATTAAATTGAAAATAACACGTCCAGGAGTATTATAAATTGAATAGAAAAGGGATAAAAATTAATAACGCCTTGATAAATTGGAAAAGGAATGTATAAGGCGAAAGAAGAAAGGTCGTTTTCTTTAGGGTTAGAATTGGAGTAAGAGGATAATTGTGAGATTATTTGATTAAGAGATAAAAATAAGCTATGAATTTTAACTTAAATTTTTGTTAAGGATTTTTATTAAGTACTTAATTTATTAAGTCACTTGGAAATAATTCGTTATGAAGACAAAACAATAATTAAGTATTAATTAATTAAGTTTAAGTCTTCAATAATTTAACAGCAGCACTTAAAAGCACATAAAATGGTGGAAAAGGGCATAGATGGGGAAACCTTCATATCGTTCAGCTTGTTTAGACAAATTTGGCTATGTATAAAATTCATACGAAACATTATAAATAATTGGTGGAAACGCATAATAATTTATCAATAATACTATTTACTAATAAATGCATGCTATGTATAAAATAAATGAATTCTTTGTCAATTTTTAATATTTTAAGCATCATACTTGATACAATCATAATTTTATTGGTATCTATCAATATATCTAATTCTAAAACATTTGTCATTTTATGTTTTTTTGAGCGAATATTTGATTAACAATATTTTTACCATTAGAAATGAAAAATATAAAATTTTGCCTTAAAACAGAAAAAAATTAAAAGTATTTGGAATTAGAGGTAGTAGGAGTTAACATTTGAAAAATGGCTTCGTTGGAGTATGATTTTGAAATATTGAAAAATTGATAGATGAAACAAAGTGTAAACAAAGAATCCAGAGCATGTAATTACACAAGCGCAATCATAGGGAAAATAAAGGTTCCACCGGACTTCAGACTCCGGGTTGCACAGGTTGAGAGTCAATGTCACAACCACTAGACCATGGAACCATAACTGGCAGTTTAGCATACTACAAAATTAGAAAGATTCAGCAAATAATCAGGTACTCCAATATGCAACTATTTGTGGGATTATGCTAGGCAATATATTGGTATCAAGCAAGATTATTATTACAAGATCTGTATCAATACACAAACTAAATCAAGTCAAAATTGAAAGACAACACTATGTACATACATACAAACAACTTTTGACTTGAAAATGTGGCAATCATAACCTAATAACTGCATTAATAGAGAAAATACAGTTTCAATTTCTAGTTCAATAGACCTAAAAAATACCTGGAAAAATTAAATATTTTGAGGTACATGTACTCTCTTTTGCAGAAGATTGCAACGTGCCAACGTATCTGATGTATATTTTGTTCCTCTACAAGCATCCTATAACTCCTCATTCTTCACACGACTCCATCGCCAGCCTGGAGTTGCGTCATGGCTGGCATGTGATTTGAACCCGATAATGTATCCAATAAACGCGCCAAGCAACAGCACAACGACACTGGTAATGTAAAGTGATAGGTTAGATTCTACTTTGCCTCCTCCCATAGCATCGGCATTGCTACTACCACCACTGATAACTGCACCTGATGCAAGGATTTCAACTTTATCATGAACCTGTCCATCATGATTTCCTATGTAAGAGAATGTTAGTTTCTCTTTGGAAGCTTCGAGTCTGGTATATCCAAATATGCCCCCACGGAATAAAGACTGTGAAGGCTGGGGATAAATAGGGTCACCAGGATGATCCTGCCTCGGCTGCCAAATGGGTTGCCAATCTTGTCCACCCATTCCGATTACAATATGCACAGGAAATGCCTCACCATCAACGCCCAATCTTCCACACGTGTTATTATTTAAAGGACAAAATCTCTCATACCTGTGTACATGTGCCCACAGTGCTAGAGTTACCTTATTTTTGACAAAAAGAGGTTCCAAATGCTCAAGCATCCTTTCGGTGAGAGGAGCATCTCTGTCTCCACTGCTTGTAGTGTACATTGGCCTGTGCCCCTGAACTACCACAAAGGGGGTCTTTTCTCTATCAACGGATTCTAAATTATGCTTCAAAAATTCATACTGTTTGCTCCCTGGCAGGAAATTTGTTTCAGTTGACATGTACACGAAATGTACGGGGCCCATATCAACTGAATAGTAAAGATTGCGTGTATTTGGGACATGTGAACCAGTTGATTCAGAAGAGTCCCCAGGCATATTAAATCTAAAGCTATATGGTACCCCACACTCGCCACCTCCATCCTTCCCGTAGATTTGAGTGGCCCAATCAGGCCTAAAAGGCTGTGTCGGCCAATTATACTCGTGATTGCCTATACAAACATGATAGGGAGCCTTGGAGGCAATTGGTTCGATCTGATAGAAGAAATTGTCCCATAACCACGAATACCCTCTGGCATAACTGATATCACCAATATGAGAGATAAACAAAGGCTTGTCACCAAGAGCTTCCATATCACGAATAATCCATTTGACGGTTGATATGCTCTCATCTTGAGTGCGTACAAAGGTTTTGTATGGTGTGGCAGTCCCCAAATCTCCATATAAGAAAGCTACTGCTTCACTAGAGTCTTCATTATGTGACACGAAACTGTAAGTCGTGCTCCAACCCCCAGAATCACTACCAACCTGGTACAAAACATTCAATATTAAGTTCGGCTGAAGATACAAATACATTAAAAGCAAGAAACACTTGAAGAGTATTCACCAAGTGAAATCCTAAACATTACATACTCTCTCAATCTTGGAAATTGCTAACAGACGGAGTCTACACTCCGTCAATAAGTCACTTCTACTGTTGTACACATGGTGGTTTTTACTTCTGACATTTGACAATAACAGAGACATCCTCCATTTGAGTGAACCTAAAAATTCTTTTTGGTTTAGTAATAAGTTACTCTATAGCATTGAGCCCACTTAACTCTCCCCATAGTGCAGATGGCTAAAGTTAAAAAGGACATTTATCTCCAAACACATAGCAGAAATATAATAGAGAGATATACAAAACGTTCCCAAGAACAATAGCAAACATCGAAAAGCCTTGCAATTCAGATGAGACTTATGGTAAGCAGTGTAACAAATGTTCCTGTTCTATCATACAAAAGGGTACCTTCAACACCTTAAAGTTCACACGATTCAAAAGCATTAATCCCACAAACAATCTATCAAGAAGTTATCCAAATTCAATGAACATTAACAGCTTATTACTCCATACCAAAATAAAATTAACCTTCACATAATCAGTAACTACAAAGATCGAAATTTTACCTTATAATAATATCGTTTCCCTCTCTTCAATTCAACCATAACAGCATCATGTATATATCCAGGATCCCTCCATCCAATGCTCTCATTAGCCGGAGCATCACACAAGTCTTCCCTCTCATACCTCGATACCTTTGACCTCACAACCCGACCCAAACCCTCCCGAGTCAACCCATATTTCGCAAAACTCTCCCTCCCATCATCACTCACAAACATCACCCTCATCTCCCCTGCTCTACCCGTCAATGCCAAATGCACTTGCTCAGGACCCTGACTCAATTGAAACCCGACCTCCTCACTCTCTACCAATAAATGCTTAGTCCCTGGTATTGGATTCTTGTCATGATCCGTGTGATGTTTGTTAACTTCGGATTCAGGCCAATGGAAGATCCTGAATTGGTACCTGGTCACAGTAACAGATTAATCTTTTTCAAGGGTGTTCGTAAAACTTCAGAAATGAAAAATGACATCGAAATTATATACTCCGTATCATCTATATTATTTACATTAAAAAAACTAGGAAACATTATGTATTATCTATACTTTTTACATTAAAGATACATTATGTATTGTCTATACTTTTTACATTAAAGATACTAGGAAACATTATGTATTATCTATAATTTTTACATTAAGATAATAGGAAACATTATATACTACCTATATTTTTTACATTAAAGATACTAGGAAACAGTATGTATTATCTATATTTTTTACATTAAAGATACAAGGAAACATTATGTATTATCTTTATTTTTTACATTAAAATATTAGGAAACGATAACTATTTTAAATTTTATAAAGGATAATCCGAACACCCAGTGTCCTAAATCTGTCCAAGTACCTCGACCTCAGGTTGATCAATGGGATGGAAATGGATCCTGACCCGGATTCCCATTCGGGTGAGGATGAAAGGAAGAGGTACCCAATGAAGGAACTGTGGGAAGAATTTGGAGGGGAGTAAATTCCAAGCCAATCGAGCTTGGTGGGTGACTCGATCCCCGTCCATCGGATCGTTATCGAGTCACCCGATTTCTTGATGGTTTTTGGGGTGACCGAGATTTGGAGGTTTTGGGATGAGGGGGTGCAGAGAGATGGATTTGTGAAGAAGATCAAGAATAGGAGAGAGAAAGTTGTGGTCGTTAAAGTCGTTATTGAGACCATGGTTACAAGTTGCAACTTCCTTCTTAGATATTTTTTATTTAAAAATTTGTGTATCACTAAGTGTGTTTTATATTCAGTCGCGGTTTGTGAGGAGGTGAAATTAGGTGATCCCAGAGTCAGAGCCTTGGGGGAGGCTAGCGAGGGAAATTTAGCGGCCCAAATTGCCTCAATGAAACATCTTAAAGTGAAAGTGCAGTTTGTGAAATTAAATCGCGTGTGCAGAGTTCGGGGCCGAGGCGTAGCGATTGGTGTCGCCTTATCGTAATGTGATAGTTTGTGTGAAGAGATTAAGTACAATGATCTAAAGTTCAAATACTAGAAATTTGACAGTCTTCTGAGGCTAACCCAAAATGAAAAGCTACCATCTTGTGGTTGTCGCTGGCCTCGAATTTGGAATGCTTTGAATCAGTATGTCGATACTTTATTACCGATTTTAATGCAGTCGGTTGTCAATATTATTTGGTGGGGTGAAAGTCGGTTTGTTGGTATGGTTCAAAAGTGATTTGGTGCAATTCGGTTAGTTTATCCTTCCTCCATCCTATGAACGTTGGCTAGGCATCATAGTAAACGATGATTTCCTCACTCGTGTTTTATATACTCCCTTCACTCTTAAAAGATTGTCTAATTTACTTTTTCAGTTATTAAAATTAACAAACTTTATTATATTTATTGAACTGACACAACTTAAATTAAATCAAAATTATAATATTTATAGTAAAGTCTAAACATTATATTTTGATTTATTTTTTACAAAATATATTTTCACCATATTTTATTAACATCATAGTTTTGATTCAAATCTAAATTGTCAGAGTCAATTAAGTCATCAAAATTTGTTAATTTTAATAATTGAAAAACAAACTCTAACAATTTTTCAAAAATGAAAGGAGTCATAAATTATTAAAATTTGGCGATCTCTAAACTAGTAAGTACTCCCTCTACTAATATTTAATTTTTTGTAGTCAAACGTTACACAATTTGTTGCCTTAATTAATACTAATAAATTATTAAAATTTGGCGGTCTCTAAAGTCTAAACTAGTAAGTGGTAGGGGTGTGCACAAAACTTGAAACCGACCCTATTCGACAGAAACCGATCCGAAAATAACCGAAACTTTTGAAACCGATCGGAACCGAACCGATTTAGGTTCGTCGGAAAGAACCCCGAACTAATTTAGGTTCATTGAAATAACTTAGAAACGCACAGCTTAGATTCTAAATTTATGTAGATTTATTACTTTTTTCTTTATTATGCACAGATGTATTTCATGTGTATATGTTTTAAGAAGGAAATTTAGATTTAATTTTGTTCGTTATTGATATAATGGAATAATATATATATAAATCTTTCTTAAACTAATAATAGGGAATACAAAAATATGTAAAATAGGTGGTATTGTGTATTGAATGTGTATGTAGATTGTATAATAGACTCAAAAATCGTCTCAAAACAAAAAACTTAACGAAACCAAGCCGGAACCGATTGGAAACCGATCGGGCAGACGTCGAAACCGAACCGATTTAGGTTCGGCCTTTGAAAGAGCAAGCCGAAATAGGATTCGGTTACAGTTTTTGGCTCAAACGAACCGAACCTATCTGTATACCCCTAGTAACTAGTAAGTACTCACTCACATGCAGGCGCCATTCCAGTAGTAAGAGAACGAGTCTTGAAATCACCAGGCGCTCTAGTATATTTCATGTAGTGTGGGTTCGAGTCACCTTAGTAGCGAATACCGTATTAAGTGGTTTAAAGGGAAGTTCAGTCCTTGGCCAGGAATTGAAGCGTAATATAAAACGTTCACCTCTAAAATATAGAACAATTACTTCAGGTCTCCTCTAAGTACTCCCTCTACTAATACGAGTATTTAATTTTCCGTAGTCAAACGTTACACAAAATTAGTAAGTACTCCCTCCACTAATATTTAATTTTTTGTAGTCAAACGTTACAAAATTTATTGTCTTAATTAATACTAATAATTTATTAAAATTTGGCGGTTACTAACCTAGTAAGTATTCCCTCTACTAATACGAGTATTTAATTTTCTGCCGTCAATTACTTCAGGGTCTCCTCTAATTACTCCCTCTGCCAATACGAGTATTTAATTTTCCGTAATCAAACGTTAAGTAGTAAGTACTCCCTCTACTAATATTTAATTTTTTGTGATAAACGTTACAAAATTGTCTTAATTAATGCTAATAATTGTAGGGTGGCAGTCATAACAGTATTCCCTCTACTAATGCAGTATTTAATTTTCTACCATCAAACGTTGCAAAATTAGTAAGTATACAATATTTTGTATTCAAACGTTACAAAATTTGTTGCCTTAATTAAAACTAATAAATTATTAAAATTTTCCGGTCTCTAAACTAATAAGTACTCCCTCTACTAATATGAATATTTAATTTTCCATAGTTAAAAAGTTATAAAATTTGTTGCCTCAATTAATACTAATACTGCCCCAAAACATGTCCACATTAAAGTATATTAAAAGATTAGTCATCAATATTTGTTTCTAAATATGAACATATGCAAAATATTCTGTTTCAAATTTCAAAAATTAAAATGTCACATATAAAAACTCTAAAACATATATTGTGGTATTTAAGTTATCTTTAATCTTTACAAAGTTAAAATTGACAAATCATTTAATTAAATAAATAAAAAATTAAATCCTCCTCCGTCAGGTTCTAATTTATTTCTTTGCGAATCGATTAAATAAAAAATTTATTGTTCTTTCGATCCCTTAAATCATGAGTGGTTTATTGTATGACAAATACTCTTGAATTAATGATTTAATCCAAATTCTTCCTTCCCAAACCAGAAAACAAATACCAAAATCCACAAATTTATGAAATAACAAAAAAAAAAACTAAGAGGAGAATTAGAGACTTTGAGAAAATCATTAAAGTAATTTGCACACAAAGAAGTTGAAAAGATTGAAAAAAAATGGAGAAGACAACAAAATCCACAGTTTTTTTGACATTATAATTATTTTATTTTTTCGCCCTAATAAAAAATTACACTATTTGTGTTGAATGGGTTGTATAATACTATGTTGAATTTGTTTTTATAATACTATGTTGAATGAATTGTTTTAGAATTAAAGTATTGTGTGTTATTAGAATTAGTATTTTTTGCATGTTGTTTAATGTTTGGAGTGGTTAAACATGAGTTTAGACATAGTAAGAAATAGTTTCAAAAATGTAGTTTTGAAACCAATTCATAAAATTAATAATAATTTAGTTTTGAATCCAATTTGTGTGATAAACATTGAAAAGATTGAGTTTTTTGGAATATGAAATATTATGTGTTTGGAATATTGTTGTTTAAACTATGTCATTTTTTTTATTATTAGGTCTTTAAAATATTGTTGGTTGTTTTGAAATATTATGTTGTAGTTTTGTTAAAATATGATACCAACGCATATAAGATAGTGGAATTTCAAAGCCAGAAGTTAGGAAACACTAAAAAGAATTAATGGTGGATTTGGATTGATGTCGATGTGTAGATTAGTAGATGGTTGAACATCGGGGAGGGTATCGATATTCAAATTGATGTTCGTTTTGAAAGAAGCCAAATGTGGTATTTGTGAAGGTTCTACATGATCAAACTGGGCATGAAGGCGATTGGATTTTCAGATTAACACACTAATGTTTTTGTATATGTTAGATAGGTGTGAGTTCAAACAAGGGATAGGCAGCATCCACTGGACCGTCATTTAGTCTAGGATTGCCACAAGATGGGGTGGATGGCGGCTGAGCCTTGAATACAGAGAAAATAAGGAAGAGTTGATGATGAGCGACATCCACATACCATTAGTCTAGGATTGACACTTGAAGTCTGTAATACACATGTTACTAATGGAGTGGTATCTATTCTGTTATATGAAATACCACATACTAGAATGTGCTGGTATATATATATGTTTATGTTAGTTATGTCTTTCTAGTTTGTGATTTTTTTTTACACATATCTTAGCCTGCTATATTCTTCTTATTCCATCTTGTTTCACATTTGTTCATGTTATTAATAAAGAATATCACGAAATTTAATCATATATATTGGTTTCAGTATTTAATGTAAAGTAATTTTTCGTATTTGTTATGTTGCATGTCCATATATTGCCATTAGATTACGTAATACATATTCATAATATCGTGTTATCAGATTCTGTCCTTTGAAATACCATAAACTAATATACAATGTTGCATTTCCATGTATATAAACAATAGAACCATTAATACCTTTTTTCGGTGAAAGAAAGAATTTTCTTCATATATAATGTATGAATTCGATTTTTAGGGACCCTTGATGATGAATAATTAGAGTAAAATTATATTGAATGTTTTAAAATTGAATTATGAATCATCCCAAACAAAACTATAACCTAAAAGGAGAAAAATAAAGCAATAAAATCAAAAAAAAAATTCGGTGGAGTAAAATTAGGCAACAAATCCGGAGGAAATATTGCATCCTATGAGTATAGAGTGAAAAATTAATCTTGGTGTGAGACTTATTTTTTCTAAAATGACAAAAAAATCAAAATACTATATGGTTAGTGGGATTTTCTCCATAAATTAATACATGAAATACTATCTGATGGTTTCTGAGACAAAACACGACCATGAATACATAAAAACATTCATATGTTCTATATTATTATCCATGTGATAGAAAATAATACAATATGTTATTCTTACACCATATATGATTAAATATATATATATATATATATATATATATAAATAATAAGAACCGTTAAAATATTTTCTAATTTTAAGAAAGTTTCTCCATATATTTGAATTCAAATTGCGAATCCCATGATGATCAATAATTAAGTAAAATTATATTGAATGTTTTAAAAGATGCATTATAGAATCATCTGAAAACGTAAAGCATAACCTAAGAGTAAAATTAGGCAACAAATCGGAAAATATATTGTTCATGCTATAATTATGGGGCGTGTGAGCAATTAATGCGTGTGAATAGGGATGACTTTCGGTTATTTGAAAGCGAAAAAAACGACCGAACCGGGCGATTTTTTCTTGAAATGGTTGAAAATAAAATGATGCCGAACGAAATGGTAAAAATCATGCCGATAAAAATTTATCGGTTCCGTTTAACATGAACCGAACGGAACCGACCGAACCCGAACCGACTATATATTATTTTATTTTAAATATTTATATATATGATATTTTTAATTTTTCATTTAAATTTTAAGTTTTTACATAAATTATTATATTAATTTTAAATATTTATGTCCCAATTTAAAATCTAGCCATTAAGCTAAAGTCCCAGCCCAATTAGTCGATTATAAATTATTTAAGGTCCAAGCCCAATAGATCGAGTGCTAAATGCTAATTGAATAGAGAAACTAATCTACTCCGTAATAGAAAGCTAGACTAACAATTTCACATTAAATCAAACAAAAATCTATACCTAATACCTAATTCTACATTTCTACCGCAACCAACAATAATCAAAACTTTACCTCATGGATGAAAAGGAGATTGATGCATCTACTCCACAAGATTTGGTTAGTTATTAATTTAGGCGTAAAATTATTCTTATGTAATACGAGTATTTGACAATGATTAGATTACTCGATATTTCCCCGCCTCTGCATATTTATTTTTGTAGCTTAAATATGTTTGGAAGAAAAATGGATTCCTTTGTTTATTTTATGTTCATGTTAGAATATGTTGGTGAAAAAATACTTTGTTTTATTTATTTTTATATTTTGTTAGAATATAATTTACGTTTAATTTTAATTATTTGCTGACTTTTCCAATTTAAGATTAATGTAACTTATATACTTATTTTTTATTTTAACTAGATAACCTCAAGCTCAAGAAAAAGAAGTAAAGTAGACAATGAAAAATTAAATGAGAAAATAGTGATAAAAATTGAAGATGGTGAAGTTAATGAGGATCAGAAGAAATCTTCAATTGCTTGGAAGCATTTTAAAGTCATTGAGGGGTCCAATCCACCACGAGCGAAAATCTCGTTCGTTGTTCGCGATATATGCATGTCATGGAAAGAACAACGACACTACTAGTATGAGGAATCATATAATGATGAACAAATGCAAAGGATACAGATACACACTTGATAAAAATCAACCTGCAATTGATGGTTTCACTATTAAAAGTGATAAGAACTTTAGTAAATGTTCTTCTTTGAAAAAACTAAAGGTTGATAGGTGAAATGGTCATAATTAGTGAGCACTCATTTAGGGCCGGTTGAAGGAAGGATTTAGGAGGTTGATGAATAAGATTGTGCTAAACTTTATTATTCTACGTAGAGGCCTATAAAGATGATTGCGTGCTAATATATGAGAATGAAAAAGCATTTGAAAAAGAGCTTGAGGTAAAGATTTGTTTAACCACATATTATTGGACCTACATGCAAAACTTGAACTATATATGTCTCGGCTCATTATGTTGATCAGTCTTTGAAAAGAAGATTATAAACTTTAAGGTTGTTGAGGAATCACAAGGTTATACAATTGAAAAATATATAAAGAATGTTTGTTGAGTTGGGGAATTGAGATGTTTGGCCTTGTGATGAATGTGCCCCAAGCTCGATGATACTACTTGTTGATTTTGAGGAAAAATATTAAGTGGAAAAATGAGATATTAGGGAATAGATATATCATGTGAGATGTCTTGATGCATATTCTAAACTTGATTGTAAGAAGGGTTGAAAGAACATCTTTGAATCATTTAAAAATTAGAAATGTCGGGTATGTCAATCTTTACTTCCTCTTAGAGCCTTTGATAATGCTAAGACATTTACAAAGAACCACTAATAAAATATGCAGTACTTGATGTGGATACTAGGTGGAACTACCTATGAAATGTTAGAGGTGGCCCCAAAGTATGGGCTGTATTTGACAAGATGGCTCGGATGGATTGCAATATAAAAATTACTTTAAAGGTTGTCATTGATAACTCAAATGTTGATGATGATGATTGTGTTGATAGAGATTTGAATTTTGTGGGAAGGATGAGATAAGCGGTAAGTCAAAATCCTCTTACGATAAGAGATTGATCACTCCAAACCGATTTGATTTGTAAATCTTTAGAAATTTTGTGAAATTCTTGAATTTTTTTGTAAGTCACTTTGGTTTAAGTTCCAGTATGTAGCGTCGATCAATTGTTTCGAATGTGATTGTGATTGTGCATGCTGCTATTAATTCAAATATTTCTCAAGTGCAAGATTCGAGTCTTGTCTCAGTAAGCCTTGTATGAATGAAAACCTTGTGAAATATTGAAGAAAAATGGAAAATCAAAAATTTGTTGTTGTATGTGGGTGTTGTACTTGATCTGAGTATAAATTGAAATTCATAAGTTATTGCTTGAGACAAGTGTATGAGTTTGCGTGTGTTTCCGAAATGACTGATAAAGTGAAAGATGTGTTGGTTTGAATTGTTTTTATGATGTGACTTTGAAAATATGCAAACTAATGGTGATAAATCTGTTGAGAATGGTAATGATCAAGTGGGAAGTGATCAGTCATGTTTGGGTAGCAATAGTTTAGGATCGTTTGGTTTTTTAAGAGAAGGTTATGCAGAACATTTGAAGATGGAACAACAGACAGAGGAGCTGAGGTGAATAGAAGTATTTGAATGAAGCTTGTGACTGAGTGATTCTCCACTTGATATTTTGGCATGGTGGAAGGTAAATTCTGAGAAGTATCATATACTTTCCAAAGTTGCAAAAGATGTTTTGGCTATACATGTATCAACCGTTGCTTCTGAGGCTGCATTTAGTACGAGTGGGCGAGTTATCGATCCTTTTAGGAGTAGGTTACTACCTGATACTGTTGAAACTTTGATTTGCACACAAAATTGGGTAAGGACAAAATCAGCCCCAATATGTCTTTGGAGTAAATTGGAAGATGTGGAAAGAAAAGAGAAGGAGAATGAAGATAAATTTATAATTGGTGGTGTTCTAATAATTATATTATTGTTTTATTCATTATTTTATGTTTTATGCCTATTTGATGTAGGTAATGAAGATGATGGTGCAATAAACAAGTAACTACTTATTAAGAACTTATATATCATCACATGTGATATGTTGACGATGTGTCGAAGCAATTTGTTTAGTGACTTGTTTGAAACTATTTTAATTTGAAGTATTAGTACTCTGTTTTCAAATTATTAGTACTCTGTTTTAATTTACAATCATGCATTTGGTGAATGTGTTTGAATAGTCTATTTTGTTAATAAAACCGACCGAACCGAACCAAAACCGCATGAAAACCGACCTTAACCGAACCGATCAATCCGAATTAATTTCGTACCGAAATGGTTTGTATAATTAAAAACCGATGAGTAGGTTTAGCATAAAAAAGCAGGGAAAAAACCAATAGAACCGAACCAAAAACATCACAGTGTGAGGGTTTTTTTTTATGAAAGCCAGCAAAAAATAAATAATTATCTGAAGCCTCTGTTGTCTTGTGAGTGATTAAAGGTATAATCCAATGGTCAAATCAAATTGTAACCTCCAATTTATAATCCTCTAAAAAATACTCCTACTTTTTACTCCGTAGTATTTAGTACTCAATTAACAAAGTAAACATTCCCACTATAATCACTCCCCAATTACAATCACCTCTAATTATTCTCATCAATCACTAATCATCACCAATTTCTCCCTCACTCCAATAAACACCTCCTCAACATAATATAAATATATAACCACTTCCATAGCATCCAAACTTGATAAAAAAAACAGAAAACAGAGCAATTTCATTTCTCTCTGAAAAACACAGAGCAAAATAATGAAGAATCCCAATTATTATTTCACCACTCCATGCAATTACTGGTTCTTGATTGTCACATTTACTATACTTCTACTACCTTCATCTTTTTCTGCAAAAATGGATGATCAAGATTTGTCCTCTCATGCAATATATAACTCACCAGTTGCATGCTACCATCTTCACAGAATCCGCCATTGCCCCCCTTTCACAACCCCACCACCACCACCACCACCACCTTCTGATTTCGAAATCGACCCAAGATTTGGTGTGGAGAAAAGATTAGTCCCTTCTGGTCCAAACCCTTTACACAATTGATAGTTATATAATTATCAGCGCAATGTAATATATTTTATATGGTTTGATTCGATGCGAATTTATATATAGATATCCCTCTGTCCCAAAAAGATTGTCAAGTTTTGAATATTGAAATGAAATGAAAGTTGACCATCTTTTTGGGATGGACTTATGGAGGTAGTATATGTTGAAGTTTTAGCTATCATCTTTTATGTTTTGCTCCATTTCTTGATCTTAATGGTGATAGTGGTCTCAGTTTTTAGCTATTTTCTTGAATGATTCCATGTTACCATGTATGCATTTAGCTTTTTTTTGGTTTCTTTGTTTCCATTCTCAGGCTATGGATTAAAGATTGAATATCAAGTAATAAGCAACCATATATATCATGCATGGTCAAATTAAATTCAATTTTCATTTTGGGATAAAAATGGTTATGTTATTCTTTAATCCATACTGGTTTAGTGTCTTGTTACCATTTTTTTTTAATAATTTCAAATAATGCATTTTAGTTTATCTCATCAATATTGCCAAAAAAAAATGGAAATCATATGTTTCAGCTTTCAAGTGAATCTTTGCCTCCATTCAATTATGGGTTGGTTGAGAAGACAATGGTGGTGCAATGGAGGGGTGCTTTCAAGTGAGAATCATGAGTTTCATTAAATTTGGAAAAGTTGTTATAAATTAAAGGGGTAAAATAGACATCTATATTTGTAGCAGTATCATACACATAACACTAGTAGTATCAAAATTTTCGTGAACAATAAATATTGTCATACAAAGTTGTTGCCTTGATTCTTGAATATAAATGAAAAATTAATAATGAAAAAATGCAAGTGTTCTTTACTTCTATATATCATTATTTTTTGTTGGTCCTAGTAATTTAGGGATGTATGTAAATGAATCGAATTTTATTGAATTTTATCAGCGTTCGATTTCAATATAACTATTCGAAAGTTTGGTTTAAATTCGAACGAAGCCAAATATTTGAAGTTTGGTTAGAAAAATTCAAAGGTTCGAGGTTGTTCGATGTTTGAACGAAAATTTAAATTTTTCTGATAAAATATAAAGAGAATTGAAAGAAAATAACAAGTACTAATGATAATTCATTCACTCTCATGGAGGCAATCAAATGGGCAATGAAATTAATGATTTGAAGTACTGAAAGTCACGGTTTGCATGAGATTGGCCAATCTTGGTATTTGAAAACAGGAAAATGCAGAGTGATTTGCATGAGTGTGTGAAGAGTATTACTTATGGTCATTTCTCATTCACTTAATTAGTAATTGCGTTCTCTTTTCATAAATTCGCATCAATTGAAACGACGGCTCATTCGAATCATTAATGGAACAACAATAGATCGTCCCCCTTCCGCAATGCACCTTACTTTTGGCATAACATTTGTGAAAATATAAATCAGGATAATTATTAATAAAGCTAATTTGAATTGACTTCTACATGAGCCAAGTTTGATCAAGTTCAAGTTGGATAAATTTTAACTCGACTCGATTACTTGCCATGCCAAAGGCTCGGCTCATTTTGGTATTGGTTCCATAAGCCGAGCAAAAACTTAAATGAGCCCTGAGGTGGCTCGCTTGGGCAATATTCGTTCAAACTCCGATTTCAATCCCGATTGTTATAAATAAAATTTGATTTACTAAGTAAAATATTGATAAAATGAGAAACTAGTTTGAAAGGTGAATCATATGAGTTTTAATTTCAGTAGAAAATACTTTATATAGATTCACTTAAAATCCTAAATACTTTAGAGTACATAATATTCAAATTTCATAATAAATAATTAACTATTTAAATATCGATAAACTGTAATAAGAAGAGTTTTTAAAGCATGAAACCTTTCACATAGATTATAATAATTTTATTAGTATATATTAATAATATATATAAAAAGCTAGCAAATTGACTCACTAACCTATTGAGCATAGAAACTACCGGCTCGAGATGGGTCATCAGACTGCTTTCTCGTTATAACTTGGTTTCATGCACATCTCTAAATAAAAAGTGTAACTTATAGTTTCGAAATATATACATAGATTGAATGAAAATGATTACACAACTTTAAGCTCTTATAAATTCAAAATCAGCAAAATGTCTCCTCGATATTTTTTCACTCTAAATGTTGATAACAATACTTTATTACATTTAGTGTAAATTAGATTCAAAATAACAAAGAGATTGAATGTGATTACCAAGAATTGGAGTTTGACAAATCATTACCCAAAATAGATATATAACATATTTATATCTATGCACACTCTAAATTATATTCTTACTTTTAAAGATTACAAAACATATTTTTGTTTTGATATTAATGTTTAAAACATAATGCATATCTATGTCACAATCAAATTGACTAAAAAAACAAAGCATTCAATCATATAAGAAAAAATGTTATAATAACAAATGTGGTTTAAATTTAAAAATTAACATATGTGATGCCAATCTAAGTCGATGATTTATTTATGTGAATTAATAAAATGAAATTTAAAATAACATTAATTTACATTACTCAAGTTTTGAGAGTTATAAATAATCCTAGTTAAACATAAAAAGTCAAATTATTTATTACTCCCCTCATTTCAATTAAACGGAAATGTTTTTCTTCAATCAAAAGTCAACTTACTTTTAAAGGTATAATTCATTCTTTTTACTTTGTATTAATATCAAAAGATTAATAAAATTAGATGAACATACTATACACTTGTGTATCATCATATTGTATGCTAATAAATAACAACAAAATATTTAAATGGGTTAATTGAGGGTCAAAATTAAATACTTCTTCCATTCCTAAAATATTGTTCAATTTACTTTTTCATAATAAAAGATTACCAAACTTTTTGATTGTGATTGACACCCAAAATTTTGATTTGAATCAAATTAAATTATTAAGTTAATAGTAAAATGTGTTAAACATATAATATTTTGGTATATTTTTTCTCAAAAAAGAAGGTTACACAATAAATTATTTAACTTCAAAATTGAAAAAACCAACTAATGAAAATTGACAATGTGATTTTTTTTTATGAATGGAGGTACTAATTTTTACTGATAACTCAAATCTCCCTCTTAAATTAAATTAAAATAAGTGCATTAAATTCTAAATATAATGAAAGATTAGATTAAACTACATTCAAATAGTACTTCCAAATCAACGTACAACCAACCACTAATCAACTAGCAATTGAGCTAATCACATTAGCCCAGTAAAAAAAAGTTCTACCAGTGACTAGAAGGTCTGGACATAGGCAGATTCGGGATTTTATATATGGATGTTTCCATAATCCCTTATTACAAATATATGATATTCTTAAAAAAATAAATGATTATTTCCAATAAATAATTATGGATTAAGAACTAGTATAACAAGATTTGAACCAGGACAATCCCGATAAAGGCTTAGATCACGTTAGCCATTTCCCAATATATCGATATTCCTGCTAATATCACAAACACTTCTTAACCCCTTAAATCCAGCGCCTGGTCGGCTTCGCCTCATTATTAATTATTGGCTTATTTCTATCGCCCTATAGACAGACTTTGCTCCGAATCGTTCGGTTGTCGTAACTTTGCAATCGGTCGGGGTTGCGCGGACCTACTGCTTGACGGTCATATTGTCCCCTGAATTAATAACTCTGTCCAGTTTTCCCCTAGACTAACTATAATAGGTGGGTGCAATCGGTCGTATTGCATGTCATGTAGTTTTAATGAAGGGTAAAAATGATATTGTACAAATATTAAATTGACCCAATTACTTTTCTGTATTTGAAAATTGACCTGAGTCTAATATACAATTACGATTTCTGCTTCGAAAGTGGATTAGCGTCAATTTTAACACAAAATGAGCAGAATTTCTAAAATGACCGGTTTAATAGTTGAGAGGCAATGGCCAGATTTTAAAAGTTTAGGAGCAAGCTGATCGGGTTCGTCGAAAATTAAGGGGTAGGAGAATTTAAGCCTTAATTATTAAAGGCTAATTACCACAAGCTTACACAGGCCATAATCGTTTGAATGAAATGACTTAAATATTTTAGCTGAATAGAGCACGCGAGAAGTGTATCTTTGTACTTAAACTTTCAAACATTGACATCTATATTTTTCGAAGTCAAAATTAATTTTTAAAAGGATAATTTAGACAAACAACATACAAATAACTCACCCCCTTCTAACTAACCCAAATAGACATAATTATTAATCCACCCACTCATTTCAAACTCTCATCAAATAAATCCTCATCTTCTCTTCAAGCAACAAAACCTTTTGTCATCTTCAACAAAATTAAAGCCACTAACCTATAAAAAAAACGGTTGGAAGAAGAAGAAAAAATAACTACACTTTTAGGGATGAATTTTTAGGGATGGAGATAGTATTCAAACATAATTGAAGTGTAATACTGGATGGTCTTCCAAGCTTAGCTCATTATAATAAATTCGTTGGACCTAGCTAGTCGAGCTTTAAACAATTTGTTTGCATCTGATGATGTTCAAGACTAATGAAGATAGCTCAGATAACAATTTTGTTTGCATCTTTTTCTTTTCTTTGTTTGGACAAAAAATCCAATTTTTTTCAATTTTTTTGAGTTAAAAAATTTAATCTTTTTTAATTATTTGACACAAAAATCCAATATCTTTTCTATGTTTTCTATTGTTTGGGTTTAATAATCGAAATATTTTTATTGGGTACAAAAATCCAATATTTTTTAATTCTTGGGTATAAAAATCAATTTTTGCTATCAAATTTTTCAAATGATCCTAGAAACAAAAGAAAAGGGTTGCTATCCCGGAATTAATTTTGACAAGCTTTGGAAATTTAAACTTATTTTAATGAAGTGTATGATGATGTTTCTCTGTCTTTTTGTTAATTCATTCACTCAGGGAAGCTTCATGTACACTTAGACTATATATAATGGTGAGTTTAATATCCAAAAATATAGCAATGCATTTAATGGTGAGGTTTAATACTTAGCTTGAGTTGAATTAAAGGGTGTGTATTTTGAGGTTGGGAAATATTCAACCGGTTGAAAGATAGACATGTATGGTATGGTGGGATGATTTATGGAGAGAATAATATAAATAAAATGATAGATTGATGTGTTGAATTGTGGCTGGTTGGGGAGATTTTTATTATCTTGATAATTTAGATATAATTATTACACAAAAATAATTATTATTAAAAAAACACATTTTCTCTTCAATAATTATTTTTAACAATCAACATTTAGTTCATTTGAATATAGAAAAAAAAATTACATTTTTTAACTAAGATATTTTATCCTCAAAACACTCTAGTTTAATCTCTTCAATAATTATTTTTTTATTGAGTAATGGATCCAAATAATTATTCATCCAATAATCAAAATTCCAACAATTACCCATTTAACAATCAAGGTTCCAATAATTATCTATTGAACAACCAAAATCCCAACCAAGCATATTCTCAAAATTCATCAAATTTTGAGTTTATAATTTTTGGTATGCACTTCAAGTATGCCAAATTACCACCTTGATACGGATCAATAGCCAAAGCTCATTCAAACACCTCGTTATCCTAATACTCACTTTTCGACCCAAAATACAAGTGTTCAAAACATTGGAAATTCTGAATTTTCAACTCAAATGTCGCTTGAAAATATGAGTGGTGCTATCTGGACCTCCACAAGTCGAATGTTTCGTGATTAGAGGGGAGTTACAAGTTTTAATGTGTGATTTAAGAGTTTGGTTGTCGTAAGTCGAATAAGTTGTATTGTGTGTTTATCGTGTGTTTCATTAGTTGTTCGGTGTGCTTAACTTATTGTACTACGATCGTTGGATTTCATCTTATGTTCGGTTTAATAAAAATCTTCATTTTCATATTCATTTAGATTAATTAAACATATATAAAAAAATTATTTTACAAAATAATTGAAAAATATTGAACAAATTTTAAAATTATATTAATAATAATAATTTCAAAATCATAATAATAAAATATATAAATAATGAATATGTGATAAATTATTTGGGTATATGTTAAGGAGTTGGAAGAGATAATTAGATTAAATTCAAACCCATTGGAGGTAGAGTTGAATTATAATTAAATCATTAGGTGGAAAAAATAGAAGATGATGTAGAGTGTTGGGAAATGAAAACGTTAGGTTTAATACCCAAACCATTGTTGATAGTCTTAATGTTAAACAATTGTTTGGAACAAGAAACGATGCAACAGTTAAACTACAGAAGAATATTAAGTTTTGCCTTAGTAAATACGGATGCTTATCCTCATAAACAAAACTTTTTGTCATCTTGATATTTTTTATACGAACTTTGCGATTCTTGACTCGAAAAAAAGCGATTTTGATTTTTGCTTTTGCAAATTTCCCTTTAAAAAATTAATTTTTTTAATATGACTAACTTGTCTTTGAAATAAGATGATTTTGAAGTCAAATGAAAGTCAATAATTCAATAAGATAATTTGCAAATTTCAAATGCCAAAAATATATTTCAAATATTTATTTAAAAAGATTAAAATATTTAGGTGATTACTTAAAATGATTTTGTTACTTCAGTTAGTTATTAAAAAAACAATCGGAGTTCCACGGCTGACTGTTATACCTTACCAAAGCAGTAAAATGAATAGTGTGAAATTACTATTTTACCCCTCTAGAACGGATGTTTGTTAAGAAATAGTGAATTTTCTCCATGTTGGTTAGTAAACAAGCGGGTATGCCTTTGTTAGTTCCATAACAAGCGAATTCGACTTTGTTGCGCTAATGGCTCGGAAATTCGACATTTATCAAACAAGCGTAGAGCACGAGACCGACTTTGTTATGAAACAAGCATTGCGGGCATTCGCTTGTTTAACAACAAACACATCTCGAATTTGCTAGTTTGCAATAATAATTTCATAATATTTTACAAAGTGAAAACGTTCATTTTCTTACAAACATGAGAATAATTCGTTCATTACTTATTATCTAATTCATTTTCATGTAATTAATTATTTAATTCATTGTTTAATGCATTCGTTCATTATTTAATTCATTCGTTCATTATTTAATTATTTAATTTATTGTTTAATTCATTATTTAATTTGTAATTCATTCGTTCGTGTTGCTCATTTTTTATGTAATTAATTACAAACATGAGAGTAATTAGTTCATTACTTGTAAAGTGAATCATGTCGTCATGCGTGAATCATGTCCTGGATTACGTGTTAACTTAGTAGCGTTAACTTATTATGAATTTGCGTAATGTAAAAAAATAGTAAACATTTACTATAATTGAGATGGAAAAATAATAAGCGTGCCGTGTATGTTGTCGCGTCAGGCGGTTCGGTTAGTGTCTTTGTGTTGTCAAATCGGCCGGTTCGGTTGTTGTGCAACAGCAATTCTTTCCCATGGTTGTTATTACATGACCAGAATTTAACTTTCTCTATGGTTGTTGTGCAGCAACCCGAATTATTTCTATGAATTTGTGCAACAACCGAATTATTCTATGGTTGTGAGCTCTTGAATTCTAATGCTGTTTAATGAGCAATTTTATTTTAGTTGTTAGTTGAACCACCTTGATAATTTGGTACTTATTGCATCAGTTACTAATTAGAGCATTATTAATACCATTATTATAATTTCATAATCTTAATAATTTCATATTCTTTGATGCACAATTTATTACAATTTCATATACTGATAATTTCGTATTAAATAATTATCGATTTTTAATCAATACCGTAAAAAGAATGCGATTGGGATTGATATTTATACACAATTGAGATTCTGCGTTATTGTGTGTTGGCATCGGGCGATCTCGGTCGGTGTGGTTTGTTGTCGAATCAATGACTCGGTTGTTGTGTAACTGGCAGGTTCTTTCACGGTTGGCTCTGAAGCAAGCGAGATTGATATTCCGCTTGTTACAAACAAGCGAACTATCCGTCAAACGATAAATGGGCCCGGCGAATTATTTTCATACTTGTTCGTTAATGAACATTCTGTTTAGTTGTTAGTTCAAATAATAACATGGAATTAATTTGGTAGTATATTGCATTTATTTTATACTCATGTTGACACGTATTCAAATGGTTAAAATGTTCAATTTGCAGTCGGGTAATCAATTTTAATTGTCGATTGCCTCAATTATTAATTTAGCGTCATCATTCAATTTATAATTGAATGTATTACAATTTACACCGATTTATTACAATTTCATATTCTCAAAATTTCATATTCTACGATAATTTGACAATTTCATATTAAAATGTTCAATTTACCGCAGTTTATAATTGAATTAATTCGCTTGAACAACGCGTTTTAGCCATTTTCATCATTATTTAATTCATTCTTATGTAATTAATTATTTAATTCATTCTTATGTAATTAATTATTTAATTCATTCTTATGTAATTAATTATTTAATGCATTTTGTATGATAATTATATAATTTATTTTTATGTAATTAATTATTTAATTCATTTTACGTAATTAATTATTTAATTCACTCTTATATAATTAATTATTTAATTTATTTTATGTAATTAATTTATAAATTCATTCTTATGTAGGTAATTTGTATTTTTTTAAATATGATTAATTATTTAATTCATTTTTATAAAAGTGTATATGAAAACAAAGTTAATAGAATGATTAAATTTACAATAGAGATTATCTTGATATTTAGTTTCTTTATAAACGTAAAAGTAAATGGTTTATAAATATAGAAACATGTAATAAACTTGCTTGTTCTTACTAACAAATTCGTTTGTTGTCAAATTAAGCGTATAAAAGCTGTTGTTATCTTTATAGGCGCAAAAGTAGTTCGACTTGTTTTGTTCTGGCTTAGTAATCATTAGCTTTGCAGGCCAAGCCCAACATTAATTCGTATGCCATTTTACTGTTTGGTGTGTGTATAGGTAATTTGCCAATTCACAGCTCAGTTAATCCATCTCTCTGAAAGAAACTTCTTCGATCATTCAACATTCCAGATCTTACACTACCCCCCACCCCCACCCACACACCCTACTAACCCCCCAATCCTTCTCAAACTCCTCAAAAACCAATATTTTTCATACCGCAAACTTCATTTTTGGCATTTTTTTAGAAATTGTGTATACATTAAATGGGGTTGTTCACTTCAGCTTCAATGGTTTTATATCAGATCTTGTTTTTGGCACTTTTTGTTACTTCAGTTGTTCATTGCAAGACCATTAAACGTGATAGTAATATTCTGATCCCAATTTGTTAATGTTTATTTATATTTTTACTACCACTTTTGCATATTGAATTGTTACATAATTTTGTGCAGTGTTTGAGATTTTTCAAGATTATGTTGTTTTCATATATGTTAGGATGTTGAAGTGCTAATAATGATTTATATGAACTAATTTAGTATAAAAGCTAGTGGCTTTATATTGTTTTGTTTGGTATATTGTTATTTTTGTGTTCATTGCATGACCATTTAGGATGATAATAATCATCTGAGCCCAAATTTTTATTTTTTGGTTTATGTTTTTAGAACCACTTTTGCCTATTGAATTGTTTAATCATGCTGTGTTTGAGCTTTTTCAAGATTATGTTGATTTGATGTATGTTATAATGTTGAAGTGTTAATATTGCTGCCACTTACTAATCGAGTAAGAAAGTTACTTGCTTTAAATTACTCCCTCCTTTCCTATTTGTTAGGGATTTTTTTCCCGAAAACAGAAAATCTTGAATTAAGTTCGTCTTTTCACTATTTGCGAGCGGGTGAAATGGAGGGAAGATAAGGTATAAGAGAGTAAAATGAAATTGCATAAAAAATGGTGCCAAAGTTAATGCCTCTTAATGATTTGTGTTGATTTATATCGAGTAAAAGGGTGACGGGGACTTGTTGTCTTTGCTGTGTTATCATTTCTGAAATGGATTTGTTAACGAACCAATCTTTCTAGTGTAATAGGGTGTATGCAAATCTATAGCTAATCCGTGTTTGTATTTAGCTTAATTAAGGACGTCTCCCCCTTTTTTGATCAAGTAGCTTAAGTAAATGTCACTTAAATTAAACGATGACTCAACATAGGGCTGATTGGAGACGTCATATTGATATAGCTGATTCCACTTAGTGGGATAAAGCTCGGTTTGATTTTTCCTTTTTTCTCTATATAATCATTGTACTTCGTTGTTTCTATTTCATGCTTCCATTGAGTGATCGTTTACTGATTAGGTAGGAGTAATGATAAATTATCTATGTAGTGAAAGCGCTGAATGAAATTAAAGCTTCCCTTGGATGGAGAGTGGTTTATGCTTGGGTGGGTGATGATCCTTGTGGAGATGGTAATTTGCCCCCTTGGTCTGGTGTTACATGTGCCACAGTTGGTGATTTCAGAGTTGTTACTGAACTGTAAGTGCAATTTATCTGTCAATAAGGTCTTTTGTACTTCTTTGAAAGAAAATTTTGTCATGAATGTATATTTTATGCTTTCGAGGAAATTGCTAACCCTTCCATTTATTTTGCTACAGTGAGGTTTATGCTGTTTCCATTGTTGGCCCTTTTCCTACTGCTGTAACCAATCTTCTGGATCTTACACGGCTGTATGATTTTCTTCTTTACAACTTCTTGTCTAATTAATAATCAGTCGCCTTTTTGTCATTATTACTGTGCACGGACATCCATTATCGAGTTTACTGCTAAGGTTTATTATTTTGTTTTTTTCTTAACTATATTACATATATCTTTTCAAACCTTCAAACTTGTTGTAATGTAATTCTTAAGCCTAATTCTTCTTCTACTTCTGTAGTTTACTAATTTTTCAAACTTTATCTTGTATTGTATTATGGCAGGGATCTTCACAACAACAAGCTTACGGGTCCTATTCCTCCTCAGATTGGACGTTTAAAGCGACTCAAGATACTGTATAACTTCTAATCTCTGTTTTGAATATTCTTCAGCATTTAACACGAAACTGGCTACTTCTTCCTATTAGGTTTAACGATTAGTCATTCTGAAAATTTCTCAGTAGGTCGAAGCATTCAGTAAGGCTAATCACATGTGGCCTCCAGTAATAACATGAATGATTACTTTTTTTACTGTCTAGGTGTCAACTTTGTTCCAATGGTAGATAATTCAAGAGTTGTCATCTGGCTCATAAAAATGTAGCTGGGTAGTGTGAATCTGTTTTTCTGTTTGAGAAACAAACACTGATATTTTGAACTGCGGTTGTACAAAGATTCCTAAATAGTTCCATCTTTTCATCCGAGGCCACAGATTTTAAATGTACTTCTAGCAGTTAGTTATAATTCAAAATGACTTAACACAGTTTTAATTAATGGTATACAAATCCACAAATGCACACCTAGTTTGACCCTTTTTTCTGGCTAGCAAAGACAGAAATCTCATCTTTATATTAATGCATAGAATATTGGGTACTCTACAAATTTCCAATTTGTTTTTTCTGCATGCCTATAACCAACTTATTTTGATTTGGATTCTTGTAATTTTTAGCATGTGCTTCTTTTTCTTTCAGTCCTTTTAACCAGATATGGTGGTACTCTAGGCGTAGCCATGTTTCTTCTCTTTTTATGGAAACATAAGTAATGAGTTTTTTCTTACCATGCATCATGTAGTCTTTTGTGTATCATTCCATAGTTCCTAATTTTTTCTTGTCATTCACTTCAGTAATTTGAGGTGGAATAAGCTGCAAGATGTCATTCCTCCAGAAATTGGTGAATTGAAGCAGTTAACACATCTGTAAGTGGTTTCTTATACCAAAAACCCCTCAGTCATCAAATTCAAAGTTCTATAATTTTTAATTTTATGTGAAATTTCTTTCAGATATCTGAGTTTCAACAATTTCAAAGGGGAAATTCCAAAGGAGCTTGCAAATCTTCCTGATCTTCGATATCTCCATCTGCATGAAAATCGTTTAATTGGCCGAGTTCCACCTGAATTGGGAACTTTACAAAATTTACGACACCTGTAACATTCTGCCTTTTAACATGTTCTATTGTGTTTTTGTCTGACTGAGTCCTGCCTATTCTTACTGTTTTGGGTTTTAAATCTGGTATCAGGGATCTAGCCAACAATCATATAGTTGGAACTATTAGGGAACTCATTCGTTATGAAGGTTGTTTTCCAGCTCTTCGAAACCTGTAAGTTTATGTAAGCTGTTATCATATGAAGCTAGTGGGTGGTAACTTCATGTAACCATAAATTCTGTGCTCATTTGATAAAATTTTCACTAACTTATCTTTCACAGTTATTTGAACAACAATTATCTTACTGGAGGAATTCCAGCGCAGCTGGCAAATTTATCGAATTTGGAAATTCTGTAAGTTTTTATATGCATGTATGTGTAATGCATACACTATTTACTCAAGGTGTCTCGTTTATTTTCTAAAGGTGATTGATTTGTCTTTTAAGATTATTAATCCAGTTCAATTGCTTAATATCGATTGCAGATACCTATCGTACAACAAAATGTCTGGAATAGTACCTGCCACTCTTGCTCAAATTCCTAAATTAACTTACTTGTATGTACTTCTGCAGACCCTTATCTACATTCTTCTGTCTATTCTGAATTTGGCAATGTATTAAATTTCCGTGTTCAACAATCTAATGGTTCTATCGTTTCAATAAGTGAAATAAAAAAGGCTGATGATGGTTATCTCATAGCGTGCCTGAATCTTTTGCATATTCAGGTATTTAGATCATAACCAATTTTCTGGGAGGATTCCTGATGCTTTCTATAAACATCCATTCTTGAAAGATATGTGAGTTTGCATCCTTCAACTTAATCGTTGTAGTAACGTTTCATCAATAACGAAGTTGCTTCTGTTTTCTTCTTTTTAATGGAATGTTTTTCACAGGTACATTGAAGGAAATGCATTCAAGGATGGTGTGATTCCAATTGGAGTCCATAAAGTCCTCGAACTTTCTGACACGGATTTCTTATTTTAGATGACTATTCTTTTGGTCTTAGTCAATATTCGTAATAGATATAGTTATGTATTGAAATCGACATTGAACATTATTTGAAGATAATTATAGATCGTTTGCGGTTTGGCTTGCATTCTGGGCGGATATGGATTATCTTATGTATGGTTATAACTTTATATTCTACTGCCTCAATATTGTATTAGATAGAACTGAACTGTTGTCAAGATCGGCAGCTCGTCAGAAATCATTTTTGAGGGGAGGAACACCGAAAAAGTTGTTTCCCTTGGTAACTTAATGAATAATTGTATGAACTAAAGGCTCCACTTCCATTTGTTATTGAAAGTTGAGTGTTATAAGGGATAACTTAGAAAATTCTGTTTGGAGAATCATCATAGTTCCAACCCAACAAAGTAAAATTCAGAAACAAGAAAAAAAAATCGACGAATCAGGAAAAAAGGTGTTTTAAGGTATGACAAAACTTTTGAAGAAAGTAATCATGTGAAGAAGAAAAGAATGCTTTGCTCAACAGTCCTAAGATTCAAGCCAAGTCTTGAGAGCAAAGCATATGAAACCTTCCTTTCTCCTTTAGCTCTATTCCAAGCCTACCTTCCATTAGAATAACAATTACTTTGTTGCCACAGTTGTTCATTTAAGAACCCACATTGGCATTACTCTCATTTTGAGGATAATCCACACAGTAATTGCAATCTCCAAATATGGACTTCTTGTACAAACAGATGAGGTATTGACAACTGTTTCTACTGCCTCATGCAGATAAAAGTTGCCTTTTAGATACCATGAAATTACTTCTTTTATTTTTCTGTTTTGCTACTAAAGTTTCAGTAGTAATATCGGCTTTGGTTCCCATTATCAATAAATGGAGTGTCACAATCATTGTTTAACGATAATATTATTAGTTCTCCAAAATCAATAATTTTCTTCTGGGTGTTTGATGTTTTTGTCTTCCAACCAGGGGAAGACTTTCTGATACAGAACAAGAAAAGGAAGAAGAGAGCAGCACAACAGACAAAAAAATACCACCCCAGAAATCTCAATCTTTCAAAGGAGGTACACAAATAATACAATTGCCTCTATTATAAAATGCCTACATCTATAGGAAGGGAGAAAATGAGAGACCCTTAAGTTGTGAGCTGACAAGAAACCATGATGATATGATAATTTTGCAGTGAAGAGAACTCCAAGCTGGCTACAGAAGCAGTTCTCCAGACAAATTAGTCGCGATTACTCCAAAGAAGGCGATGAGTATCAAGCTGCACTCGCTGCTGCTGCTTTCGCCATTCAATCTCTTGAAGAATCCCAAAGTAGAGCTCGGAAGAAAAATGCTGGTCCTGTTCTGGTTAGTAAACCAGATGACAAACCAACAGGCCTAGAGCGTCGTAGGACACGTTCCGTGAGTTTTTCAGGTAAGGATGATGTTCAGTGGTTATGCAATATCTTTGTTACGTCATCTTTATCTCCTCTTCACAACAATTTACAAACAGATGAAGTTCCAACAACAATACCAGACATCACAGATAGCAGAGTTCCAGTAAGACCAGAAACTATGGGAAAACTGGCTGAGAAAGTTCCATCAATCAAGAAAACATCAACCTTGAAAGAGCACTTCAGCAACAAAGTGAATGGTGAAACAGAAAATGAGGAGGGTGGTAAAGCTACTGGACATCCTCCATCGGTGAAAAAGGCTTCATCATTCGGGGATACAAAACCTGGAACTTCCATCCCGAGGCCACCTCCCCCACCACCACCTCCTCCAACTAGACGAATCACACCTCAGATGGACAGAACTAGAATTCAGAGCTCAGTCAAGTCCGGAACCTATCATAGAGAAGCAGATGCATGGGAAAAAAATGAGCTAACTAAGATCAAAGAGAAGTAATATGAGAATTCTATACCGAATACATTATTTTCACAAACATCCCTGGTCTAAAAGTGCTTGCTCCAACACCATCTGTTTAATTGCTTTACAAAATATGGTTCATAATTCTTCATTCCACACTCACAAAATGAATTCTGTTTCCAGGTATGAGAAGATTAGCTCCACTATTGTTAATTGGGAGAGCAAGAAAAAACTGAAGGCAAAGCGTAAATCAGAGGTGAAAGAGGTCAGTCAGTCTTTAACACTAGCTTCTCCATCGATACTAGTCAGACCGCACGGAAGTTTAGTTTTGTGCTTCTGCAGGCTGAACTAGATAAGAGAAAAGCAAAAACACTGCAAAATTATCGCGAGCAAGTTGCAAGGGTTGATAACATTGCTGCAGGAGCAATAGCACGAGCACGAGAAAATCAAAGAAACGAAGAACTTAAGGTGAAAGAGAAGGCAAATAAAATAAGAGTAACTGGAAAACCACCAAGCTCATGCCTGTGTTGCTAACGTTGTTCACAAAATTTCTTCATATTTGTGTATTCTCATCAAACATTCTTAGCTGAATCTACCTTCTCCTTCAAATATATCCGAGAAAATTATTTGATACAAACAAAACGATGTTCTATTAAACTATTGATATTAAGCATCAATTTGCATATATAGATCTAATCAATCTAAAGAATTTCTATGAATACACAGTATAGTTCTTCTTATCTCAGTTCGGAAACAGTCACTCTGTTATCACATAGATAAGGTTGCTTACAATACGACCCCCTTATCCCGCTTAGACGAGAGCCCCTTAAGATGCATTAGCGCATGTTGCTCAGGCACCAGGAAATGGATGGCTTCGTTAGCAGCATTTCAGTTCTTGCAAAAGCGATATCTCTGTCACTCATGGAGATGTCCATAAAGGATGACACAGAACCATCGTTAATGTCTGTAAAGAAGAAGTAACGTGTGATCTTAAGGTCACTCTGTTCATTATAAATCGACATCAAATCAAATGATATTTAGGTCAGCTTAACATAAGTTTCAACGTATCTAATTAAAAGCATAACTTGATCCACAATATTAATGAAGAGAACTAGACAGGTTCTCAGAAAAAGTGCAACTCGATGAAAGGGATAATCATTGAAAAGATAGCCAGTGGAATGCTTTCATACTCACTGTCTTGGTTTTAAAATAAATTACTACTGAAAATGACATTCAAACTAATAGAAGAAACAATGACCCAGCATTCAAGCCTAGACAGATTTAAAGCACTGACAACAGATAATTACATCATCGTCACAACCACCACAACTCCAGATAATAAGAGGACCACTTCATGCAACGGTGGGTAGATTTCTCCGTCAACAGAAGTTCCCACAGGCACTTTTTTAGTACAGCACCATCAAGAGTGGAATGCATGAAAGTTCAGAGCCAGAGTATATGTTATGTGGTGATCTCCCTTGCAAGCCAATCTAAAGCTGGATATGCAAAATATAACACTAGGAAAGACGGAACCCCAAAGAGAAAAGTGATGAGCAAGTATAGCATTAGTGTGACTGCACTTGTGGGAAGTACAGCGAAAACAAACAGAAGAAGTGCAAAGATCAATGGAATTCTGGCAGTCAAGCGGAATAAGAAATCGAGGGACTTCTGAAGAGATAGATGTGGCCTCTCAATTGAACGACTGCTTCTGACGTGGCTCTCATCGCTGACATTAGACCCAACACGTGCTAGACGAGTTCTCCGGTGACTAGAGCCACATGATTGATTTCGAATAACCTGAGTACAGCGTGGTGACCACACAAGCTGATCATCCCCACAGAGAGCCGAAGGAGACTTTCCTCTGTCACCATTTCTGCACTCCACCATCCACAAAAGAAAGAAATTTTTGCTAGGGAACTTCAAATTCCCCTTGTACAGCAATCTTAAAGTCAACAAGTTGCACCATGGGCAGGCAACAAAAAAAGGAATCTGAATTTGTTGAGTGGAAAACTTGATCCCAGCCCAGTGTAGTCCGAGGAGACAATTCTTGCAGAGTGTATGGCCACACCATAAGACATAGGGCACATTTTCAACAATATTAAAAGATTCCCAGCATATTGGGCATTCTAGTCCTTCTTCAGTGCTAGAAGAATCTGAACAGGTTTCATCATCTGAAGATTCTTCATATATTTGAGAGGGCTTCAAGGATTCTTGCTTTGACCCAAATTTCCCAAAGCCATGTGAAAAAGATTTCCACATAATAATCACCAATTAGCAATGTCGTAAACCCTGTAGAACAAACTCAATTACAGATCGTGATTTCTACACAAGAAAATAACATGCACAAAAGTAACAGAAATAATACAGAAGCTCAAAATAAAACTTCTTCGACTTTGATGTACTTAACTACTTATTAAGTATCTGTTCAGACAACAACTTGTGTACCACTAACATTCATACCAGATGGAAACATTCAACAATGAAAACATATTTGACATGTCTCGTTACCATCTCACGTGATGGGTTAAAAACTCCATCAAGAAACTCTACACGATAAACACAAATCCACTCAATACTTCTACAACAAATTAAACAAAACAAAACAAAAAAACTGCAAAAAAGCTTATAAAATACAAAAACGTAACCTTGTCTCCCCGTGCCTTTATTTTTCTCAACTCACAACCCCTCTCCATGTCTCCTTCTCTCCATCTCTTCCTTAGACACTAATGTTTCCCCACAATCTAGTTCTGGTTATCTCTTAATCAATATTGTTCTCAACACAAAAGGCTTCAATCGAAGTATTAACTTAGATTCTCTAAAATACTAGCTCATTTAGATAAAAAACTCTCTTTTTATTTGTATAATTTTTCAAATCGCGCACAATCTAGTCTCTTACAAGTTACAACACATACATAATTATCAGAAGAAAAACAGATGGAAAAAAGGCAACTGGCAAAACCCTATTTCGAAACAGCATCAAATCCAGCAGAACAAAAACAAAAATAGTAGCTCATTAGCTAAAATTGATCTATTTTTAGAGGGGGTTCTTTTTACTAATTTCTCAAATCACACACAATCTAATCTCTTACTACATCATTTAACAGGACAAAAAAAAAAATGCAAACTGATCTCCCTATTTCGAAACAACATAAATTGTAGAAGAAAATCAAATGTTAATATTAATACAATGAATTCATTGAACTTATGATTACCGAATTAACACAAAATTCAAAATAACATTCTAGAAGAAAAATTCTAAAATTTATAAACCCCCCATTTCAAAATAACATAAATTCTAGAAGAAAAAACAAAACATTAAAATCAATATCAAGAATTTATTCAAGCATTAACAATTTTAGCATACACTACTGTTATGAGTAAACATAAAAAAAAATAATAATAACCAAATAATGAATGTAAAATATGGAAAAACACCAAAATAAATATAAATTTATATGCTTACAATGGTGGAATTGGTGAAGGGAGAGATCAGAAGGAAATGACTGATAATTTTTTTCTCTCTGTCTCTCTCCTTTTATTTTTCTCATTTTGGCGTCTATATATACTTTTTTTTCCGGATTCAGCTCGACCTTAAAATCGAGCTTCGGACTCAACTCGATCTATATGGAATTTAGATGAATAGTTTTACGAGGCCTAGAAAGGCTCGAAAATAAAATCGATTGGGTATGAAATTATCATAATGAGTAACAAGTCCGGATAAATATATATACACAAAAACACATATCTCGCAATAAAGTAAAAGTGTAGATAATAAAATATTAAAAAGGCTGGATTTGTAAAATAGTTATAGGTAAATAACAAACTTCGCCAAATGGGTTAATTCCGACATGCATGCATATCAGAATAGATAAGCCCGCGATACCTGGCCTCAGTTTGGATGGAATTCTTTATCACACAATAGCCTCGAACTTAAAATGAAATAGACTAAAATTACTACTTAAATACTAATTTTAATTCTTTATATTCACAATTTTATTTTTCAATGCCAAATATTGATCATGTATTAATTTTTATTTATTATTCTAATAAGTATAAAAATCAATTACATTGTCTTAAATGAAACAACATTTGTATGCAATTTGATTTATGAAGAGTTTCATAATATTATTATATTAAAATATTTTATAATATAAATAAATAAAATGATTCAAAAATCAAAAAATAAATTAAATGAATTGAATTTTAAGTTTTTTTTTATGGATATATATCAAATTTGAGTTTAGTTGGAGGATGAGTTCAGAGGCTGTCCCTTCAAAATTTCATATATCAATATAGATAAGATCGGTGAAATTAAATTCACGACAATTCAATCCAAGGTACAGTGAAAAATTAGATATGAAATGACTATTTTGCCCCTAAATGAAAGTTCCTGGAAGGGGGGGAGGGGTAGAATAGTATTTTGATCCCTTGGAGAGTGATTTTAAGGAGGCATCTCTAGGCTTGGGAAAAAAAAGGAGATGGAAATTGAAGAGTCAGAGCTTATGAAAGCAGCAGAAGCAGGGGATGTAGATGTATTCAAAGCCCTCTCTCAACAACAACTCCTCAAAGCCCTTTCGCTTCGCAACCAAGATCACCGCTCCCTCCTCCACGTGGCAGTCTCTTCTGCCAAAATCAAGGTGGGGTATGAATGTATGATTAGTAATAGCACCTCGAATTGCAAAATACAGTACAAACTCCCGACTTTATTAATTTATAGACTTTTTACTGTACAATAATGACTTAAAGTAAATGCTACTCTCTCCGTCTGATTTTAATAAGTTGGTTTTTCCGATTTTGATTTCAAATTAATAATGTGTTATATATTTGTTTGGGAAAAATATATTAGTATGTAGTATTTTCAACATACTTTACTATGAAGTTGATAATTTTGATTCAAATCAATGTTTTGGTTGTCAATAAAGATGGTAAAGTTTATTAATTTGTTACCATTACAAGGCAAATTGACACCTTTACAATAGAGGGAGTATAAGTGAAAAGATGGCTTTTTAATGTTATTATTTGCTATACCAAGGTGTGCCTTTTGATTTTTTTTAGTGTTTGTTGTAAGGAGTAAGGGGCCTCAAAGTTCAAGTAATTTTGACTACTGAATATAGTGAATGCTTTTTTGTTTGTTGGTGGTTTTTTACTTTTGATCATGTCGTGTTAGTTATCATTGGAGATTCAAGTAATTAGTTGTAATTAGTTTCAGGGTGTGTTTGTTTTTTCGTCCAGAATTGGATTTGAAGGAAATTTGTATATAGTTTCTTCCAATTCCATTTTAATTCCAATTCCACGCAAGCACCTTCAGTGTAAATGAAAATGTCGATTTCCTCGTGAATGTTGAAAAACATGTAAACTTGATTTGTTATTCTGCTTGAAGTATTACGAGCTGATTAGCATTCAGCCAATGGAATGAACATTGAAGTTCGATAATTAATCAAAAAGTTTTCATTTAATCGGAATGAACTTCCTTGGACAAATTTCATTTTGGAATGTGAATAGCTGCATCTAAAATTTGAGTATATGACCTCAATACATGCTTTTAAATTTATTTGCTGATTTTGGTTACACACTTGCACCTTTAAGTATTTTTTTGCATAGATAGTGACTAAATTTGCAATGAATTAGGTGGTGGAGCTTTTGACGGCTGCTGAACCTTCAATCAGTGGTATAAACAGTGGTGATGAAGAGGGCTGGGTGCCACTGCATTCGGCTGCAAGTAGTGGGAACGCTGAAATTGTGAAGCTTTTGTTGGACAGAGGTAATGGAGTGAATACAAATGTATATTTCTTCAGTATATATGTCACTTCCCCTGCTTTAACCATCCTGTTACTCTTTAAGTCTTTTGATTTTAGGTTATTACTTTGTTCCATTATTAACTAGTATATGAGTATTCATCATATGATGAACGCATCCGGTTTGATCAAGTAAAGATGATTGATTAGAAGTCAAACGTATACCTACCCATCCTAATTAGTCATTTATAATGCCTTATTGCAGCAGCGTTATACCACATATTTTGACCCAAACATGGTAGTTCGCTAGAGTATTTTTAATCCGTAGTTACTACAACTCAGGTTCAAAGCATAATAGTTTAGTAGACAAACAATTTGATAAGATTTTATTGGAACTACTCATACCGCTAATGTGCATTGTTGCCATAAAAATAATGGTCTGCTGTATAGGTGCTGATGTTAACATAAAGAATGGTGGTGGGCGCACTGCTCTGCACTATGCTGCTAGCAAGGGTTGGCTCAAAGTAGCTGAAGTTCTTATTTCCGCTGGTGCAAATCTCAATGTGAAGGATAAGGTACACCTTGCTAGTTGTCAACAAACATTGATGAAAAATTGTTAAGTCTTTTCTCAACTCCAAATATTTCTTCTTTCAGGTTGGATGCACACCATTGCATCGTGCAGCTAGCACTGGGAAGTCAGAGTTATGTGAATTCTTGATTGAAGAAGGAGCAGATGTTGATGAAGTTGATCGAGCAGGTCAAACAGCTCTAATGACTGCGGTGGTGTGCCAGAACAACGAGGTAATTTATGCTATACTCCTCTCAACTAAGTACACCTGCCCGTCTTTTCTCGTTAAAGTATTGTTTCTTGCGTCTTGCAGGTAGCTCTCCTTCTTGTAAGGCATGGGGCAGAGGTGGATATTGAGGATAAAGAAGGGTACACAGCACTGGGATTAGCATCCAACGAACTTCGACCGAGACTAATTAATGCTGGTAAGGCAATGTTGGAAGGATGAAGCAATCAACTCGAGTAGTCAATTATCTTTCTTGATCTTATTGCAAAGACTTTGTTCCATACTTTATGAACTTTCAAATTGACCCCAAACAGTTTTGTACCATAATGGTTTTGCAAAGAGTTTTTCATGATGTTAGTTTCAAGCTTTTATATGTCAGACAAATCTGATCATATTTCTACAAGATTTGTTGAGTTAGGTTGACTGATTTATCTGTGCACATCACCAAGATGAATTCATATTGAAGTTAAGTAATTTTTGTCAAAAAAATCAAATAAACCATTTGTTTGCACTCTACTTTTTGCACATTATCCCATGAATAGTTTCAAAATTACTCATGATCACTTCAAAACATGTACCTAAAAGATCATAAGATCTTACCTAAAAATTTTCATGACCTAGAAATATGTGCATAATAAGAATGAGGAGCATAACATCCTACTCCATATTTTTGCACTAGCAAAAGCCTTCACTTTCTCCACAGGTTCCAACTCAACTTGCAGACCAAACACACATTATAATGAGTTTTACTAGTAAAAAAAAATTACAATATTGAGATTATCAAGCTTAATATATTAGTACATGACAAGCCACAAGTCACAACATAAAAAAACTGACAATAACATAACAACGGAGGAAGTCAGGGAATCCTCAGAAATGCATGATCTATTTTGAAAACTGTTGTGAAGATTAATGGACACTACAGAAACAAATCACAGATGTAGCACACAAATTATCATCATACACACATTAGCGTTGCTGGATTAAGAATCGAAGTAAGACACGTTGAGATTTTAGAGAGGTTTTTATTGATCGTTCTCTTCATTACATTGCACATTATTTCGTACTACTACTTCAATTTGATATAATGCAATGGACTTCAATTACTATATTCGGAATCATAACTACCCGAAAGTCCATATTTTGTTCCTCTTGATTTCCGATGCTGAATAATCAACGTAGATAGGGAAGATGTCCAAATTCCTGAGGGATTTTGTCGAAATTGTAATCCTCTTACCATAATTGCTCAAGGAATCTTCTGAAGCCGTCCACTGGTGAAATCCCAGGAACCTCAATTTCAAAACCTTCAATTCTGGTATCGAGGTGATCTTTCAGTAGCAGGGATGACTTGCAATTGAATTTGCAATGCTTAAAAGATTATCAGACAACCTTCCACCCTGAGGCAGTTTTGTTTTAAGTAACTCAAAACTCATTTTCTCATCGAGTCCATGAAGAGAATGAACCTTGGCATTAGTTCCTGAAGCAACAACCTCATTCCTTGTTGTGATGAGTATTCGACTACCTTGTTGGTCGTCTGGAAGATAACGTATCAAATAATTCCAAATATCAATGTCCCACATGCCGTCAAAGACAATAAGATATCTTTTCTGCCTTAACTTTCGATGGAGTGCATCAGCTAAGTCTTGTTCATATGATTATGACTCACATCTCCAGTGATGTGGGTGAGCCTTTTTGAGGTCCCCGTGGGCGTGGACCCGATCTTCTTCTCTCACAAGACATTTTCATGAAGAGTTTTGGAGCGTAGCGAAGTTTTGGAGACACTGCCACTGTGTCTCATTCTCAGGCCACTGCCTCCCAGTGTGAGGGCAAGTTTGGTCTGGGATGTTCGTGCTCTCGAGGGCACTCGTGCTCGTGCTAACTCCCGGTCTTATAGATGCCTTTCCCATTCTCACAGGTCGAGGATCCGACCAATTGATAGTCTGATTAATTTGGGACCACGACTGCTCGATCGAAGCCACTCATTGTGAAAGCTCGATTTATCGTAAACGAGGTAGAATTGTGTACTATCCGATTTCTCCTTACATCCCTCTTGACGGAAGCCTCTTAAGAGTCATTGGTAAGTTGTATGTATATCTTTTTTGTCTATGTAACCATGTGGACTAAAATCTAAATACTCCTATATACTCGGCAAAAAAAAAATCAAGGGTAAGAATGCAACAAATATAGAAATCGAAAATGTCAGTAAGTGCTAAAAACTCTAATATCACTATACCAGCATCAGCAATTTGAACAGTTGAAAATCCTTGGCATCTCATCAAATATATTGAGTAACATAATCTTTCAGAATTAATAGCATTTAGAAATTGAAAGGAAATAACATTCTGAGTACGCAGTGAACAGAAAAGGATGATAGGTAATGTAAATGCATTATCGATCTCCATCGCCAACTTCTATGCCATTATCTTGGCTGACCTTGCAAACAGACTGTCAACAACCTTGCCCATATTTGAAACAGTTTCCAGCGAGTCAGGATATATGGCATCTGTCTTGGGATCATCGAAAATAACGAGGCATCCAGCTCCCTGGTCGAGGGTACCTGCAAACTTCTTATCCAGAATCATTTGAGAGAGTTTCTTCTCGACATGATGAGAAGGCAATTCAATCAACTCAGCAATATGATCAATCTCGACTCTAGAGAATGGCTCGATTAACCTGCAAAGGTTTTGCTCGAGCAATGTGTCATAGAGAGAAGAAAGATGCCTGTGGACGATGGGATCTTCTTCTAGCTGGGCCTTGAAATCCTGACGAGCAACCTCGAAAAGCTTGAGAGAGCGTTTTGAATAGGCAGAAGCAACAGCTTTCATGGCATCGAGTTCTGGGCCCTGATATTGCAATCCCACCTTGGGGGATGATATTATCCCTGCGATATCATCAGCCTGATTCACCATGATTTTGCATAGCAACATATATTTAAGGCTAAATATGGCCTGAGGATCTGCGAGGGCATTGAAAGCCTCGAAGGCTTCAAAGAAATAACTGTAAGCAGTCTTATAGTCCTTCTCTTCTGCATGGAGGATCCCACTCTGTAAATCAATTGTGCCCTGCTGAGCTGGAGGCACATAAATAGCGTTGGCTGCAGTTCTTGCTGCAGTAAGTGCAGCCTTGGCTTTAGGAAGATTTCTAAGAGAAAAATGGAGCTTGCTCTCCAACAAGTCAATCTCCACAAGCAGCAGCTTGTCATCTAACTTCCTTACCTCCTTAACCAACCCGGACAAAAGGGCAAGTGCTTCTGTATATTCCTTGCTTTCCATCAAAAGAGCTGCAAGTCTAGCCTCAATTCTTTGACGAAGAAAAGTTCGCTTCTCAGCACGTGTCCACTGCACAATTTCCTTGCAAAGAGAAATCTGGAGACCAGCTGTTCCTGGTATTTTGGCAACTGCATCTACAATACCACGCACAATTTTTGCTGTTTTTGCTTTAGGGATCACAGAAAAGAAGGGCCTCAGTTTGGTGAGAAGACCCCTAAGTTCTTCAGCCTTATTCTCTTGTCGAAGAAGATCCGATAGATTCGTGATTGCCTGTTCTTTGATTCTTAATGCTTCAGAAGAAGATGAAGTGTCCTCAAGGACGCGATAAAGAATTGTGATGGCATCAGAAGGAGATAAAGCTTCCGAAGCCTGAATAAGTGACTCTGTAGTTGCTGGAAGATAAGATGAAGACATGATATTTGGCACAATGTTTTGCCTCCTACAATACAAAGAACAAGAATTAGCAATACAAAATAGTTTTCTAGTGTGGCCCATAAGTTGTTGTGTGATGATTTTTACTCCCTTGTATAATTTTTTATTTTATTTTACCAAACGACTCAAACAAATAGAAATGGACTAACTAGCCACTTTGTTTCCCTTTTAAAGAGTTATGGCATATGAAAGTCATGTGGCTCTGTTTTCACTAGCAATTAGTTCTTTTACTGTTCATCATATCCCTGGCTAAAGCCTCCATAAAAATTATGCTTTACAGAGAATGAGAGAGACACACCAACAGTTTATGTCTCTGAAAACATCAATAAACTTCACATGAAGGTAACTCTTCAGAACCTTAACCCTAATAACTTTCAAATCCACAAAATGCACAAATGTATATAACGTTAAACGTTTCACATTTTGCACTAGCATCACTCCATAATAACTTTCTCTGATGCAGTACAACCTTACAGGATATTACTAAACACACTGAGAAGTAAGAGATGTAATTCCTAAACAGCAGAGAAGTCTGTGGTGGCCATAAGTATACGATATGAACTTCTGAGGTACAGACATCTTCTTGTAAACTCACTTCACCACTTTCGAGAAAGATACTGCTTCTATACTCTCCTATACGACTAACAAATGGATTAGTTAGATTTTCAGTTCAGCAAATTTGCAAATAAATTAACATCTCGTTACTTATCCTGTTCCCAACCCAATCCCTCGTTCATAAACAAAATCCGTGTAATCTTTTCATCAGATTACATGGGTAAGAAAGGAATTTGTCTTCATCACCTCTATACCATGTACATCTACAATACCCAACCACCCCAGGCAGTATCACAACTCGGAACCCACTACTAGTTCGATAGGATAACAATAAACACTACTGCCTCCATCCCGACAAGATTGTCCATTCTGAGTATCAATCATTAAATTTTGCGTCCTTAATGGACACACATAACTTCGATTTGAATCAATATTATACTCCTAATAAACTACATCGAAAGTACTATCTTTTGATACACGTTTCACCAAATAATATACAACATATATAAATATATTCGAGTTCAAAATAAAAAAATCGAACACCAAAGATCAAAACATATACATTCCATTACACCAAGATGAGATTAATAGCAAAATTGAATTTTACTCCAATTCTTTTCAATAAAGATCCAAACTTTATAACTCAGAAACAATATATATAAAACCCATCTTCATATTTTCAGTCATATGGACTCATTTCATGATTCAAATACTTTTCTTGAGTAATAAGCAAAGAAAACAATTGTTACACAAATTAAACCATAATAATTGAAATATATATTGATGAATATGTAGAACAACCTGAGAAATTTGGTGATTTATGCCTCTAAGCTTAGGAGACGCCCTTCAATTGTGGGAGATTTTAGAGGACAATTTGAGGGGTTTTTTTGCAGTTTTGTGTAATTATATTGTTTTTTCTTCTTCTTATTGCCCCTGTGATTATATGGTAATTGGGTTTTCCACCCCCTTTGTTTATGTTTTTGATAGTAGGCTTTTTTACATATAATTCCAGAATAATTAATAACGTTTCAAATAAATGATTTAACTTTTTAACTTAAATATTTAATTTGTCCTTGTATTATTTAAATATTCAAATTGTCTCTTGAACTATTTAAACATTTCAAAATTTATCATGAGATCAACTAGACATAAGGTGGCATACTAACAATAATTAGAATTTTGGCTTCAAATTTTGATCATTAAAAATATGAATTAGTTTAAAAATTAATCGAAATATTAAGATCTTTTTTTAGCTTTCAATACGAGTGTACGCTGCTATGAAGTACATCTTTCAATAGATAAATCTTACATATCATAATTCATACCGGTACGATTCTTCTATGAAATAGTAAATTAATACTATTACGCCTTTTTAAAACAAGAAAATAGAATTTTATTTCCAACTAAACATAGCCTTTAGTTTTTGATATCTAGTGCATATATTTTCTACAAGTTTTACCAATGACACGTACACCTCTGGCTTTCCTTGAGACCTTACAAGAAAGAGCAAAAAATCTATAGATTCATGCTCAAGATTCACTACTATTGACTACTTCCCAACTACTACTTCTAGTTCCTTTTCCTACCCTCTAACCTCCATTTCCATCCCAAACAACCACGCAAACACAAAGATTCCACCCCCCATCCCCCAACCTTTCTTACATCAAGATTCATAGTACATGTATTAACCATATAAGAATCATCAAATTTCAAGAACTTTAGAAATAACAAATTTGAGTTACTAATATTACCTAATGGATTCACTTCCATATGTTCCACCATCTATTGCCCTTCCTCATACCACCCCCCTTAGCCACCACCATCGTCGGTTTCGATTATCTTTCCTCCAATCTAGCTTAAGACACAACAACCATGTTGGTGTTTATGGCCTTAGGTATAGCCAGAGGCCTTGTAGAGGAAAATCTTGCATGAAAATTTGGTCAAAAAGTAAGGAAGGGGAAGGAGAGGAAGATGAGGAAGTGGAGAGAGCTCTACATATGGATGGGACAATTCCAGGGACTTCAAATGAGTTTGTGAAACAGGTTTCGTCTAGAGCTTATGATATGCGCAGAAATCTTCAACAGACTTTTGATAGCTCTAGCTATGATGGTAAGCACTCAAATTCTTGTCTGATTTGAATTTGATCTTTCTATGATTATTTTAACATTAACCTGAAATATGCCTCAATACTTTGAAGAAACTACTTTTAACACTTCAGTGTCAAATAGACGTACTAGGATAATGGATTTTAGATACTACATAGTCTGATATAAAGAGACTATTTCCGAATGTTAGGTTGAAGACCAATTTTTGGTCTTGAGGAGAGCCGGCATCGAGAGCGCATCGAGACCAGGATTCTCGATGGCCAAAAATAGGCCGCTCTGTATAGAGCTGTTCGAGAGCTCATCTAGAGCATGTCGAGGGGATAAATCGAGCCGTGGTCTCGATAGTCCTTATTTGGCCGATTTAGGCGGGTTTTGTGCTGAAATGTTTTCATTTTGCTGAGAGTGGGTTAGATCTTTCTTATATATGTAGAGACTTTTCACATATGTTTTAGTAGCCATGAAATTCATCTATCACCATGATTTCTTGAGAGAATATTGAATGCATGCATTAATAATATTGTGGCTATGATCGAGAATATTGTCTTTATAAAGTATTAACTGATTGATTGTTTGGCTTGATGGTAATTGTAACAATCTTAGAATTTGGTTTTTATAAAGTGAATATCTGCTTGTGATATGAGGCGTCGCTTTTGGCATTGAAACTTGTATAAATTGTGTGTTATTTATTTTCACATTTACTTAAATCATTTATTTATTGATTGCTTAGATTTGGTAATTAGATTAGGCCTATAATCACAACACCGAATTGATCCAAATTCTATTGATCAATCAATATGGTCCATTAATTATGTTAATCCAAGTTCAAGATTTGATTTCTTGGTTGTGTTGAACTATAGGAATTTTATTAAGAGATGATGGTTATCATTTTGAAATCCTAATTATTGTAATCTTTGTAACTTCTCATAGTACTGGAGGCCAATCCATGGAGGGAATCTTCAAAACCAGTTTATGTACTTACACAAAGGGAAAATCAATTATGCACAATGAAAACTCGACAAACTCGCAGGTAGGTTCTTGTTCATGAGTCTAACTTACAGATGCCAAATTCTTGCTCGCTTGTGCTTATGTGCTTTGTGCAGCGAAGTTGAAAGAGAGCTCGGACAACTATTTTCCAGAGGAAGAAAGACACAGAACACCAGTAAACAATCAGGCAAAGGCATGAAATTTCAAATGCTCGTTGAGGATGTCAGAGAGGGGATCCTGGTAAGTGATGGTTATGCTTGAGATAAATAGTAGTACGCCACTGCTAGTTAATATCGATAATTCATTATACATGCGAAGTAAGGAGTCTCAAGTTTGTACTGAAGTCATCAAATCACAAAGCCGAAATACTTGTGACTTGGCGCTGAATTGGCACTTCAATTCAATGCTGCCATATACATAGTATATCCGTTAGACCTTTCAATGAGTAATCTATACATATCTTAGGCGTGTAGGTGAAAAAACTGGTATTGAAGAAGTGACATCAATAATCCCTCGAGGGAAGAAATTAGTACGGCCTTCTCCTACATAACCTGAAATATGCATAGATTGTATGTGTCAAATTGTGAATGTTTTTGCTTGTGAATGTTTTTGCTGATAGAAAATGTTTACTGCTAGTCATAGATAATATGCAAGTATAAAATACTTAATTGTGAGTAAATCACAATCTGAATGAGTTTTTTCCCATTTATGGTTGTATGTGTCAAATTGTCGATAGGACTATATAAGGCTTGAGCCTTACCAAACTTTGAGGGTTCTAAGCAATTCATATGCAGACTTAATATTTCTGATCTAGTCTTAATTAGTCTTTGCTAATGGACCGTGTCCATTTTGCTTCAAGATTACCCCGCTCGAAAAATCCGGCTCGAAAATCCGCTCAAATCTTAATCGAGCGATACTCGAGTAATTTTTTTTACTCGATGGTTTATTGAGTAACCCGGTACCCGCTCGGATATTACTCGATAAAAAATAAAATAAAGTATTATATATTATGTAAAATAAAATAATACTAATTTCTTGGACTTCAAATACAAAAAGACAAACAAAAATTCTTAAAATATTGTATATTGTAAAAAATTAAATATTACTTCCTTAAAATACAAACAAAAAAGCTCAAATTTGCTAAAGGACCGGGTAACCCGGTACCGCTTATTCTGAGGCTCAAAAACCCCGGCTGCGATACCGCTCGAAAGGTGTCGGCGACAATCAAAATAATTTTTTACTAGATTGCCGAGAGTACCGGAGGTAATTACCGGCTTCAGTAAGAAAACCGACTTGAGGTAACCGGTACCGCTTCGTACCGGCTGGAATTGCTCGCACTAGTCTTAATAGAACCTTGTCAAAATATACTCAAATAAAACATATTGAATAAAAGCTTTCAAGCAGAGCCAAGCTCACCTCAAGTTTCAACCCAATCCTAATGGAAAAAGATAGAAATTCAGCAGCTAGCTTGAGCCGAGCTTGACCGATCCCTCCAGTTAGGCCTGGTCGTAGAGCCTTGTACATGCTCAATTCGCATGAACATTTTCATGCCTCTTGCACTCTATGGACACAAAGGTAGATGGAAGTTGATGGCATATGTTATGCTGATAGCGGTTAGAATTATGAACTGAAAAGGTCATGTCATTTTTCTCTCTAATAGGTTTTTGAAGATATAGACGAGGCAGCAAAATACTGTGACTTGCTAGGTGGCCAAAATTGTGAAGGTGTGGCAGAAATAGAAGCCTCATCGGTATGTACTATTTTCAAAGTTACTTCAAGACTACTATAAAAAGTTTACAAGTAGCCATTTGGTTTGCAGGTATTTGATCTATGCAACAAGATGAAAGCCCTTGCAGTTCTGTTCAGAAGAGGAAGAACTCCACCTCTTCCGGAAAGCCTCAAGCAAAACTTAAGAGCACGTAAACGCTCCCTTGAAGACCAAGAAGATGTTTGATTAAATCAAATATCATCATTGGATTAAGTAAATAGCACAATAGCAATACAAATTATTCTTGTTATAAATCTCATTGACAATATGACTTGCTCCATATAATGGTTGTTAGATCGATCATTATACTAATGTTAATCCTCATGATTACGTGTTATTTGATTACATTCCATATATTGCTTATATATATTCAGGAATTTGATTTTCTATAGAGACTGGAATCTGGATCATTTGGTATGAAACATTGACATCACCATACCCAATGCCTCTAAGTGACTCCCGCCTAAGTAGGGTAAGGGGTGTCGAATAGTACTCAACCTTGTGTGAACGATATCTCTGTGTGGGAAAATGTATTATTGGTGTCCTTGTAAGGAAGAACAAATGCAAGAACTACTGACCAAAGCAACCAACTCAAACATGCCTCAAATCCTCAATTGATGATCATAACAAATGATTACTCAAATGATGAATTTAAAGTCAGAGACTAAACTGTTAACGCTTAAATGTCAATATCAAAGTTTATCAAGAAATAGATAGAAACAGCCAGCTTAAATCATCAACTACAAACAACTAGGCAAAATAATCTAAATTCAGATTTGCACCATCAATTTAGATAGCATAGTTCAATAAACATATCAATTTTCTACAACATTGTAGAGTAAATAAATATTCCAATGTGAGACTCATCACAATTATTAAAAAAAACTACATGATAGTTAACAATTTACCTCAAAAGACCCAATCTTTGAGTCCAAAATCCTATGTATACATAATAAAATCTCAATCTTGCTAATTCAAGATGCCACCTTTTGCTCAGAACCACTTGAACTTGTTATTTCCTCAACTTCAATAGTTGCCACAGATTCCACATTCTCCATTTCCTTCTCCACCTCCCTGACTGCCTCCTCTTCGACCGCCTTTTCGGCTAGTAAAATGGGTCCATAATGATCAGGATTTGCCTCCATACAATCCTTCAAAGCCTTGGTAACACTATGACACTTGTCAACAATATCTTCTTGATTTTTCTCACCTTCTTCAACACACTTCTCCCACTCAATAAACTGGTCCCTACACCCACCTGCCTTCATAAACAAACAAAACCCACATTCTGATTCTTCCTCCTCTTCTACTAAAAGTTCAGTTTTTTGTTGATTTTCATCAAGAACAGGGTCATTTTGAGTGGAATTTTGGTGGGGTTTGGGTTGTTGGGTATCAGTTTGAGGAGGGGAATTTTGGGTTTGTGATGGATTTGAAGATGGCATAGTGATGAGGAAGGGGTGCTAGGGTTCTTGGGTTTAGCAGATAAGGACAAGATACTAGGTTGTTTTCTTAAACCCTTCTGGTTAAACCGTAATGGTATATTTCTGAGCTGTTATTTACACACAATGTTTGAGGGGTGAAATGACTATTTTGCCATTCTATTTGTAAATATGATTGTTACAAAAATTATGTTTAGGGGTAAAATAGTTATTTAAGTGTTAAAAAACACTATTTGGATGAATACGAGATGAGGGTAAAACATGAAAATTAATTTGATAGTCGAGGTAAATGTTTACAATTTTGTTTGGAGTTTTGTTAATTTTCAAGGTGAATGAGGGTGAATTGTATTTAAAAATAACTTTTATCTTTGATTGTTCTAGCTTTCGAGGAGTAACAATTTATCGTGAATATTTATGCATCTAATTCCCTAATTGAAATAATTTTTAAAATTTTTAAATAAAATGAATGAGGAAATTCACCCGATTTTTCTAGACAAATGAATCATAATGTTAGTTATTAGAAGGTACAGTAAGATCTTTTTTGTTGAACTTAATAACTTAATATATTTGTGTAATGAGACTCCATCTCAAGTTCTAAAACGGTCCCGGTAAGGATTGGGCTAGAAAACTAATAGGATCCGCTTCGATTATTGCCTCGAATGATCAACTATTTGACCAATAGTTGAGTTGTATCACTAACAACTAATTTTATTTTTATTATGAACAAAGTGAATAAAATCGAGTTGTAAATTTCAATCTGGCACTGAGTCAAGCTTAGATGCTGTTCATTAACAACCCTAGTCATGTGTAATTAAGTCGAGATGATTTTGGTGTAATCTGAAAAGAAGAATTTTTAATATTATTTATGAAAGGGGTGAAATAAAACCATTTGAGGGAAAATTCACTTGATGTATATGTTTTTATCGAATGTCGAAGTGGATCATTGTAGAAGCTATGAGTCTCGGCGTTGTGATTTATGAGATGTTGCCTTGTTGATATCTTGATCAAGCTAGGCAGAGGCTTGCGGCGTATTCATCACAGAATCGGCTAAGTGGCGTGGGTCAGTGGGAGGCCCTAAGTGAGGCCCAGATCAGCACAAGTCCCGTGAGGCCAAATCTCTTTTAAGTCGACGTGGTCGTATCATACAGCCGGCTACTGCAGCCAGCTAAAATTTCTTTATGTCTAGTAAACGGCGTTGCTTGACATTTTGCTATGAAGCTCCATAAAATTTCAGTACCGTGATTCTATCACGAATCGAGTGTCATGCTCGAATGTTAAGTTCTATAAAGACAAAGCGGCCTCTCGAGCCCTGGTCATGTGAGAAAGGTGAAGCCTTGAAATCACGAGATAAAATTTAGTACATAAAACATCGACTCACAGTGCAGAGTGGTCTTAAGCAATCGCTATGACGTTCTGCCGATCGCGTCCCATCAGTGACCGACATAGACGGAGGTAATCCAAAGACACGTCTCAAGGTCGAAATGCAGTAGGCACGGAATCTGTTGCTAAGGCTCATTTCGAGGGGATTATAAATTACGAATGGGTCTCGAGTCAGAAACCGAGGCGGGGCGTGTCAGGCTACTTGCAGGAGCACATCCAAAATCAAATTAGAATCAAATGAGAGTGGTACCAGATCGAATCGAATCAGAGCCAAATTTCTATCAGAAACCAAGCTCAAACCAATCAAAATCAGAAGCTTCTATCAGAAGCTCGAGTCAAACAAACTGAGACGTCTATGATCGTCGATAATGACAGGGATCCCATGGTTTAGGCGGTCGATCCTCTTGATTTAATAAGCATATCTTGAGAATTTTACTTTCTGATGGATTTTATTTTGTCTTTTCATCATAAATATAAAATTCTTTGCTTTGCGTAATCCTTTGATTGAAATTTTGATAACTCGATATAAATTCCAAAAAATAGTATATGATGGGATCGAGTTGCCGTTAATTTCATCCCTCAAACAAACACAACCTAATTAAACTTTTTAAATTTCCTCAACAAGGACTTGACAAAACATAAGTCTGTTAGCTAAATAAATATTTCCCTGACTTCAAAGTGTAACTTCAATTATTCATTTGAAGAGACATTCTACCAAGTACCAACACAGAATTTGAGAGAAAAAGCTACAGTTTGTGTTATGTAGTCCTATTTAGCATTGCTTCAATTAGCTCAAACAATACAAATCTGAAACAATTGTTTACTCTATGCAATACACTGATTATTGCTTTGTTTAGCTTCTGTGTATCTTTATTACCATTACATAACTAAGTAGACAACATTTTCACTAACATTAACTCATATTTCCTTCTGATACCGCCAACGCCTTCTGTCTCGTTTACGATCAGTAACCATATTGTACAAAACTAAGCAGATATGATGGCGGAGGTGATCGCATTACTTGCACTTCACTCAGTATACAACATTTTCACTAACATTAACTCATGTTTTATTCGCTGCAGTACCAGGTATGCCAGTACCTTCTCTGCGTTTACTCAATCGCGTTTACTCAGTCTACAAAGTTTTTAACCAATTCGTTTCAGTCTTGCAAAGGCTGTTCCCTCTCTCTTTCTTGTGTTTTTGATGTCAATTGCTCGAAAGGGAGTCATCGCTAAGCCCTCTTGTCTTTCAACAGTATAGGCCAGTAGTAATCCTTGTGAGTAAGGCAACATTTTGTTAAGGCTAAATAAGCATCAGAACACTTGCTCTTTCTCAATTCATCATTATGCTGGAATTGTGCAACACATTTATGCACCTCATTGAATTCTTCACTGCATTTTCCATCTCTCATGAACTTAAGGACTGCAACCTTAGTCTCGATTTTTCTCTCTCGTTCATCCTCCGCTATCAGCTTCAATTTATTCCACACTGAGAAGTTCACAGTTGTCTTCATGGTTGTTGGTTGATCATCACATCAGTATTGCATAGTTCCACAAAAAATAAGCCTTCTTGACAACTTGTCACGTACTGAAAGAACAAGCACTTCCACTACAGAGAACAGAGGGACTTCTCACGGCAGCATAAAAAACTAAATTTCACAACTGGCTTTTCGCTTCCCTATTGAGTCAAAAAAAATTATATTTTTCTGGCTCTTTGTAGTATATTGAATTATGCTCAAAATTTGGCTCATTCTGGCTATCTACTTCTTATACTGATTTGAATTCTGATTGTGACTCGTTACAATTTCCTCTGCAACCTCTTGGTTGTAGATGGTGTTCAACTTACGCTTAGGCCGAATTATAGCAATGGCGTCGAGACATGTTAAACAACATCAAAAGGAAAAACAAAGAACAACTCACATTGAAAAAAACAATTTTGATCCTAAACAACATCATGAGGGGAAACAAGAACAGTGGCGGAATCGGGAATTCTGGGATTTTTATATAAGGGCGGATAAGCATATCTATCTTTATAAGACAATAATATGAAAATTTAGGGGGTGAACAACATAATTTTTAAAATAATAATTATTGTTTTTACAAAAATATTTAATAAAATTAATTTTTTCAAAAAATTCATGCCCCTAGTTCCTCCTCCACTGCAAAGAACAACCCACATTGAAAAATCTTATTTTGATCATAAACATTATCAAAAGGAAAAAACAAAGAACAACCCACATAGAATTTATGCAAATACCAGAAGAAAAATTCATACAACCCAAAAATTGGAGATCATGGTATCTTTGACAGAAAGAAATATAATTTTTGCAGACATATTAAGGTTACATGAAAAACTATAACAGCATTTTACAAAAAATAGAAAAATCAAAGAAGAGGTAAAATGAGGGGATTTACTAAGGAATAAATCGACATCCCAATTATATATGAATGAGAAGGATAACTTACCGTGAGATAAGAAATGATGGTGAATAAAAATGTTAGTTTTTCCCTTGTTTTGAATAATACTCTCAAGATGTAATAAGCTTTAGCATTTATTCATCACAGTTCTCAAGCTGTCTTATACACACTACGAATAGATTGTTTTTGTTAATTGAAATAATGATTTGTCGTAATAAAACTTACATCAACTAATACAACACAAATGGGGGCTTGAGTAGTCATTTCACCCCAATACTACACTATTTGGGTGTGTGTATAGCTAACGAGCATCTTATTTGGGGTTTGATGCTCGCATCAGTCAGATTCTGTTTTATGTGACCGTATATGCTACGTTTAGATTAATATTATAAGGCTTTACTTTTAACTTTTTAAAACTAAACCATACATATATCACGATATTAATGAAATTTAAGTTTAGTATATAAAGAGAACTTGTGTGTGGTGTGCATCATGGTCATCTGGCAATATTATTATTAGCTTTTTTCGTTTTTTTTTAAATTAAATAAATTAATCTTCGATTATTGATAAAATTCGTAAAATAATATTTTAGCGAGTCTTGATTAAGGGGGATAAAGGTAGCTTTAGAATTAATAATTAGTGTTTTTTGGTTTTTATTTTTTTATTTCTAGAATTATCAACTACTTATAGAGATTCGATAAATTAATCTCGGAGTCTACAATAAAGCTGCTTTTAAAACAATATTTTTTCAGTCTTTTTTTTAAATTATCTTACATTAAAAGCTAAATAAATTCATAAGCATAGCTACTTTTTTTTTAGGTACAACTTTTTAAAAGCTTTTTTTTTTGAAGCTAGATAAAGGTACAATACTCGATTATTTAATAAATTCTCTAAGATAATATTTTTGGCGAGGTCCGACTCGGGGAATAGAAGTGCGTCGTGTTTTTTTTCTTTCCTTTTTTTTTCTTCCAATTATCATTTCTCATAAAAACTGTTAAAATTAATCTTCGATTATTTAATAAAGCTTTAAAGAATAATATTTTTGATTGTTTGGTTTTTTACAATGAGAGTTCATAAATTAATAGTAGATTATTTAACAAACTATCTAATATAATATTTTTGGTAAATTAGAGGCTCGGGGATAAGTCTTCAAATTAATAATTACGTGCATATTTAGATTATTTTTTCATTTAGCTTCGATAAATTAATACTCGATTCTTATGTGATCGTATCTTGAGGGTTCGGGATAGAGTGCTTTAAATTTTGGTTCACTTTTAATATTTTTTTTTGCGATTATCAACTTCTGATATAGATTTGTCTACAAGATAATATTTTTTGGGTTGTCAGGCTTGGGGATAGGGTGCTAAATTAATAATTAGTGTTTTTTTCCGTTCCTTTTTTCTGATTATCAAATACATTGATAGAAATTCGATAGGTAATATTCCAGATTATTTATGGCTCTCACAGATAATATTTTTGAGAATTAGGTCCGACTCGGGATAGAGGCGCTAAATTAATAGTTCTCTAAAATTATAAGATAATACATTTTGATAATTCAGCTAAGTTTAAGCGACTCAAACTTTTAATTGAGAGCGAAACTTTTTTTATGTCATTAATTGTAATAAGTTGTGTGATTAGTAATTCTTGTAATAATTCGTTATTTTTGTAACTTCGTATCTAGATGAGTTTAAATAATATTAAATATTTTGGGCAAATAGGCATTGCAAAATTAGCATGAAGTACCTACTAGTATCGATTATGTAATGAAGTGATACAATGTTATATCAATATTAAATGTTTGAATAAATAGGCATTGCAAAATTAGCATGAAGTACCTACTAGTATCGATTATGTAATGAAGTGATACAATGTTATGTTTAGTTTTCTCAGGAACTCATATTGTACAAGGAAATTAAGCTGTTATGAGTACTTCAAGAATATTGTTGTTGCAGTGAGGATTGAAGAGAAACATAGCTCAACAATATATCCAATCTTGGTTCCCTACTTCAGTGGAAGATTAGCAACTTTTGCTCTGTAGGACCAATGCTTTTCAATTTTCCCTCCCAAAGAAGTGCCAACCCTCTGATCTTTCCTAGACAATGCATTCATTCAAGTCGATGTGGTCGGGCGACGAGTTCGGAATTCCATCATTGACCATCAAGGTACACTTATATCAGGAAGTTATGGTCTACCTTTGTTCGAGTTTGAAAACAAAGAAGGGTTCCATCTCAAACAATGTTGGATTGCATTTATCAACGGTAGAGTTCCCATACGCCAATTGAGCAAGTTTCAATCATGATCTCATTAGAACTTAATCATCTTTGTCATCACTCTCATCATCTGTGTCATCATGGTATAGGAAGGGGAGAGGAACCGACTTGAATGCTCTGTACTTCCCTACATTGTTCAAGTGTTCGTTCTCCAACCTATGAAGTAGAAACAAAGAATTAGCTCGGAGAGGTAGTAATGTGACAAATGAAGGAGACAATGCTTTGGAGCTTGCAGGACTGGAAAACGAAGAGGGTTACCTAAAGAAGTTCCACATGCCTCGGCGAATGATTTCTAAACATGAAAATAAGGTTGACAGGGCAATACCACTTAGCGAATGGATGTTGAACGTCAGTACCAATTGAAGCCAGGCAAATCTGAGGAGGACATCAAGAACCTGCAAAAAAGAGCCGCATAAGGAAAAAGCTAGAATAGCTCATTCAATTTTAAAAGTGAATAAAAAAAATTGTTTTTGTCTGTTTGATACATACCATAGCTAAAAAATACACACTTTTATTTGAAACAACAAGTTTATCTCTCAGGAACAAGTTTTTTGAATTCCTTTGTAGAAGTCCCCAGTCCCTCACAATATCCCAGTAAGTATTCGCCAAAGTTGCAATGACCGAGGACACCACAGCAAAAGCCTCCCATGTAACAGTTTTTTTAAGTTCGAAAGCTGTTCTAATGACAACTGCAATAATAGTTGATAAATATCTGAGACCGTTGAATCCCTGACTTGTGTCTTTCTCCTCAAAAAAACGACGAATACACTACAGAGAGTCATATGTATAGAGTTAATGCAGCTGATAGGCAGAGAGATATGTGAACAAGTAAAATGTACCAAAATTGATATGTACAACCCTTTTAGATATTGCTCTGATCATGTTTCACAGAGGCTTAATAAATAATCAAGTCAGAAAAGAAAGAACACAAACAATCAACTTTAAACACTAATAATAGGAACTAGATAATGGATAGAGTATTAAATATGTCTTCCCCTACATAAATTCAGATCATAAATAGAGCACGAAACATATCTTCCCCCTACAACTAGAGTATTCAGTTTCACCCAGAGTAGTCAGACATAATAAGCATGGAAATCAATCAAGTCAGACACTGAAATTCAGAACTATTATGGTAGGAAGACTAAGGTGAGACCACGGAGGAACATAACAGCTACGATGAGTGAATACGGTATGCACATCTATGCTGGCAGAAACATATCCTTTTCCCTGAGGCAAGTACTCCACCGCAATATAGTGGCACCATATGCCAGCTTCTTACATAAGCAACTTGAACCTGGAGACCAAAGGCGAAGAGCAGGCATAAGAGTTGAGAAACAAATCATTAGAACAAATCTGCAAAGAAATCAAGAAGGCGTAAGCATAACATAGATTTACAATCAAAAGGGGGAAATGGCACTAAGATATCAGTTTTTTCAAATAAAACTGAAAATAATATCAAGGCAACAGTTTGCAACTCTTTTTAAATATTTACACGCCCCATAGGAGGCACATATACAACGAAACATGCATCTGACAAGAAAGAACCGACTTGAACGATAAAGAATGTTAAATGGGCAAAACACCATGCCAAGCAGAATCTACAAGAGTAGATAACATGTTAAGATCATATATATTCATGTGGTTGCATTCACTATATTTAATCGAGAATCAATCTTACAATGATTACCTGGCACAAAGGGAAAAATTCTTTGTCACGTGTCTTGACTTCTTGCAGTTATCTTCCAAGTGCAAATGTGCAAGGAGAAAGTAGCTAAAGGCTACTTGTTGCTGAACCCATTGCTCAGGAGAAACACTTCCTGGTAACCTAGTTCAGTTCCCTGCTTGAAACCAAATATGAAAGTGTAGTTGATTCTGAAGTGCCCCCACAAAAATATATTGGCTGCATATAAGAGCATATGCAGCACAATATATGCATAGAAACTGCAAAAAGTTACACCATGCCTCTAATGTTATTAAGAACTAGACATTATATAAAGAAATATCTTCATTAGATTGAGGGGATAGTATCCAGTAAGGGATTGTTTACCTGTACAAAGGGAAGATGGTACCAACATTAAAGTTAGTCTCTTCGCTGTCTATCTTTTTTGTTTGTATGACTAGAATGATAGCAGTAAGCAGAGCAATTGAGCAACCAGAGAAAAAGCCTGTAAAAGAAGATGCAATAAAGAAAACTTCTCCTGATTTCCTTGGAAAAATACATGCATCATAACTAGTGGTAAAAATTTCAGTATCCTACAACACCTAAGGGTAAGATAGAAAGCAAGACTTCGTACTTACCTGAAAAGAATGTTATGCTGTGCTGTTCCCTTTTCCGTTTTGGTCTAAGTAACTTCATTCCCTCTCTACGATTTGAGTTTGAGAAGTGTTTCACAAAGATCTCCTCCACCCTATTCAATAAGCCGATCACCTATGCAGTAATATACTAGCCAAATAAGCTCCAAAGAAAATTTCTCAAAGGAAAGTGCAGTGAAAACAAAGACTATGTTCAATTATATGTTCTTGAGTGTCCAGTTGAGTTTTGAAAATATAATGTGAAGCATGCACAATACTTGAGAATGGTTTTTCGTTGATTGATAATACAGTACACTGTATTATGATGAAAGAAGGCAGGCATTGACTTCTTTCTTTTTCCTGAAAGAACGGGAAACTACTGAAAGAGCTAACCATAAAAAGAAGAAGGAAAATAAATCAACCTCTTCAGAGCTTCCGAGGTAAGACTCATCCACCATGTTCATATATGATCTTGTGGCTTTCCTCGATGTGACCTGATTTCATGAAATAAGTTCATCTCAGTGACATAGCAAATCATTAACTACCAATATCTTCCGATTAGCTCTTCACATTTCCAACTGTTGAAGCTGAGAGAAAAGCAAAGAATATTACCTTTTCATACTTCTTTAAAATTTTGGAGAAAGCTGACAGGTTCATGAAACTGTTCATCAATTACAATTTGATAAGAACTTTATGACTCTTCAATTACTAAAAGAGACGGATCTTATTTCATACCTACCTGAAGTGTTTCAATAAATGGAGCTTCTGGTAGAATTCAATAAAAGCAACTTTCAACCTTTCCTCAACTTCCCGTAGTTCCTGTTTCTTAAACCTCAAATCCTTCTCCCTTGAATCTTTTAAGACACCTCTGATAGTTGACATTGGGTTTTCAAGTGTATTTGAGATCTTCACTCTGGCAAGAATTTCTGCAATAGCTGAATCACCGCAAATGTTAGTTAAAATTTGAACCATAGTGCACATCATTGTACCAAGTTAAAATACAACTTAACCAATAAATAAAATGAGCATATTGACGATGTTGGTAAAACTTCCTAACATACCTTCAGTTCCAGCTTTACTTGGAGTTGTAACTTTCGACGGAGCTGATGAATCAATATCCGTAGAAAGACTTATCAATGAACTGGGTGCATCAGAATCTCTGTTCATGACCTTTACCCGCAAGGCAACTAATGCATCCATTTGCCTATTCAGCAAATTCGCTTCCTTCATCGCTTCTTCTACTTTATCCTTGTAGAAATTATTCACTTTGTTGAGCTCCTCATCCAGCTTATGAAAGAACAAAATATCATTCTCTATCACATCCTCAGACGAAAGCAAAAATTTGGTACTATATCTCTTTCTGGAATTGCCTAGCATCACTGCATTGGTAGCGATCACCTGAGCTTCTATATCAACCCTACTCTGAACATCATGATGTTGTATGTTTAAACCACTAAATTGTCTATTCACTGTTGATTTCTGCTGCAGACTTCTGAGTGGAGTTTGAGGTATCTTCGTCTGTTCTAACAAACGAAACCTCTGTAATATACGTTTCAGCCCATTGTAGTCTACATAGGCTTCTATCCACTCCGGGACCTTTTGATTCTTAAACTCCTTCCCAAACTTCATGCTATCACTTTCTACTTCCTGGTCTTCTTAGATAATACGCGATATACAAGACGAAACAAATTCTATCAAACGTAGCAGAACCGGAGAAATCAATCGTTTGCTGATAAGAATAGAATATCATATGAATGTATTAGATCACTCAACAAAATAATTGAACCATGTCGAAGAGAAATAGCAAACTAGTCTGAGCTCAAAGGGCGTATTTATGAGCAAACAGCGCGAGGAACAACAACAACTCAGAAATCCAAACACATTCCCCTAATTTATTGCCAATATATTGGAGTCATCTTTGATCACTTACAAACACAACAGACTAAGAAGCTCTAATTCGAAAATCTCCAATTCGCGATAACATTCCAACCCACCAATTATATGAAGGACCTAAACAATAAAAATTCACAATATCAAATTATACTTTTGCTTTAGTACAATTTTACAAATTCACATTTTTCAGAATAATTCTCATGGGCCATCACAAAAATGTCATACTCAAAAAGATTACACCTTTCTCCAGCAATTCATAATCTGATATCCACAAGACATTATACACAACGTCGCATAACCAAAATTGGAACAGGAAGCACATATACTCCTAATTATTCTTAAAGCAGATTCACATCTAATTTAACTGAAAAAACTGCATACGAGATAATCAAATGGTATAGCAGTTGAGCTTGGTCCTTGACAATCTCATTGTAGGAAGGGGGTGGGGAATTATTATAATATTAACTATAAAAAAAACCGCATACAACCCTTTTAACAAAAATCAATGCCAACCAAAGAAAAATCACATGCACATCATATACAAGATTGCTCAAAACCACAGAGTATATGCGTATGTATTATGTTCAAGTAAGCATATACATAATTTGCGAACATAAAATAGTTCTTGGAAGAGAAAAAAGGTACCTTTTTATGAGGGATAAACTTTGCATTAAAATCAGAGAAAACCCAAAAAAACACATAATTATCACATACTCAAATATGGGATTTCTCAAAATTACAATATCATATGCATATACATAATGAACATAAAAAATATTTCTTGAAACTTGAAAAAGAAAAAATGCATCTTTTTATCATGTAAGATATAAACTTTGCATAAAAAACATTACCCTTTATACTAAAATCAACGAAAAACTCAAAAAAATCACAGAATTATTACATGCTCAGATATGATATTGCTAAAAAATATCATATAGTATATGCAATTATGGATATGTATATACATAATGTACGAATATAAAATTAAAATAGTTACGGATTAATTGAGGCACATCGCGATTAACTTCTGGAGAAGTGTTAGTACGAACATTTCACATTTTTTATTTTATAAAATTAAAATATTTTAGAAAAATGTACTTTTTTAGGAGGGAAAGAGAAAGAGAGAGATTGGTGCATTAAAAGTGATTTTTTTTGGGATTTGAATGTATTTATGGGTTATGAAATAAAGAAACCTTTATGGTGTGAAATTGCATGAAAATTGCATAAAACCTTCCACTTTTTATTCAATAGCTGTCTTTCTGGTAGTTATTGAGAAATAGATCTAGCGGGTATTATCATAGGAAAAAGGGTACACCGCAATTAACGTTCCCTCGCCCCTTTCCTGGAGTACACAAATGAATGAATGATAGGGGGTGTGCACAAGCACAACAAATAAATCGGTAGAATTGACCAAACTGTCGAAATTCGGTTTTGGGAGTTAATTTGATTTTAAACTGCAGGGAGTACAAGTAACCGGTTTCGCCGAAAATATTGACAGTTCGAGACAAACCAAACCGAATCTTTTACCCAAAAGATCTTATTAGTCGAAGGTAAATCGCGAGATGTCTTTCAGCAGTAAAGGGATTCGGAGGCTGGTGTAACTTTGACGAGGTTCGGCACTACGGAATTCGAGCTACGGCTACGTGAGGCAAATGGACCTTACTTGGCTCTTTCTAAACTCTTTTCTGTGGTATGTCACGGTTATGCTAGGTATTATTATAACGAGACTAGCTTTTTTTGGGATTAATTTGATGAACTAAAATAACATTGTTAAAATAAATTTTGATATTTTTATTGTAAGGGCGTCAATTAAATAGAACAATTATACCCTTCATATATAATGTAAAATTAGAGCTTTAAAAATTACATTTAAATCAAAATAATTTCACATCACATTCCTAATCTCTCTTAAACTAACCCTCAAAATCCTTAATTATTCTTCATCATCTAGATCTTTTACCACAAAAATAATGAAGAGAAATGAGAACCCATCTTCATACTATGAGGTATGTTTGCCTATTGATTAGTCTTTTTTGGTAACATTATTGATTAGTCTAGCAAAGCATAACAATGTTCTCTATACTTAATCGATTAATTTGCTGTTTTTTTTGTAAATTAAGCTTAATTTACTGTTCTCTACCCTTAATTGATTATTGATTAATGTAGCAAAGCAAACCATAACACTGTTCTATGCCAAATTGGTGTTTGTATCCCAACTAAAGTAAATTTACTATTTTTTTGTTAAATTATATAAGCATATGACAGTTTAATAATAAAATTAAGATGTAAGGTATAATCGTCTCTAAAACAAATTTTATACCGTTGTTGCCCTTGGCTTGAGAGAGAAGGCGTCGAGGGTATTTAGGGTTGGTGAATCGGCGTTTTAGATAGAATTATTATCATATCTGGCCGCTTTATTAAATTAAATCGAAACTTCATAATATAAATTTGGTTCATGTCTTATTTGTAATTACAATAAATAACTATTAAAGTGGTATCAGGGTTTCCCAACATTCAACTAATTCTTTGGTTTGAACAAATTGGTGTTTGTATGTTAAATTAGGATAATTTTATATAAGCATGTCAAGTGTTTGATAAAGTTCTCTTATATAAAACAATTTTTAAAGTTGGAATTTCATCATGTTGTTTAAATTTCATCATGTTAAATTATGATAAAAGTTCTTATATGAATCCAAATCCAATATAAATGGGGGTTTAAACTTAAGTAGTGAAATGTATCATCTAATTTTCTTAGGAAAGTATATAGTGCAATACATCAATCAAGTTAAACATTACTATAGTTAAGGTGGTTATTCATTTCTATTAATATTACTATATTCTTAATTCCCATACAGATCAAGTACATCTGGAGCCAAAAATGGTGGCATTCACAGTAATGATTCTTCACTATTTTACAAATCTTATACTTTTTAGCCTCTGGTCTAATCTTGTGTTTATAAGCCAGCAAGTAAGGATGTCTATAATATTTGATCATTTATAATATGTAGAGAGTTCAAGAATCCGTAACATCCTTTTTTGTAATGTAGATTCAATACACAAGGAAAGCGAAATGTCGGGTAGTAGGTCGCAAAGTAACAACTTCTAGTAGAAGATCAAAAAATGATGCCAACAATGAAGATTACGTTTCAAATTTTTGTGTTACTATTTTGATAATGGCAACTGAGTATTTGGTTCACTTGTTTATGGTTATTCGTGACATAAATTTTTTGAATTGCCTTTTGTGTTCATATGATGTTCTTTTAGCTTAATTTTGTGTCCTTGATACAAAATGAGTGAATTACATTTAATGTGGTCTTGGCATATAATACACATGCTTGGCGCTTTGCCTAGCAGTATATATCGTATGCGACCACACAAATGGCGGGACTTGTGTAGGTTTTACGGATTAAAATACTTGATCGAGAAAAAAATCGTAACGAGTGCAGATATAATAAAACAATAATATATAAGTGTGAGCGTTCTTGAGGATTTACTGACGGAATATATACGAGGGAGGCTGCGAACGGTCAGCGTAGATTGTCTCTAAGAAAGTCAGCGCTGACGTATGAGCGAATCCCTCATGAGCTACTTAGAAGCTATTTAAAATATTAAAGCGTAGTCGAGGTTGGACGAGAAAAATTGAAAAATTTTTAACCACCTCTTTGCTTTCGACTAAAAGAGGAAGAGGAGAGGAGAGGAGAGGAGAGAAGGTACTTAAGCTTTAAAAGTTAGAACAATTGGTCGCGAGTGATTTCATGAAAATGCATGACGCTTTATATAAAATTTCCAAAATCTACATTTTTAGAGAACTTTCGAAGAGATGTGGTGAAAACTCTTTGTACTCCTTTGAAAGAATATTACAGAATATTAGGTTTGAGCCTGGCTTACACCATTCTTTTCTCCTCTTGTTCGGAGCTATGAGTAGGTTGTTGGTGTTACAGAATGTACAGCTTCTTTATCCCACTTAAAATAAAGAAATGGCGTAAAGTGAGTGAGTAGAATATTCGATAATGATTCCACAGTAGAGATTCGGAACCACTTATCTCACACATTTTTGATCGACTATAGAGTATATTCAATGGAATTTCAGCACGATATTACTATAGGTTATATTTTAAGCAGGAAGTTATAATCGTATTATAGTTCGTTTAGTTGTTGTGTGTGACCTCTTGGAAACAGTCGAGTGTAATATATTAATTTATCTTGAGCATCCATATCAATATATTGATTATGGTGGACTCAATGTGTCATGGCCCACAATGATTGGGTTAATCCTAATATATTAATTGTCCCTTGATTAATGTCCAAACTATTATTATTTAAATATAATAATCGGTTGTGCAATCCCCAATTGTTCAGCCAATAGCATGTTATGAGATATAACATCTCATATTTTCAACTCACACATGCGACCCTAACTAGCAATGCATGACATATGCGAGCCTGTAAAGCAAGGCATTTACTACATGCGAGGCCGGCGTTATAGGGCATTTATGACACATGCTCTTGGGTTCAACTTTTTTTAGTATTCTTTTCACAATTGAATGAAATGGTATGGGGCCAATGGTATTAGAAACTTTCCTTTATAAATTTAACATAGTTAGTAAATTTAAATGAGGGCGTTATCACATCACGACTTTATGATGCGATTCTATAGTAATGATCTCAACGATATGTTGGTATAATATAGAACGAACTTGGTGGTTACTCCCTTTAGACATTTCAATGCCCAAACAAATGTTTCCTTATTTTTTGAGCTTAGGAAAGCATATGCAACAATGAATGTCTTCCGTACTTTCGTGAACCCCACCAGTAGGTAATAAATGTTGCTTGTATCTATTAGTATTATATGTTGAGTCCATAACAAGCACTTGTGGGAAGGAATTCAAACATTTGATGGACCAAGGATGAAAAAAATGATATCTTGCAATAAATTTATCTCCTCATCAATACAAAACCAATATGAATAGTTGTTTTTCACTAACATCTTAATGAGTTGTTCACACTCTGTCCGGCCTTCATTTCTCTTAATTTTGAGTTTGGCTTGAAAATTATAAATTTGTGTGATAGTTGTGGCATCATTTATCCATTAGTTTCAATTGACTTAGAACTTGCAGTGTCGTGCTTTTGATAATCTGTCGATTAATGTTTATCCTTGTCGATCTACGGTTAGAATGATGACACTCAACGTATATCCCCGTCTGATGATTGTGATTAAAAGATTTCTCGCATGTGTAATGACAGTACTAGGCATTACTCGTGCATTTTTAATCTAATGGACATTTATCCTCTTACGTCGGCGTATCCGCTCTTGGTTTACCCGACCTCTCACACGGAATCTCGACTCTCCACTTGTGATTATGAGTAGATGTGGTTTATGTCCGATAACCAAAACATATTAAGAGATCTTGCGACTCTGCACCCGGCTCCACAACCTTATCTTTAGATTTGAATATTTCATTTGTCATGAAATGACTCGATAGTCTTCCACTCTTGGTTGAAATATTCATCCACATATATAACATAATGTTAAGTAATAATAATAAAATATATTCATTAAGTATACAAGGCGTGACAAAATGTGCAGGCTGACATATAAGACATATGCCTTGTCGAAGGAGGCATAACACTTATATACCAATCCTCAGATGCACATCTTGGAGCTATGGTCGTATCTAATGTGCATTCTTCATAATTGATAGAGAAGAAAAATAGTATAAAAAAAATGTCAAGAGAAGATATTTTTTGAAGTTTGTGTAAAAGAGAATTGATAGAGAGAGAAAACAATAGAAAAAGTGAGTCAACTAATCTTCATCTTAACTATTTATATGAAGGGTATAATAGTCTCTTCAATAATTTATGTGGTGTAGGAATAATTTTGAGCGGTACAAAAAATAGCCCCCGTTAAATATTTTGACGTTTAAATTAGACTAAAAAAATGTTTGTCGGATGGACAAATAACACTCCCAATTATAGTATAAAAAAATTGTATTGGTTTAAAAAACAAAAGTGATTCACTAGACCCCTTTTAATATATTCATGGTACTTAAAAAAAATTGGAGGCATGCAATATCCCATATTTATCTGTTCTTTCTTAAATTATTATAAAAGTATCAAAATAGATGATTATACAAAAAAATTTATTTTTCGCGATAGTTAATTCTTTCAATTTGATGTAGCTTTTCATTCAAATGTAGTTTTATGATCACTTAATAAAATACTTTTCATCTAAACACTTATCTATTATAAACTGAAGGGAGTATCAGTTAATCATGGTATTTTCTTATCCCTTGTCAAATGTTTTATAAGGAAATTCCACAAAATGTATAGAGTATTACTTCATGATTATGTGGAATTAATCGACTACAAAGTCAATAATGTTGGATGAGAAACTAAAGCAAATAACATTACGCAAAGTTGATTATGTGGAATTAATTGACATTTACCATCAATTTCAAGAATCCAAAAATTGTCAAAAAGATTGTTGCTTTACACCTATGTATACCTATGTTTTGTGTACTTGTGTGGAAATCCAGTTCATATGTGAATGGTTTCCTGGTAACATATCCAACTACTCAAATGATGCAAAGCAGTTCTGAAAAATGAATATTTTTGGCATAAATAAAGAATAAATGTATAAAATACTTGTATCAACTTTTTTCTAAGCCAATAATTGTTCCTTCAGTTCCTTATTTTTTGATAGATTGCCTCAAGGGAGGATCAAGAGAATATAATTTGCCTTGAACTTACATTGTTTGTGCTACTACGGAAGTACTATTACAAAAACTAGAACAACCATTTCTATCATTAAAAACATCATCATGATAATAAACAAGATTACTAAAACATCTAATGTTCGTAGGATGCCAAAAAATTTTGCTGTCCAAATGTCTCCACTTATCCTCCAAGTCTTTCCAATCCTGCATCTGAATAATGTAAGCAAAGGTCCTATACCCTACTTGCGTGAAAAACCCGTCAGTGACAATGAATGCGTGCTCCGGTAGAATTAATTAGAAAAGTCAGGTGTAGAGGCTTCCTGCAAAAATCTGAAGCAAAGTCTTTATTGTCGTAGAGTATCGAGGTCAGGGTGGATAACACTAGGGGACATTTCCATTGTCACGACATAGATCGAAGACTTACATCATCAAAGATGACCCTTTAATATTAGCAACAGATCTGTCATTTGTAATTACAATTTTCCAAGAAAGATCATGATTTTCCAAACTTGTAGAAACACCAATACAAATGAGAGTTGGAGAAGTACTTTTAATGGGAGAAACGGTAACATTAGAGAGTAAGGAACACGAATTCAAACAAGGATAAATATAAGATGACAAATCCTTTCAGGACCTCTAATTTGGTGCGTTCTATTGTAGGCAGAAACCTAGTCTTTATTGCAAACCTGATAAAAACCTAAGATCTTAGTGACATCAAAGGAGCATTGATTAAAATAAATATCATTCTATAGATTCATACACTCCAAATCAAACTTCCAATTTTAATAATGCTCAATTTAATATGTGATGATTTTTTCCAAGGTTTAACAATCCAAGAAATTAAAAGATTAATAATATTATTATAATTACGTGTTGCTGTAGTGTTAATGAGGATGTTCCAAATGGATTTGATGTGGGGGCAATTGAAGAAGAGTTGTGAAACATCCTCTTTGGTTTGGGTACAAAAAATACAATTAATGTCGAAGATCTTGGTAGTTTTCTTTTCTAAGTTATCTTTGATTGGTAGCCGATTGAGGAGAAGTTTCCAAATGAACACTTTAATTTTTTCAGGAAATGGTAACTTTCATATTTTATTCCAAATAATCTGTGGAGTAATATGGTGGTTTGAGAGAACTTTTTAAGCTTTTTAATAACTACCATCCTTGTTATAAATGCGTATATATCTTTGGTATTAATGGGGCTTAGGCCAAATTTTCACATCATAATCTTATTTTTAGTATATCATTAACAACATTATTAGGAAATTTTTTTTTATGATTAATTCAGGGGATATGATTAATGGTGAATCAGGAAACCCTGATAGGGGGAGGAGTTTGGGTAGGCCTATAAAATCTCATTAAGTTAGTACTAGAGTTGGGAATCCTAGAATACTTCCAAATATTAATATTTCTACCTGAGTTTATCTTCCAGATCATATGATCATTAATGCATGTGAGTCCAGAATGTATGCTTTTCCAGAACCAGGAGAAGTTGACCTTAATATTTGAGTTTAGAGGGGTGGAGTTAGGATAATATTTAGGCTTAAGAACAATGTTAGTCGGAGTTTGGTAGTGATAACTTGGAAGCATTTGAAGGCAGAATTAAAAGACCCGAATTAAAATGGTGAAAGGTATTTGGGCTTGAAATACAAATGCTAGTATCAAGATCGCAAAATTTCAGGTTTGTCCGATGTATCTTGTGGTCCCCCTTACCCCAGAAGGAAGCATGCAAAATTTTTATCTATTTCATGCAACGTTCCAAGAAGGAACTTATAAACTCACATAGGATAGACAAGAATTGGTTGAAGCAGAAAGATTTAATAAGGTAGATCTGCAAGTAAAGTTTAAAATTTACTCGAGGGAAAGAATTCGTTTTTTTTAATTTTATCAATAATATCCACAAAAATCTGTTTTCTGTTAGTTGTGATATCCGAAGAAATGTCCAAATATTTGCCAAACCCGTTAAATTCCTTAACATTTAGTGTAGAAATGGTCTGGTTTTTAGCGGAAGTAGGGGTACAAGGACCAAAAAAGATTTGAGACTTGTCATAGTTAATAATTTGATCGGAGTCCTTACAATATGAAGAGAGTATGTCAGCAAAGACTAAGATACTTTTCAAGTCAAGGTTAAGAAAGAAGAAGTTATCGTCTGCAAAGAGTAAGTGTGTGAGTGGTGGACTATTGCGGTGATAGAGACACGCTTTAATGTCTTTGTTTGTTCGTGCTTGATAACGAGAAATGAAATGCAGAGCTTCTATGCAAATGGAGAAAAGAATGGGGAAAGGGATCCCTTTGCCTTAAACAGCGAGGTGTGAAGATATTAGAGGTATGTCCATTCTGAGCCAAAGTACTTGTGAAAATGAGACATTTAAACCACAGATTGAGCCGGTGATCGGGAGCGTTAAGTTTCTCGAGTACAATAATGATGAAATCAATACGATTCTGCTCAAAATGCTTGATGCCGGGCCAAGATAATACTATCATGAATAGATCTTCCATTAATAAACCCATTTTGATAAGGCGAGAGAAGACAATTAAGGTGCGGTTTAAGTCTATTAACCATAGTTTTAGAAGCAATTTTGTAAATTGTGTTACACAGGCTGATAGGCCTGAAATCAGAAATAAAGGTAGGATGATCACTTTTAAGGAGATAGTGAGTTCTTGACCAAGTTACTCCTAGTTTTTTTGAAAGAACCCTGCAGGGAACCGTCGGATAAAGGGACTTGTCAGTGCATTTAATCTGGGTTTGACCAGTGGGTAAAGGTCTAAGATAATTAAATTGGCAGTCTGAGAGTTTGGTTGTAATGTTGGCAATAGTTGGAAAAGAAGAGGAGTTAGTGGGGGAATTAGAAGTGGAGTTGTAGAAATTAGAAAAATAAGAAAAACAATGATTAATAATGCTATCTTCGTCAATAATAATAACATTATTAGAATCATGGATCTCAAGAATAGAGTTGATTTTAGCTTTAGATTTAACATAAGAGTGATAAAATTTTGAATTAATATCACCATTAATAATTTTATTCATTTTTGATCTTTGAAGCCAAAAAATTTCCTCAGCAATGAGGAGGAGGTCAGTGGGATCTAGATTATCTTCTTCCAGGAATTATTCACAACGTGAGGATTATTCTGAAGATGAGTAAGTTTATATTGAATATTTTGAATGAGATTGAAAAGGTTTCCAACTCTATATTTGTTCCATGATTTAATATAATGTTTGACAGATTTAAGCTTAATTAAGATTGAGAGTATTCAGACAAGAGGCATAAGAAGAGGAGGGAAAATGAGTAGTTTTAGATTTATTTCATGCAAATAAAAGTGCGTCATTAAATCGAGGAATAGAATAAAGAAAGTTTTCAAATTTAAAGGGCCTTATGGATGCAAGAGGTGAAGATTTAGTGAAGATGATAAGGGAATCATGGTCCGAACGCTGAATAGGTAAACAAAGACAAGAACAAGAATCAAAAGCAATGTTCCATTCAAAATTAGACATAACCCTATCCAGTTTCTCATAAATCTTAAGTTTATTTCACACCCCGACCACGTAAAATGAGATCCAAGGAATATTTAGGTCCTCAGAACTAAAACAATAAAGTTAAGGGAAAAATGAAGAACCCAAAATAGAATGAATAGGGATGGGGAACTTGTCCGAACAAGAAAGAACCTGATTGAAATCTCCTCCCAGTAAGATTGGTTTATGAGCAAAAGTCTTAATAAATTAAAGGAAAATCGAGACTCCTCTCTCTTAACTCTAGTTTCGGATTACCGTAGATTGCATGATGAATTATTTTCAGTGAAAATTTCAATAAGAATAAGATTTTTAGTAGAAAATATAAGATTAGCCTTAATATTAGACGATATACCTAGCCAAAGACCACCACTTTTACCAATAGCGTCATAATCATAGGAGATGGGGAATTTGAGTCGGTTAAGATGGATGTCCGCTTTCATTTTAGAACAAAGGATTTCACATAAAAAGATAATATCGGGTTTATGAGACATCGTTAAAGATGCAAGGAGATGAACTGTAGAGGATTGACCTAGTCCTCCACAATGTAATGGTGTTGGGGTTGTTTTGGAACAACCACCAAAATTCAATGAATTATAAACCTTGACAGCAAAACAATCAAATATAGGAAAAGAGTATCAATTAAAATTAAAAGTTTGAAAAGGAAGTTCAAAACCTGGTCCAAGGAAGATTCAATCCTGCGTCGGCCATGATGGGATCTAAGCTGCTGGAAGATGCTTCATCATCAACCAAACTACACTCCCCTCCAAATTTCGTGAACAAACCAGCCAAGTTATCCTCCAAGACATGCTCCTCTACCTCAGTCAATTTTTATCTTTTGATATCCTTAAGGCTTCATAAATAGCTTCTACAATTGATGAATGATGACAAACTGTTTTGCTTTCACATGACCTTAATCCAACATCAAAATGCCTCCATAATAGTTAGAATGAATGGACGAGGGCCCAAAATGGAGGGAGAGATTATTTTAGGAAAGAACAAATTTTGTTTACTCCAAAAATCAGTTGGAATAGGTAGAAGACCACAACTAGTTAGATTTAGCACCACTGGGAATCGAACTCCACTGTGTTAAGATGTCATTTTGCGATGTGGTTGAGTTACTTCAAAGTCCTCACGAAACAATTTCATTTCAACCAATAATTACTTTTAATTTTGAGGAGTTGTTGGTGTAAGATCCTAAGAAATTGGGGGAAATTTTTGAGGAGTTATTGATGAATTTCAAGAATTGACAAGGAGGAGCTGAAATTTGGGAACAAAAGGTGGCAACAACGGAAGAAGAAAAGGTCAACGGCAGAGAATTGGGGATTCGGAGGTGTCCAAGTGATTTTTTTTAAAGTGAAGTACAATTAGAAACTTTTTTGGCTCCTTCAATTCCTAATCTAGAGAAAGATATTTCATTTCTTGCTTTGAATAGTGTTACATCCTCTTCATATAGAGGGGTTCTCATATACTAACAGTGCTTGCAAAAATGACACATATTACAAGAGTTTCTAAAATGATTATAACAACATGTCTCCAATATATCTAAGCATTAATGCCAGTATATAAAGTCTTGAGGAAGGGTGGGATGAGTGCATTAATGGGTGTAGATTTACTATATTGCTAACTAAAAAATAATTTAAGACGCTACATTTTTATTTGAGTCTGCCTACAGTAAAGTTGACCTATGTTTTATATTTCTCTTCCAAAAACACAGAACAATGTCTTACTATAACTTATTTGATTGATGTCCTCTACATGCTGAACAAGGTCACAAGCTAATGGCAGCATATCATTGAATCGACATCATATCACTTGAGATTTTAATTGGAAGACAATCAACAATCTGCATAAACAAAGAAGTATGAGGTCGCTATTCCATAACATTATTTTCTTCAATAAACAAGTAAGTCCTCTGTTTATATTTGAATGACAGAAAGTTCGTCTCACAAATTATTCATTCAAATTGAAACATAGGAGTATTATTTACTACTTAAAACTATTTAAAAGTAATACTTATCAAATTCATATATTCTAGATCAATTTAGACCCCGAATGTGAAGATAAATACCATCTATCATGAGAGAGGAAAAGAAAGAACTTAGGATGAAAGACAAAGATGGCAACGAGTGATTATGAGTTCCAGAACAAAGCCCGAGGCAAACTCAAACAAGGAGGTTATAATCGAAGAGATAAAAAAACCATATATATTGCAAGAAATTTCAAGATATCATTACTGCACATGTATTGCCAGGTTAAACTTGAGAATGTTGCAGATACCTGATGATAAAGTCAATGTCTCAAAGGGGAAATATGCTCAGGGTGCTATATAGTTCACTGCTCCATTGATAGAGAACAACTGTAAGAAATTCAAGAACCACGAGTGCTATGACAGGAAGACATTTACAGAAAGTGTAAGAATCCGTGAAGTTCAAAACCTTAAATAATTTATCTTGGAGTGTGGTAACAAGGCAAGGGAAAAGGCCGTACCAGTCAATATTTTCGCAATCCCATATCTGATCTGCTGCCTGTACCTCTGCTAGCATGATGCTCCCATGTTTTCATCAAACATAAATTATTGGAGTCATATAGATATCATGGCAGCACAATAACTACTCTGAACAATTTCTCTTCCACGGACCAGTAAAGGAGAGCCAGTCATCGTATTATCAGATCTCACCAGTAATTACCGCATGAACATTCACCATCCTTAAAATGATGGAATCTCTTGCCATCTCTTACTATAATATCTCTAGCTTCTAATTTTGACATAAACTTGATTGCATTGTGGCAATCCCCACATATTCGTAGGTTCTTAAAAACTCTAATTGTAGCTCCACGTGGAAGTTTTAGGAGCCCATATACAACAGCGAGTTTCTCGCTATGCATGGACAAAGCATACTCTTTGTGCTCCGACTCCATATCATGTAGCACAAACTTCGTGTCAGGAATGTAACCTGCTGCCTTTATCTTCTGCATCAGTTCTTGGAGGTAGTTGTAAATTACTATGATATCCGGGTGCACAGCATCATCAACTAAAAATACATGTACCCTATTCTCAACCTCAATCCAACTACAACCTGGTTCCTTCTTCACTCCACGCTCCCTCATCAATAATCTCACTTTGGCCACGTCCCCATAACGACCTGCAGTGGCAAACATGTTCGCTAGAAGCATATAGGTACCATCATGTTGAGGGATGAGATGAAATAGCTTTTCTGCAGCCTCTACCCCAAGGTCAATGTTACCATGTAGTCGGCAACCAGCAAGGAGAGATTCATAGACAAGCCACCCCGGTTCAAACGGCAAACTCTTCATGACTTGTTTTACCTCTGTGAACTTTCCAGCCCGGCATAATAGATCAATCAGACGAGCATAATGATCTTCCCCGGGGGTTATACCATACTTCTCCGCCATCTCATCAAAATATTGACGCCCTTGTTCAACTAAACCTGAATGACTACATGCTGAGAGAATTGTGAGAAAGGTTATCCTATCAGGTTCGATGTCTTGTTTCAACATTTCTTCAAAAAGCTGTAGCGCTTGAACACCATGTCCATGTTGTCCTAAGGCTGCAATCATTGCATTCCAGGATATAGAATCCAGGGAAGGCATTGTATCAAATAGACAATGTGCAGCATCAACAACACCACATCTTGCGTACATTGTTATTAATGCATTTCCAGCAGAAATGCTTGATCCAAAACCAAGTCTAATGAGCAGTGAATGGAGCTGGCGGCCCTGCTCCAGTGCTGCAAGCCCTGCACTGGCTGTGATTGCACCAGCAAATGTATAATCACACGGTTGAAACCCACTAGATCTCATTTCATTGAAAAGATTTAAACTGTCCTCCCCATAGCCATTTTGGGCAAGTGCTGATATTATCACAGTCCATGTCAAATAGTTCTTACTTGGCATCTGATTGATTAAAACTTTAGCTTCTTCTATCCTCCCAGCGCTCACATACGCAGATAAAAGTGCATTCCAAGTGACAATATCTTTATCCATACCCCTATCAAAAATCTTTCTTGCTTCACCTATTTTACCACATTTCCAATACAACGTAACCAAGGCATTAGTAATCGATGCTGAGAACTCTGATTGTGTCTTCACTCCAGTCCTTAAAATATAAGCATGCACCTGTTTTCCATGAAGAAATAGTGCAGCATCGGCACTAGCACCAAGCACACTGGTATAAGTAAACTCATCGTGCTTCACTCCCAACGAATTCATCTTCCTAAACAATTCGAAAGCCTCACTAAGAAGCCCCTTCTGTGTGTACCCTGAAATCATCGCATTCCACGCAACCACTAACTTCTCCTCCATCGTGTTAAAAACCTCCCGAGCAGCCTCAAGGTTGTCATTTCTCACGTAGCCAGTGATGATAGTCGTCCAAGTCAACTCATCCTTCAACGGCATCTCCTCAAATACTTTTCTCGCAGCTGCCATCACCAAACCCGAGGACACCTTAGGTGAAGAAGCACATTTAACATACACCGAAACAAGGGCATTCGCCACAGAAGTAATCAACCTGGTCCCCGACTTCAAAACCACACAATGTACCTGATCACAATGCTCCATACAATCCGCAACTACCCCCAAACCACCAAGCACACTCGTATAGGTAAACTCATCGGGACAAAACCCATCCCTCCTCATCTCCCTAAACACTTCTAAACCACCATGACCATCATCATTATGCGAACACGCCGTGATCATAGCATTAAAACTAACCGTATCCCTCAATCCAAAAGGAATTTCCTCAAATACCCTCTTAGCAAGCTTCAACTCACCCGCACCAGAATAAGCAGATAAAATACTAGTTCTTGAAAAAATATCTGGTTTAGGAATTTTATCAAACACCTCACGAGCATATTTAATATTGCATGATTTACAATAAACATCAATTATTCGATTAATGATGTAGTTGGGTGGCTTAAACCCAGAAATAATCATGTGGGCATGGACCATTTTAGCCATTGAATAAGAAGATTTGTTGTGTGGTCGACATAGTTGAAGTTGAGCTAGGTACAAGCGGGTTAATGCACGAAGTACTACTGATAAACGACTATGAGTCGATGAAGATTGTTCATTGGAAAACGCAGAGATTTTCAGAGCAGTTGAAGACATTTGAAGGACAAGAAATGTCTCAACTTACATAAGCTCAATGTCTTCGAATGTTTGAATTACGTTTTCTAAAACTAAAATCTATACTATATATTTATATCTAAGTTATTAATTATTTGATCAAGCCTAAATTCTATTCATCAATTATATAACACATTCCTCATCCACATTTTGTAATCATACAACTTCTCAAAACTGCCCATGCATATACTATTCTCAAATTTGGACTATTTTTTTTTTTTAAATTAGCAATGAAGATTATAATTCATCTGTGCTCGGTGAATTATAAAAAAGTAGAGGATAGGTTGTCGATAAGATTCAAGCAAAAATCCTCTTTATAAAGGCTTGGTCGGATGTCAGGGTTATTGAACCGTCAGTAGTTATTTTCATTTTTATGATTACACTCCCAAAAAAAGACGTCTCCCAAGTCCCAAATGCTCTCATGCTTGGTTTCTCAGTGCCATTTTAATTATGAAAGAATAACATATCTCTATATTAATAGCCACCTCTTCGATGAGATAATTTGTCTTCATCTCCATCTGTAAGCAAGAGAAAGAGTTGTAATTTGAGTGGTTGTTATACTTGTCTGATTCCAAAGAGAGGAAACGAAAAGGGTGAACCAACAAAATAAAATTTATTGTTTTATAAAAATGATGTTTATCATGCATGCAGAAAAATAAAATTGATAAGCATAGTAATATTTATCTGCGCCATTGGTAGGTGGCGAGGAAGCAGTATCTTGGGTGTGAAACTAACGTTATTTCATGCTTAGTATTTATCTTTAAAAGCGCCTCTTTACTCATATAACACATATATATTTGTATGATAATATTTGAAAAAGTAGACACTATGAGGTCAATGATATTTCAATCGGCAACGTGCAGTTAAGTAAAAGACAATAAATAAACAAAAGCGGCTATAAAGTAAATAAGCCAAAGTTGGTAACCAAGTTTGTGCCAGGATTCCCACTTGCCTTTATGTGTAGAGCCGAGCATCGGGAGGAAACCTGCTTATAATATGAGTAATTCACAAGTGGGGTCACTGCAAATCTTAAGCGTTACATGTTGTCTGTGCCTTGATCACAGTTCCCAGACTGGATCCACCTATATTTCCTTCTCATGTAAATATTTTTCTTCAGGTGTTTGACTTGATAATTCGATAAAAGCTCTCAATAATTGTTCTGAAGCGGTGTTATATGATCGTCATTAGTTAGAAGATTAGAGGCTACTTACTTATGTAGTGATACGCTAAATAGAGATAAGCATTATATCAATGCAAGAATGCTTTGTTGTAATAAAGTTGTTTCGGTAGTTTTCATTCTTGAAATCAGCGTCTTTTATATATAGTGGCCAGGTCTTGTAGAACTAGGTCTTGATATGGTAGGTCTTTGATTTGAGATGTAGCCAAGTAAAGTCTGTGTGACTCCAACAGCTTGCCTTATTAAAATAGCTTGATCTCGGGAATATCTTGCTGAGATCTTCGTACATCACCTATTCTTTTATCGCACATATCTACGAAATCAGATCCCCTTCACAGCGAGGCAGTCAGCGCTTCTTTGTTTAATGGCTTGAGTGGTAGATGAATTCATAATAACGTGTTGCATGCCAAGCTGTTATGACAACCACGATCTTAAAAAACGTCCCCGTCAATACCGCATCAACAATATTTGCTCGGAATCTGCAGGGGGCGGTTATTGGTAGTTACGCTGCTTTTTTGGACGATGATCATCCTTCAATTTCTAGCATGGACATGGAGGGTCATGCATAAGTTCCTCTTTTGGATCATAACTGCCACAGTGGACCAGTGAAATAAAGCAATGGCAAGGACAATGGGCATAAAGGACTTCTAAGACCATTCTTGATGAAGATGCAATTAAGCCCTTCGACTATCAACATGTCTGTGGATAAGTTTAGTTTTAATGTTTAGATTAAATTTAATGTCTTATTTTTCAGGTGAATGACCACCAACTAAACAAAAATACTAATTTTTACAAGTATTGACTGTGCACCGACAAGTGGATTTTAAAATAATTATTAATTTTGTTTATCAGTGTCATGAAAAGCAGTAATTAAATCGGAAGAATTTACGTTTTTGTCATTTTCAAATAACCGAGCCATTGGCTCGTTACTTAGGTCATAAATGAGCACTCAATCCGCTATTAAGCTAACATAGGAGTAATCGCTTTCATGGACTTCGATGTCTGCAAGAATTTCTAAGTATCGAGCAACCCACTCGTTGCTTAGACTATAAAAGAACAACCCAGTCATTGCTTAGTCTATAATGAGGATCGTACTCCTTTTTTAGGCTATAAATGATCTTGTTACTAGTCCAATAATCAAGTGGATTACCTGATGGTGTTGTTTTGGTAACTTCGTCTCCCTCATTTTGCTATTTTGGGGTGGATATAACTCTTAACGGATGTATAAATAACCAAAATATATTAGTTAGTGGTAATATTTTCATCTCTAACATAAGTTATGATTTAAAAAAAAAAAAATTGTGACAAACAGACAAATTTAAAAAATTAGAAAGGCGCCAAATTTAAAAGCATAGAAAGTGCGTAAATATATTATTTTGCAGTTTAAATGTTCTTCTTTTGTTTGTCTGTTTTGGAGTTGATAAACAATTAACAAACAACACAAATTATAACAAAAGTTGTCATTCATGGCCCCTAACATAAGGTTCATTACAAAAAGCTGTAATTCATGACCCAACATTTGCAAAAGTTGCATTTCATGACCACATCCTGTTGCAAAAAGTTACTAAAGTTGCATTTCAAATGTTTTACTATATCGAGTTATACTAACAAGTGTACAAAAAGATATGACTTAGTAACAATGACTAAGATGGTTTCTTACTTTTTGCCTCGGCGAAAAACTGTAAGATGGCGTTTGACCTTCTTGTTTCACCAGGACGTGCAAAATCGACATTGGGGTCGCCGCAGCCTTGATGGTTTGAATGTCGCTTCGTCATCTTCATTCTGACCGCAGTTGCGGTCTTGGAGGAATAAAAGTCACTTTTTTTACTGGTGTTCCTCTCTTGCTTTTAACAAATCTTGCTTCCTCTTTATAGCAACTTCTTTTCTCCTAGATATGGCTGGCCGACATCTTTTGGTGAGGTCTTTGGATCACCTTCATTCTCGGCAATAGTTTTTGTTGCAGGTCTTGGAATTGCAGGGTTTGGATCAATAGTTCCATCAACAGTAGACTCTTTTTTCTTAGATTATGCTTTCTCTAAGGCTATTTTGTGCTTAGAACTTGTTTGCAACAGGTGGCATCAACTGTCGCGATCTCCTTTTCTTTGTTGTCTTCTTGATGCTCCAACTGCTTACATCATTTCAAAGCATGGTAAGCAATCATAGAATGTTAACAAAAATGGCTTGATCCAAAGAAAGGAGTTACGCTTGACAACGTCTTCACTTGTTGTTTTTCTAGGACATCTTCTAACATTGTGTCGGTTTCTCTACAATGACCCTGATGTGATGTCATCATTGCTTCAACTTTACAATGCTCCGCCTTTGCTGTTCATTGACATCCCTTTTTCTATTTTTTTATACATAATTTAACCTGCTTGATTAAGGGGGTGTAAAGGAATGCCAACTTCTCTATTCCAAAGAGACATGTCATTCATAGAAGCTAAAACATGGGAGTATGTAAAAAGGAAGGTGCTTACCTTATAACAATCATTGACATAGTCTACTAAAGTAGAACTAATACTTGTGTTCTTTCGGTGACATTTCGGGCACATCACTCTAAACTTTCCTTGGAGATTTTGCCAAGAAAGTCTTTGTTCTTGAGAACCTATCTTCTTCTTAGGACATCCATTATGTGTTTGTTATTATTTTCAACACCCGATACGTGGCCTGCAATGGTAGTCCTTTGGAATCCATATACTAAAATTATAGGAAATTCACGCTAGAGATCCTCTTTTATCATTAGTTGCTAACCAGGTGGCTTGTGATCCGAGATGAATTGACTTAATGCCTCTTTAACTGTTTTTTACTTATAAACACTAGAACTTTGGAAAGACTTAATATCTTTCATTGACTTACCGTTAGAAGGAACTTATCAATATGTTTTCCTATCTTGTAAATCATGCTCCTCGTCATGCTTTCTCTGCTGATGCTTCTTATCCCAAAATCAGACTCACTTTCACTTCGAACATTACAGTGCAAAGTCTTTCTACTTTCAATATATCTTGTAGCCTTTCTTAACTTAAACTCTTGACCATGTCTAGCATAAGTTCCAACAAACTTCTTCTTTGGTATGGATGATCCATTTTCAACAGATCTCATCTTCATTTCATTTTCTCTAGCAACGTTCTCTATTTCCTTAGCCTCCTTTCTCTGCAGCTCAATGTTTGCCTACAATTTCATATCAAACTAAATCATGAGGTGTCCGTTTCTAAAAAATGTGTATCATTGTCATTATATTTGTCTCCACCATGCTCCCAGCCTCCTTATCCTGCCTCATCGTCGACAACTTTTATCATATTTCCATACGCGAATGATAAAGTCAACATTCTTTAGTTGGAAGCCAAAACTACAGGCTTCTACCGTGAATCTGTTTGTCACAGTTTTCTTCTGAAACCTTTACAGAACCTTTACAACTTAATTTTCTTAAGGATAGTTCATTTGAGAACAACCTAACAAACTCATTCTTTGGACAACTATCAATATATATGTTCATGAATTTCTCTTTTAAAGTAATCTTCTTGATCTCCTCGATATAAATAACTGAGTTGCTAATGAACTGACCAAACCAACCCAGAACTTCCGAACACTATAAACATATACCCACACTACTACCTAAGGACAACCATTTCTTAATGCAAATTCATCACCATCCACCCCAATATCAAAGTCATCAGGCTATTTTGGTCAAGTGAATAATCTTCCTACATAATCTAGAATGAAATTTGTAACCTAAAACTCCAGCTCACATGCACTTTGGTAGAAGTATTCATCATAGCAATCTGCAAAAAGGAAAATAAAAAATTAGTCTTAAACATATAATATTGCATGTATTGAAAACCCCCAAAAAAAGCCCTAATAAAACCCCCAATTTTTGTCGGGTATTGAAAATGCCCAAAAAACCCTAATAAAAAAAATCATAATTTATTGGGTATTGAAACCCTACAAATTAGTCTTGTAATTTAAAATGATTAAAGAATATAGCAAAATAATAAAAGCTACATGGCAAAAGATACAAAAATCCCCAATTTTTTAATATATTGATAAACCCTAGAATTCACTTTTAGAACTTTTAGGCATACTCGTAATTCAAATAAAAAATGCTGGTTATAAAAATGCCATATAACAACAGGTAAATTGGTCAACCGGCTCCTGGAGTACACCTTCAATCTATCTTCGTTTCTACACAAAAATCAGAGCAAATCGACGACTTTGGTCTTGAGATGGAGAAAATCCACAACTTTGGCTTTTGGGATGAGAAAATTGATGACTATGGCTTTTGAGATGAGAAAATCGATTTGGGGATATGATATGATTTAGGGTTTTGATTTTTTGTGTTTGATTTTGTTTTATGATTTGAGAGTGTAAGGGTGTGTTAATGAAGTATCAAACTAATTATCCCTCTTTAAGTATCACGTGCCCAACATATAGCACAAAAAGTGATCTTTACTTGAGAAAATGGATGAAAATCTTAGTGAAACTGACTTTTTGAAAGTTAGGTGATCAACAAGAATATTTAAACATGCATTATTAAACGAGGAAAATGGAGTAACGTAAGTGATCAGCATAACCATTATTCCTCAATATATCATCATCAAATTCAAATGTTATGATACTTATCTTCCTAATGCATTGAGCAATTTTGGAGTCGTTTATGGATGAATCCATCTGTTAATTATGTATCACAGAAGAATAGGTTAAACATTAGGCATTTAAATGTTTATATGCAAAATATATCATCTTCAAATGCAAATGCAAAAGATAGCCATTATGTTCATTATTCAATTATGTGCTAAGCATACCATTACTGCTGCTACTGAAGCTCCAGCAGTGAGCAAAGCTAGTATTACCTTCAAGAATTTCACAGAAATAAGTTGTACCATAGTTTTAAATTACTCAAAAAAGTAATCAATGTGACAACATTGTTTCAAGAAATCATGAATATTACCGTGTCCAAAAAGACCAACATGACCCGACTCTTCCTCGATGCACGCCTCCTAACAACATGATAGTCATACACTGGAAGAGACAGAGCAAGATATCTGCAAACGATAGCATTCACAATGATAAAGAGCCTAACGTACAACAATAACAAAAATCACATTTAATTGAAACAGCTACTGATCATATGCTAAAAATTAAAAACTGGGTCATAACAAACTTACTGGAATTCACAAAGTCATCATATTGAGCATCAAACCGGAAGAATTGGGTCGAAAATGGAAGAATTTCCTCGGCTTGGCCCATCCCCACTGCACTTCCAAGGGTTCCAGCAAGTGCTAAAAGCCTCAAAACAAGGTCAAATATAGCTAGTGATAACCTTGGTTGCTTCACCTGCATCAACTTTCCCTGCCTTCATCATTTTTTGTTCAATCAAGTTGAATCCTCCTTGGACTTAAATGGTATTTTCCCTTGTTGAATCTGCTTGAATTTAATCAAGAAAACAGCTTCTATTTATACATTTTAGTATGGCTTTTACGTACTATATTAAATCATTTCCTTAATATTTGAGTTAGTAGAGTTTCATAATTCATCCCACTCCATGATTAAGTATTCTTAATAATTATTGATGGTCATTAAGTAGAATTACTACTAGCATAACCAGGTGTTACTATAACACGAGCATCCTAATTCCTAATCTTTATGGATTTGGTGTTAAAATGATTCTGGAATCGATATGTTTATCAAAAGCTTGAAAGGTAGGGTAACTCACCAAGATGATTAGGTCAATTTTCTTTATTTGTCAACATCCTAACCGTTGAGTTAACCGATGTCCTGTTTCGTGATTTTCTTCTCTACGGAGTATTTTAATTAGAATTCACATTCCAACGAACGTGACATGCTGAAAATGATAAATTAGCTATAAAAAACTATACATTATACTTTTCTTGATTAATTCTCAATTAATCAATAGAAATGAATGTTTATTTGACTTTAAGGCAAAAGGTAGATACAGAATCTAGATTCATCAGTAATTCCTACAAGTGAATAGTAAAAGATTCGAGCATACAATAAAGTGAGAAAAATCTGAAGCCGAATCTATAACTGGTTGTGATAGACAGGTTGGTCAAATATTTAATCTCTTCAAAGACCAGAGAGATAGAGAATTTAATTTGTACTTAGAATTCTTACGAGAGAGATGAATGTGTCATTGACTATTGTGTAGATAGAGAACTTAACTGAATTTATTGATCATTACATATAATTTAACTAAGATATTACATGAAAATATAATTTATGGTACATTTGAATATTGATTATTTCCTTAATTTTGTATTGGCATAGCAATTATTATTGACATTTATCTTTGCATTATATAAATAACGACATTATTCCATATTTTAATTATTTTTCGAATCATCTTTTAAAATATATCAAGTGCAAAAGTAATTGTATTATATTCTCGCAGATGCAAAATACGGTCGTTTAGAAAAAATTTTTCACAATAGTTAATTATTTGAATTTTAATATATCTTTTACAATCTGATCACGACTTTTTACATTTCAGTATAAACTTTATAATCGATAGGTTTTGATATCCCTTTAATAAAGTCTTTTTTTTATTTGCTTGTCGTTTATTTTAAAATCGATAGAGTATAAGATTATAGGGTTCTTCATATGTTGTGTTGTAGGGAACTTGGCTCATTCTAGTTGGCTTAAAAAATACTTCGCTTATATGTGTAACAGTGTAAGTATCAACAAATAATATATGGCCAATAATTATAGGTTAGTAAGAGATCAAAGAGGTTTTATGTTATGTATATGTAAGCTTAAGAGAGTATATATATGTCCCAGCCCTTCACAATTAGATGTATATCTATTTGTAATTTGAAGGGGAATATTTGGCTTCATTAAGATCGTCCCAACTGACTTTCTAACCTATCACAAATAAGGCTACAGGTAACAAATAGTTGATGCTTATTAACAATGGCATCAAGTGCATTGGTCGTTAATAGAAAACTTACAGTCACAATAGTTATTCTTTAAACTTTTATATGTGAAGTGCTGAATTAGGTCCATGGGGTTGTTTTAAAACATTTTTCTTTTTAAAAAAAATGCATTGTGGTCATTGTCATTTACAACTAACCCACATTAATATTTTCACTTTGAAGACAGAAATTTGGGCTAGTTTTTAGACGAAACACGAAGTTTCCAACCTCTGGAATTTAATGCATCTACTAACATATGACTTGGAGCCTCGTAAGAATGCAAGTTATGAATTATGATACAAAAAACCAAACACAAATGTTGATGCGACAATAACTACAGTTAAAACTTTTTATTTTGACTAAATTTCCTTCACATGGCTATATAAAATCAGTTTCAAATATTTATAGAATTTCATTTACTAAATTAATTATCAAGATTTTATTAACTGAATTTTCTCCTATAAATTAATTATTCTGAATGGTACACCTCGAACATGATGATATCTTGCAAAGCCCATTACAATAAAATCAGCCCCATCATCTTATCTATTATATTCCATCATCGTTAAATTGAAAAGCGATAATCAGAGATTTGTGCTAAGATAAATTACAATAAGTAGTGTTAAGTGTTGTCTGACGTGAAGGCGTGCCAAATGCTTTAAGTTATTCTTCTGATTTTAGTGTTATTAAATGTATTAGGCGTCATCTTAGCGAAGTTAAGTTCTTTGAAAAGTTATCATCGCATTTTTAAAATGACTTTTTTGGCCAAATAATTATTCAAAATTAATATCAATATTTTTTATTTTTCATAAACAATAAACCAAACCGTTTTTTGCCCCAATAGGGCACTATTGCTCCACTTCACTACAATATTCATTTTCCAAACTTTCTATTTAAACATCATTCCCCCATTTCATTTTACTCATCTCAACTCAATTCTTCCATTAATACACTCATCAGTGGTCCTTGCTCCAAACTTCAAAAAAGTATCAAATCTTGCCTTGCATTGTTCTGCATGCATTGCTAACAAATTGCATGAATTTTCTTGAAATTATGTTAAGCAAAATGCTCATCTTTCTCTTATTTTCACCTAATGCAGGAAAAATGGACCAGCTTGGTACTTTCTTGATTTTCTTTCTTGTAACATTCTCTTCTGTTCAATGTTACAATACTGGTGGAGGGTGGATCAAAGCGCATGCCACCTTCTATGGAGGTGGTGATGCCTCTGGCACAATGGGTATGTTTTATTCAGTAATCCACCAATTCATTTTGATTAAGGTTTTCGTTTTCATTTTCATGTAGTTAGAAAATTAATCATTGTCAAAAAATGACACGGAAAAACAAAAAAGCATCAATTAAATTAAATTGGAGTAGTAACATTTAAAGATTAGATCACTGTTTCTAAAAAACCGAGTCTTTTTTGTTGAGCATTGTTTGGGATTTTATGCAGGTGGTGCATGTGGTTATGGAAATCTTTACAGCCAAGGTTATGGAACAAACACTGCAGCATTAAGTACTGCTTTATTCAACAGTGGGATGAGCTGTGGAGCTTGCTTTGAGATGAAGTGTGTGAATGATGGAAAATGGTGTTTGCCTGGTTCCATTTTAGTAACAGCCACCAATTTTTGCCCACCAAACAATGCTCTGCCCAACAATGAAGGAGGGTGGTGTAACCCTCCCCTGCATCATTTTGACCTTGCTCAGCCTGTTTTCCAAAGGATTGCTCAATACAAAGCTGGAATTGTTCCTGTTGCTTATAAAAGGTAGTCATGCTTCTTTACTTTTCTCCATTTTAGTTTACAGTATTAAATGTACATAATTGCACAATCGTTGGAGTAACACAAGTCGAGTCATCGAACTTGCATTGGTTTAGTGGTAGTTCTTGTAGTTATATATTTGATGCACTAATTATTATTTTATTTCATACAGTATATCGTTATACACATAAACACTCTTTCCTTTACATCGTATTTTATCTATTCATGGAAACTAGTTGTTCTTTCTTTAATATGTCATTAGTATGTAACGTTGATTGAATAAAAAAGATCATTTGTGCAATAATTTTATAAATCAAGTTAATCAATTTTTTCATGTATTTTAATTTGTAGGGTACCCTGTATGAAGAAGGGAGGAATAAGGTTCACCATTAACGGACATTCCTACTTTAACCTTGTATTGATAACCAATGTTGGTGGAGCAGGTGATGTTCATGGTGTTGCAATTAAAGGTTCCAGAACAGGTTGGCAGCAAATGTCAAGAAACTGGGGGCAAAATTGGCAAAGCAATAGTAACCTTAATGGACAAAGCCTCTCATTTAAGGTTACTACTAGTGATGGTAGGACAATTGTGTCCAACAATGTTGCCCCTTCTAACTGGTCCTTTGGGCAGACATTTAAGGGAGGCCAATTCCACTAAGTAAAAAATCAACTAATTAGGGTGATTTAGCCCTATGAAGTAAAGATGGTATTGGCTAATAAATGTGTGTTTAGTGTGTGTAATGGGTCACTAGTATTATTAATGTGACCTTTTAGGTAAAAGGTCTCCATTTTTTGATGGAGGGTTTTTCTAGCCTAATGTTTGGTCTTGAAATTGATATTCCAGGCTATTTTCACCTTCTTTTTTTGGTGTTAGGCAGTAATTTGCAGAGGTTATGTTTACCCGCTTAGAGATAATGATGTTTTAAGAATGTAATGTGTTTTTGCTTCAGCAGTAGCTGGAGACAGAGGCCAATTCTACATCAGTGCATCCACATTGACAATTATTTTAGTCCTACAGTGTGCAATATAATAACCTATATTATATTTATGTGATTTAAGCATTTCTAAGTTGAGTGTATTTATAAACACAATCAATTTAAGTGAATTTAAACACTCTTTTTCAATCTTACACTCTATTTATTAGATCCGAATCCTTATGAAGATAAGGATCAATTATTTTTATTTATGAAAACACTATTCTTAAAAGTATGAAACACTATTCTTAAATGTAAATTAGTTGATGTATTGAATACATAAATGCCTGAATTGAAGCCGCATTTATCTCCCAACCTGTTTTACTTACGGGACAAATATTGTTAGTATACTTTGATATTTGATAATTCCCAGGTCATTCCCCAGATGGTCAAACACTTGGAAATTTGTGTGATCTCTGTCCAAGAAACAATAACAAGAATGATTGATGGAAGAGCGTGAGGGTATGGAATTGAATTAAAGTACAGCAGATTCTCCAAGACAACCAGAGGGGGGAGGAATAGTGCTTCAAGGACTAGTCAAAGATCTTGGACTTGATACTGCTCTCCTCCCCTCCCCCTCTTTTAGCCTCGAGCCCAGTGATACTATATGATGCCAATTGAGTGAGTAATTAAAGTGTTAATTGAGACTTGAAGATTAACACGAGAATTATAATAATAGGCTAAATAATCAAAATCAAGGAGGAAATAATCAAAGTAAAAATAATCAAAATCAATCAGAAAATTCACAAATTGAAGCTTTAATGTCGCAGATTAAGGTAGATGATCCATTGTTCTTACACTCGTCTGATCATTCGAGTTTAATTCTAGTTTATGATGTTCTCACTGAAACAAATTATGTGAGTTGGAGTATAGCAATGAAAATTGCTATGGAAGCTCGTGATAAATTTGTTTTTTTGAATGGTGAAGTCGAAGCACCTCATATGGAGGATGCAAAGTACAAACAATGGCGAAAAGTAAATTCTATACTAATTTCATGGATTATGAATGCTATGTCGAAGGATATAGGAAAAGGTTTCATGTTTACTAGAATATGCAAAGGCATTATAGGAGGAGATTAATGAATAATTTAGAGCTAGTAATGAACCTAGAGATTTTGAGTTAAGAAGAAGCATTTACACTGCAAAACAAAGTGGCGATTCTGTGGGGCCATGTATTACAGTAAGATAAAAAGACTTTGGGATGAACTAGCTGTTTTGAAACCTAGAAGTATAAATGGAAAGGAACGTATGATGCAGTTTTTGATGGAATTAGGAAATGAGTTTGATGGGATAAGGAACCAGGTGCTTGTTATTGATCATTTTTCATCTGTTGCTAAAACATACTTTATGGTTGTGAAGGTTGAAAGGAGGAGAGCAGTGCATGGAGGGGTGACTGAGAATATAAATAATACTGCTATGCAAACAAGAGCTTTTGCAGATCGAAGGCCACAGAACAACTCAGGTTTTGGTAACTATAAGCCACAAGGTTTTGGCAGCAAACCTGAATACAAAAAGGAGAGAGGATAGATCACATCTCAAATGTGAGTTTTGTGAAAAGACATGCCATGTTAAATCAGATTGTTTCAAACTGATAGGATTTCCACATTGGTGGCATGTGGATAAAAATGGAGGCCTAAACAGAAATGGAAGGAATAATGTGAACAATATGGATCCAGGATATTTTGAGAGGATGAATTCACCTATGAAATATCAAGGAGGAATGGATGAAAGGAGATACACAGATGCAGTGAATCGACTAATGAATATAGGAGACAATGTCAATTTTGCCAATTTTACTGGCTATGAGGTGTTTGCAGCTAATAGTTCTTTCAGTAAAAGTGTAGTGAGTGAATGTGATATGTATGGCTCTTGGATGATAGATAATGGTGCATATGTGCATGTATGTGGGGATATTAAGTTGTTTGCATATACTAGTAATATCTCTCATTCAACTATTGTGAAATTGGTTGATAATACTTCTAGAACAGTAACGTCTGTTGGCAAAATTAAACTTAAAAATGGCATTTCACTTTTTGATTGCTTGTACTTACCTTCTTTCTAAGTACAATCTCATGTTTATTAGCAGAATTGGGAAGAATGCTCGAATTCACATTGTATTTTTTCATGATTTCTGCATAATGCCGGATATTAAGACCAACAGAGTTCTTGTAGTTGGTAAGGAGAGGATGACTCTACATTTTGACTGGAGAGTCTTTCCAAACTCTTTTCATTGAGTTTTATTCAAGATTGTATACTAGTCTGTCTGTGATTACGAAGCCTGTTGTAAATAATATCAATCAAAGCACTTTGTGATAGTACTTGCTTGGCATTCAGTTGGACATTGTTCTTCTATTGTAATGAAGCATGTACACTCTTTGAATGATATAGATTGTTCTAGTATGGATAATTGTATGGTTTGTCCTTTGTCTAAATAAGCGGAGGTCGGAGTTTTATCTTAGTCGGTCTCGATAAAGGTTATTTCAACTTGTTCATATAGATGTATGGGGACTATATAAACTACGCAATAGGTAGAATTTAGTCTTTTGTTATCATAGTTGAAGTCCTTAGTAGAACCACCTTGACCTTCATGATTTCATCCAAGACTAAAATCACACAAATTACTAACATTTCTGTCAAATGACTCAAACACAATTCATGTAGACAGTAAATTTTTTATTAAATTTTAATTAAAAATGATTAAGATGAACTTGTCAATTAATTAAAATCGAGCCACTAAAATTACGTAGTATGTTTTTACCGGTGGCGCAAATTTATTGTGAAACCGCCATCATAGGGTTTACGGGAAAATAGCCCGAATTAAATGTTCATTAAATTTAGGGTTAGGATAAAAGTCATGAATTTCATTGGGATAAGAAATCGGTCATAGGGAAATTGAAGGCTCCAAAAGTTTCGGAGTTGAAATGGAAGTAGAAGTTATGTGGTTCAATCGAAACAAAAGGTCAGGGGTCAATAAGAAAATACATTCGACACAGAAAGGATCAGAGCTTCTTTCATGAAAATTGGTAGCCTTTTGATTTCTTGAAAATTACTTATAAATCTACGAGCGGTTCGGATCGCTTGAGGTATTTGTTAGGATTGTGATCACAATCAATAAAAGCCGTCGAAGCAAACATTAAAGCTAGAAGCCTATAAATACTCCCCCAAATTTTGAAATTCCACGTCCCATTCTCATTAAAAAATACCTTGAAAAATGCAGAAAATACAGAGGATACTGCAAGTGCAAGTTAAATCTTTTAAACCACAGGCAAAACAATGGTGTTGGAAATACTCAAAGTGTCATAAATGGCTGAAATGCTAGGATTACTGTGCAAATGTAGTAATTCCTCGAATCGAAGCAAAATATGATGAGAATGTGATCCCCAGATCTACCGAGGCCGCTTCGGAATAATTAGGAATAGCTAAAAACACGATTATTCATAAACTTGTATGAACGAAAATTCTCGAGTTTTAATTCATGAGTTAAGTTATGAAGCCTGCCCCGAATATTCCAATCCACATAGCGGGAGTCTAGGCGGTTAGGCTCTGTATGAGTGATTAATGTCATCAACAAGGTTCGGATACTCAACGCCCCTTTGATCATATTTACATCAACAGTACTAAAGGCATTTGTAGTATAAGCTAGAAGCATATAGTGCTTCACAACTTAAATCAAATCGAAGTGAGGCAAAATCTCGCATTCTGACAATATTTGTTAAGGCATTGTAGTACAAGCTATAAGCTTAAAAGTGAGGCAAAATCTTAAGTCCCGCTCTCTAAGCGGCAATGCTAAAAGCAGATTTGTAGTGTCACAACCGAAAGCGTATGTTCTTTCAACCTTGTACTATCTCATCACAATTTCCCTTTCGGAGTTATCTGAAATCAAGTCCTTTCTAAAGGCATAAAGTAGCCTCGAACTACAAAGTCCCGCCCAAAGACAAGTAAGCGCGACTACTTAGTCCTGAGAAGTAGTAGTCTGTTCTCAATCTCCCTTTTAAGAACGTCCCTTAAGTTTGCAGCAAAGGTGAAGTACCTCTGACAACCAGTACAAAGGTGAAGGCCGCGCTCTGAGAACAACTGCGGTAAGTCCATAAGTCCCTAAAATAGACCAGTCAAGTCGGATCGGAGTCAGTGAGGCTGACGGGGAATCTGTTCTTAAGGCAGGGCTGGGGCCAATATAGAGTCACTGCAGTCTCGAGTCCATCGAGACCCGGGATACATATCTAGCTCAAAGAGCTCCTAAATCAAGCAAATCGGATCATATCGAGTCGGCTCAAATTGAGAAGTCAAACTTCAGATCAAATCTAATCCAAATCGAGCTCGAGTTAAGCTTTCGAAGCTCAAATCGAAGCTCAAGTCGAGCAGGAGCTCGTACGAGCTCCTATCAAGTCAATTCAAGTCAAGTATCACCGCCGTCCCTCGATAAGCGGTTTAGGGATCCATAGTTTGAATGATCGATCCTCTTGATTTGATAAAACACATTGCTTGAGAATTTTTTCCTACGATTGGATTTATTTTGGGCCACTTTGAATAAATAATAAAAAGTTATTCTTCTTTGCATTCTGATTCGTATGGCGCTTCTTGTCCAGCTAAATATTGAGATGTTTCCAAAGGGACCATCTCAGCTCCTGCTCCCGTGTATCAAAGAAAGAGACGGAGGAGGAGTCGCACTTAAAGCCCCGACCAGATTAAATACCAGGACCCGTTTAGGGACGTCCTATTGAAACCTGTTGAAGTCTTTCTAGCTAATATATTACCGGGAGCTCTAGGCAGAATAAGTCGCTCTGAGAGAAGCGACGAGGCAGCAATGCCCGGCTCAAGGGAGACATACCAGCATATCTAAGGACTTGACGGACAAGCGTCGGAGGCACTCAGCGGTTGAGTTATAAGCAGTACACTACGAGGGGTGCAATTTAGTGCGGTTTATACACCGGCTCTGCGGTGCGTAACACTAGCAATGATAGTGAGAGGTATTCTGGTAGAAAAAGCGTCTGAAAAATCACGACGTCGAGATGACTCATTGTTCGGATGTAATAGGAAAGAGGCGCTATGACACGGAATGGGAGATGGGGTCCCATCTATCCCACTTTACAAGGCCTCGGGTTATTCTGAGGTTGACGAGGCAACGAGTAGAAACTCTCAGTGATCATTCAGATAGATGGAATGATTCCAGTAACACAAGCGGAAGGTATATACTAGGGGCAATAAGATCGTGAAGATTAGAATTCGAACTGTATACCTACCTAAAGCCTACACTCCATTATAGACCAATGAAAATGCCTAAAGAAATTTATCGTACAAAGTTCTGACATTTTGATGGGCCAGGAACTAAACAACATATAACCCAATTTGTTGAGACTTACTTGATATCTTTGGGAGGCTGAAGGGGATGAAATGGTCAAACATTTCATTTGCTCTGAGATGCGTTCGATTGGTATCTTGTTGGAGGCGCTTGCTAAGATTTGATGAATTGGGCTCAATGAAAATCAATTTCTCGGCAACAACGGTACAAGAGGACAATAATTATGAGTAGACTAACTATTATAAAACAAAGAAAATGAGAGCGATTCTGAGACTTTATCGGCCGATGGAAGTTTAAACTGATAAAGATAGGCTCTCAAAGTCATCGACCATCAACATGTGTATCTGAGCGTAGTGGGACCTATAATACATTATGTAGAATATTTCCCAAAACCTCCGAACAATGAGGTCATGACATGGAGCTCGGCAGTACTCTGAAACAAAGCGAGTTCTTAGCCGCTTTCGATCGTGTAATAAATTAATACTTGTGTTTACAATCCACGCACTTAGAAACCAAAATTCACTAAGTTCATCTTAAAGCTGTATAGTGACCTCGTTTGTCCATGAATCCAAGTCACTGCGCTTGGAAATGTGGATTTAAATGGCAAAGTCTACCCAGAGCGTAGAATTAGGGTTGAATGTTTATATCCCAATCGATCAATTGGGAATCATTATAAAGCACCCCATTGGAAAAATGCTTAAGTATGATACGTCTACCCGTCAGGTAGGTCAAATGCATGCAAATGAGTTGTCAAAACTTTAGAGTTGGTATGGCCGATACTAATTAATTTATGGTGGGATTAGTTATATTTTAACTAGTCTTGTAATTGAGTTAATCATTATATACACACAAACGGTTATATAACATAAATTATAAACATAAAACATAACAACTAATAAATACTCGTGATATGACTTAAAATACAGACTAGTTACAAGCCCATGCGAGTTCTTGATGATTTGTATCATCTGAGCTCTCGAGGTGGGTCTCGATTTTGATTAATTATATTTACATTAAATAATAATAAATTAAATCTTTCTCTTCATTCATCTTAGGTAAAGATTAATCGGGCAGTATTTCACAAAAATACATTTAAATCTTTATCTTGATCTCTTTCTTATCATTTATCCAAATTATATTACATTTCTAATTATCTAATAATGAAATCAAAGCATGTCATAAATAATAGAAAAGAATAATATTTTAAAGATATTCACTTAAACTATTTTAAGTGTTTTAACAATTAATATTAAATAATAAGTATTTCAAAAAATACTAGTTATTTAATTTACACTTTTAATAAGATTTAATTTCAGATTATATATTATTAAGAAACTCCAATTATCAAATAATAATGGATTTCTAATTTTAATTAAATCAATTTGAATTATTAAAATCTAATCAAATTAGAATTAATTCATTAATAGTTTTAATTTTAATTTGGACATAAAATACCAATTAAAATAACAATCAAATTATAACTAATAAATATAGTTAAATAAAATTAATCAAACTAGTTTCTAACATAAATTAATTTAAAATAATTTTAATTGATAGCGAAATATTAATTGGAGTAAAATAGGGCTTAAAACAATTTAAATCCAAAGTATCAACCACCAGGCCCAAGTGAGTCCAAGGACCACCAGGCCCAAGTGAGTGGCCTACGTCCGTCCAGCACAGAGAAATTGCAAGAGGCACTGTTCGAAATCTTTCTTTTTGAAACAATGGTTTTAATCAGATTCAAGCGAAATTTATATTTTTTTCTCAAACAATTCTTAGAAAATTCATATAAATCCGAAAAAATATTTCCGTTTTAACTACAATGATTATTTTCGAATATGATTAACAATTTAATCATAGTTAATTATTTAGTTAACATATTCTATTCATTAAAAAGTGCTCTAATTCTGATTCTTAACATATAAAATTGATTCAATAATACATAAAAGCTGATTTAAATGCGTTTTAATTATGTAATTCAATTCGTATCCTGGCTCATGATGCCCAGCTGTTGGGTTTTTACGGATTAAAATAAATTCTGAAACATGTATGATTCCTACGAATATAATAAAAAAAAATCTGAAAAAAAATACAAAATTATTATTGTCATTTCTTACCGGAATAAATCACGAGGGTCTGAACAATCAACATAGTTTATGCTTGTAGAATAGTCCAGCAGTATTATGAAACAATGCCATTGAGATTTCTTTCATTTCTTTAAAATATTAAAAGCATAAATGAGGTTGAGGCGGAAAAACCAAAAGTGGTTTCTCTCCGCTTTACTAGTCGACTAAGAGAGAGAGAGAGAGGGAGAGAAAGTGCTAAGCTTGATAGTTGGAAGAATTGGTCTGATAATTTCGTGAAAATCATGACCTTTATATAGACACTTGAGCTAAAATTTTAATGAAATTAACATGTATAAATTCTAAAGTTTGAGGGCAAAAATTTATCCTCTTGTTCACTCCGTAGCAGTGGAGCTAAAGAGATGGGTGGTGTTACAGAATCTTAACTGCTATTGGCATCACTTTAAATAAAAGGCAGCTTTTTAGTAGAATATTGATAATGATTACAAAGATCGAGCACTGTCGATTCCTATTTGGAAGATCGAACTAGGTATGATTCAATAATTGGAATTTCATCCCAATATTCTAAATCTGGTTATATTTTAAATCCGGAAGTTATAATTGTATTGTAGTTGGGTTTTAGTTGTTGTGTGTGACCTTTTAAACTTCGATTGAAATTAACTGATATATTAATTTATGTTTAACGAAACATCTTGTATATAGATTATGTGAGACTCTAATAAACCGTCATAACCCCTAATGTCAATCAAATTAATCCTAATAGTAATTGTCCAACGATTAACATATATCGAACTATTATTATTTAAATGTAATAATCGGTTGTACAATCTAATTGTTCAACGGGCATGCATTATGAGATATAACATCTAAATATTTCGACAAGCACATCTGTGAGGAATTTTACCTGCATAGTGAATTTTATTTGTACCATTTTAATAAATAATAAAAATTCTTCTTTTCATTATAGTATAATAAGAATGTCAAGCATGAGAACAGATAATGGAGGAGAGTTTGTTAATAGTGAGTTTCCTAATCTTCTATATGGTTTAGGTATAGTTTATCAAAAGACATGTACCTACACTCCCACCAATGAAAATGGTAGGCGGAGAAGAAACATCGACACTTATTGTATATGAGAGCCTTTTGTTTCCAATACGATTTAGCATATAAATTTTAGGGAGATTCCATTCTTACAACCATTTATGTCATGACAGTTACCATCTGCTTGATTTTATATTAAAATCTTCTTATGAGATTACGCATTCTACCACAGTTATCACATTTTATTGAGTCTTTCCAAACTCTTGTCATTGAGTTTTATTCAAGATTATATACTAGTTTGTCTGTGATTATTAAGCCTATTGTAAATGATATCAATCAAATTGCCTGTGATAGTACTTTATGGCATTTCAAGCTTGGATATTGTTCTCCTATTGTAATGAAGCATGTACACTCCTTGAATGTTATAGATTGTTCTAGTTTGGATAATTGTATGGTTTGTCCTATGTCTAAATAGTAGAGGTTGAGTTTTGATATTAGTCAGTCTCGATCACGTAGAGGTTATTCCAAGCTTGTTCATATAGTGTATGGGGATTCATATATTTGCCTAACAAGCTAGAAACTAAGTCTTTTGTTATCATAATTGAAGTCCTTAGTAGAACCACCTAGACTTTCATTAGCTCATCCAACTGTGTTTATAGGTTATCCACCTAATTAGAAAGATTACAGACTTTATTATATTCAAATACTCACAATGTGATTGTTTAGAGATGTTATTTTCGGGATTAATGACACGTTCGATAAATAAATGTTTGAAAGCGTTCGCGTTGGATCGCGCATGTTTCAAAATGGCCCGTTTGATCGCATATGTTTCAAAAAGTGTCATCTTTGGTCATTCCGTCCAAAATAGATGTTAGGTTATGAAACTTTTAGGAGACAGTGATGGGGGGTAAGCTGTCAGCCTTCGTTTGTATAGTAGAATTTCTAATTTAAATAAATTTTGGGGTAAAATATTTATTAGTTACGATAATCCGCGCAAATAAATAGGTTGATCAGGGAGTGAGTCGGCCGATTGAGGCATTGAAGGATTGATGATAAAGAACTTTAGGCGCGGCAGTCCACATTTGAAGAGACTACCCGATGAGGGGAGAAACCCGATAGCCAACTCGAGTGGAAAGAAAGACCGTTGGAGTATTTACGGTTCCATTTGGCACCGTTAAAGTGAGTGAGGCTATTATCACACGACCCTTAATGAGCGTAATCATTACGCGTTAAAGAGCCGTGAGCTCAGCGAAAGTAATCATTCAAACAACTATAGAGTAGCAGGCCCGAATCCGGTAGAAGTTCACTTTGATACCCAAATACTAACGCTGGAAACAGCTCTTTTAATCCGTTCAAGTTGATGCGTCGAATTGTTTCGTGGCGTTGTCACTTATTTTGCGGGAAGACACATTTGGAGCAAAGAGTATCAAAGTCTGGCTTGGAGGATTTGTGATCAGAACTACCAAGAGCCGGGCTAGATCGTCATTAGCGTGTGGCCATTTAGAAAGTCACCACCATATCTTAATCATTATAAATGCATGCATTATCAAAGAAAATAGGCATAACCGTGATAATCCGCATGGGATTGATGGACTTAACCCAGATGATCATGGTAAATTTGTAGAGCGATGTCCACGGATGATGCCCCGAACCCATTCATTCTGAACGGTGGAACAATGCAGAATTGGGAAGCTCATGTTGGAAATAAATGAAATCCCTTTTATTATGCGGTGCGACAATTGTGTATCGATTAAATTTTACCGAGGTTAGTTAAATATAGTTCTTGGAACTTAGTGTTCACATTTAGCGGTATTCACTTGTGGTGAGTATTCACAGCGGATTGAAATACGGCAGCTTTAAGGGAATAGAGGTAACTAGTTACATGGAATGGATCAGTTGTTGATCTTCACTTGTGACTTAATGTGGTAGTTGCATTATAGACGGTTGTACCCGTATGAAAAGCTATTAGCCAAATTTCAATAATCTGACGGAGTCTAGTATAATAACCGATAGGTAAACTAAAGGAAACTTGAACTTCGATTATTACAACTTGACCCGGTCGATCTATTTTGTTGGTAATGTTAAAAGAATATGCATTTAATAAGAAAGATGTGTTTTAACACACTTGAGGTTCACATTTGTAAACCTACGATAGAACCCGAGAAGTGATTGAAACTCATTTGATCGTATTAGATGCGTAACTATCGGGATAATCTTAGTCATCAATGGATTCGTTGGTTGAGACATGGTTGATGAATGTAAAGAACAACTTGTAAGTAGTATTCGATAAGGATGTGATTATAATCACTATTCTTTTTGCTTTACATATCTTTGAAATGACACAAATTCATGCAATCTTTAAAGGATCCATGTATGGATTTAAGCATGCATCTCTGAAGTTGAGATCTTCCCGCGTGATTCAACGAGTTTGGTTTTCACGAGCTAATATGAAGAGGCTGAGCATTGACAAAGTTCGGTGGGGGCTAGTTCGTTTCACTTTTTACGGAACAAGTTAAGTAATTGATTAAAACAAAAGTTCTTTGTGTTTTTAATCGATTGTTAACTAATTATATGAATCGTAATTCATTCATATAGTTACCCGTTATTTATTTCACTGGTAGTTGAAATATATAATATACATATGTCTATCCTCGATGAGTGAAAGTTAAATCTCGAGTTAGTACATGTTCTAGAGAGGCAACATGAATTGTTGATTCACAACCTCTTGAGCTAGAAATATAGGACTAAAGGCCTTAGTTGGATGTTGATAGTTAGGGCGACAGAAACATGAATATTACTATGGTGTTTTGATTAGTGATCCAAGATTGATCACGTTAGCACAAGGACTAGATGATACATTGAGCTACCCGATCATGGTTGGGGGAGGCTGGTATGATAAAGCAATTCATAGAAGATACGTGTATTATATCTATGTCTATGATATTTGTTTAGAATTTTAGGTTCCTTAATTCTTAGAACTACGATATATAACTATTTGTGTTATATGAGCTGTACTCGACTATGACAGCATTGCGTGCGGGGGTATACTTGGCGTATGTTGGAATTCGCGCGATGTCTCTTGATAGATGTTGATCTTTGGGAGGATTTATCCGTCCTTATTCCTCTGAGGAATATCTCGAGACCTCAGCGCGAGTTGATCTTGATTGGTTTATGGGGCCTTGAAATGTCTTTATTAGGTTAAATGCTTCGAGTAAAAGAAAGTTGTGGATGTTGCGACACGCTTCTTATGGTTAGCCTACGACTAAGTCGCGTTAAAGAAATTGTATAGTAATCGTCAAAGGGTGTTTAAAGCGTAGCGCCTTTATGGTTAACCGGACTGACATTGAAGTGTTAATTGAGAGTTGAAATGGAGATACAGTTGAAGTCTTGGGGGTGAGGAAGTGCTGAAGGAATAGCGTATGGCTGAGATTAAAAGTAATGAAAGGCCAAGATGTATTGAGTTATTTTCAGTTAGTTATGACTTGGGAGTTAGTTGGTTTATAATGATAGTGATTGGTCCATGTAAATAAATAGCTGGAGCTGACTAAGCATTGTAACGAACTTTCTCATATTAATAAAAATCATAAACTTTCCCCACTTTCTCTCGATTAGGGTTCACCTTTTGATTTTCAGCACAATTGAGCTAAATTCAAGCTCCGATTATGCAATTCTTCTTTGATTGAGCTGTTTTTCAGAGTACTCCACTATTTGAAATCACCATCGAATGTGGTTGCTAGTACTCAAACTATACATTATACACACACTCAATAAATATTATATATACTTATATATTGATAATGTTTGAACAGTCATTGTATATTATATATAAATCTCAAATTAGTAATATGTAGTAACACATAAAAAATCAAATTTTATTAATTAAAATGCACAAATTAAGACCTGAGAGGCTGAGAAGGTTTTGACTTGACTCGTTAAATATTTATATATGATTCGATATAAAATCCGAATAATAAAGTTGGACTTGATAATTATCAAACCGAGTTAGGATATTTTAGTTTATTTTGAATCAATACAATCAATTTTTTGTTTAATATACGTAGTATGTTGAATTCTTCTACGGATTAAAATAACGGTTATTTAACCCGATTCACAGGGACACCTACGAGGATTATAAAAATAGTAATTAAATCAAGACACATAAAAAGCTAAGTAGAATATTGAATAATGATTACAAAGAAAATTCAGGCTTCTCTTCACATAATGTCGAACATGTCCTATCCGAGAATGGAGTTTTTTAAATGCGGAATGTTTCTTACGTATTTAAAAGCTAAACACGAGAAGTTATAATACAAGTATTATAGTTTGATCGTGATGTCGTATGTGACCTCTTAGGCTTGATTGACAAAGTAATATAATAATTTATGTTAACCGAACATTGTATTAATATCTGATTATGGCGGACACAATGGCAATCGTAACTCACAATAATCGATGCGAGTTAAATACAACCATATCAATTGTCTGTCCAGACATATATTGAACTTATATTATTTAAATCTAAGTAAATTGATTGTACAATCAAATTATTCAACAGATATATTTATGAGATCTAATATCTCATATTTCCAACAATCGAATCTAGATTAGTTTTTTTCCTTGTATATGATACGAAGAAAAAATAAGCAAGCTCGTCGTGACTACTGACTATATGTCTCGGCTATTATTGATCAACATAGGCTTAGCCAAGCTGGAATCCCTCTTGTTAAATGCTTAGGATTTTTCGGTTACGGATTTTGCATTTCTTATTAGATTGACAGGGATGGATTTTTATCAGAATCGGCCGAACCACAATTATTTGGAACTCTACCTATACAACTTTAGTTTTATATATATTAGTATTACTAGCGGATTTGTGACCAGTTATGGATCGAATATGGTTTCAGATACACTACTACTACTTCTTTGAGGACACGTGTGACTAATCACAGGCATTATTGATAATTAAAGTCCCAAAGTTAGTCCCGTGATCCGAAGCCCCCAAAATTTTGGGAGGTAAGTTGACATATAAATTCTTGCTCTTAATATACGGTTTAATGTGGTGTAAAATTAATTGTTACTCACTTGTTATTTTTCCTCTTATTTGATTCTTTAAAAATTTAAGGAAAATTCGCCTTGTCATGACAAAATTTTCATAGGTTTCTTAATTTGAGTGAAATGGGAACCAAAAGAGAAAATTGGTAAGGTGAAAATGGCGTATGATGAGAAAATCGTATTGATGAAATGAGTAATAAATTAATAATATATAATATACTACAGGAGAGCATAATGCTTGTAATTGAATACTAGAAAGATTATCATCTAAAAAGTGAAAGCAAAATTGTGTTATTGATATGCATTTGAATAATTCAGCATCTGCTTGAGGATTAAATAATAAAGTTAATTAAAAAGTGGGATGCGTAATGATTATAAGGTATATATATATAGAATGTATATGATGTCGTCTCCAAATCGTATATATGTGTTGATGATTCGAATTCCGATTGATATTAAGTATGCAGTATAAAGTATGATGAATCTTTTTTAATCTACGCCAATTTTACATTTGACTGTTTTAGTATATAGAGGTGAAGCTTTGTGGTGATTCTTAATTATTTATTATTTTAATAAATATAAAGTTATATCATTAAATTCGTCTTTGAAAATAGTTCATAATATTATTTTCTTATAATTTTGAACTTATAGTTTAACCATGATAATTAAGTTCGCGTGATATCTGGCGTCGAATAAAAAAAAAATTGGAGGGAGGCGTAGTTAATTCTGATAGAATCTGCAAGCTTTTAGTTTTAGATATAATGGTAATTTAGTAATTAATAGTATGAAAATGGAAGAAACACAATCGTTATTTATATTTTTATATATGTTGGTGATTGGTGATTGATGATAGTGATTAATGATGTGTGAGTTTCATACTGATTTAATTGTTGATTTTTGTGCATATAACAGAAGGCTGAGAGTGAAAGCCTCTTTAGAATGAGAATGGAAATTGAAAGTAAGAACAATAGTATTTAATATGATATGGTGGGTGTCAACTTATTTAAAGCCTTGCAATTTAGGGACCAGACCAACTCAGCAAAATTTGTGGCTCAAGAGTGTTGAAAGTAACCTGGGAATATCCTAAATATATCTCAATCTTTACATGGATACAGCCCTTTATCCATTCATAGATTTGTCTACCCGACAACGATTGTCACCTTACCACATAAGTACTATGGTAGTAACACTTTTGTAACAATATGCTATGTTTACTTATTAATGAAAAAAAAATTAATTTAAGTTTTTATATTAAAAAATTTGACATAAAAGTGATTGGTTTGTTTCTTTTTTTCTTTATAAAAAATTTTAGCAGTCAAGATGGTGCTCCCAGTTCAAGGATTGAAAAAATTAGATGTAAATGAATTATCGATTCAAAATTAAATTGATATAACTAGAAAAGGGTAACATATGAATTATGATGTATGCAATATATCTTCGACCCCTTACATGAAAATTCCATGCTAGATACGAAAAATCAAACATGAAAGTGAAATTAAAAAGGTTGATAAAAAAAACATTATCCAAAGATATCCATTCTATTGTCTCAATTTTTTCCAATCCTTTTAGGCCTCAAAAAGAAAGGTGGCTTGACCTTTTTTCATATACTGATTCGAGATCATCTCCACCTATGATGAAAAAGGGATTTTTTTTGTGGTTGTTGAAATTAATATTCTAAACTTTTTTTCATTACACTTCATGTTAACATAATCTTTTAAACTTACCTTACAAACACCCCCTAATTCAACCACTCATCTTAATTTGATGAATAGTAACATTAACTGAATCATTCAAATAAAAACGAGGAAAATAATGAATACTAATTGCGAAATCAAATTGAGTGAGAAAAATATTATTGATTTGAATGTGAAGATTCTTCAACAGCATTTCCTTTGATATCTTTAAAAATATTTGATTAGTCCATATTTATTACGTATTTCGGGAATATTATTGTGGTTAAATGGATATATTTAATGTGTTTTTATTGTCTAATCGACAAATATGTGATATTTATATTTTATAGTAATAGTTATTGAAAGATGAATTTTCGAGACAAAGGTGAAAATAAATAAATTAAAGAAGTAGAAACATAAATTAATAGAAAACTGGCTTGCAGATAGAACTAAATATTTCAAACGACCTTTCATATGTTATAGGAATAAAAGAGAATCAAAAGAAAAATTAAAAGGGTGTGCCTCTGTTCCATTTATTCTCGGCCGAAAGGCCTGTGTTTTAATGAAGGAAGAAAAGAGAGGCGCTGCTCTCAAAGATAAGAAAAATTACACCACCCATAAGCTTTACTACTAGTGCGCGTGGAGGTTTGATTGTTTTAATATTTCACGAATGAGTTCTTTTAAATGCTAACAATTATGTTTTTAGGTTAATTCTTAATCCAAAAATTATTGGGGATTTGATATAGTTAAATACTTTTAAAGCTTTATATTTATTTATCTTTTTATTTTAGTCAAATTTATTAACGTATTATTAAATGCGATGCGTAATTTTACTCCAGAAATTATTATAATTAACCAGCAATCAGAATGAAAATTCGCAATAGATCGCTTGAATAATTGAATAGGGAATTGTGATAACGAAAGTATGCGATTAAATATTTGGTTGATAAATTTTTCTTGAGGCAGGGTTTTTAGACTAATTAATTTTATTTAGTGATATAAGAGATTAATTAAGCTGGAAGCTTATTTCGAGGAACTTCCTTGAACCGAATGGTAAACCAAATTTAGATAAAATCGAACGAGATAAGCATTAATTTAGATTGTAAATATTTGTTGAAATTGCATTGATGAAAAATTATTTACTTTAATTGTATTGTTTGCATTAGTTTAATTACATTCAAAATCCAATTCCAATTTAAATTGCTTTTTTAGGATAGTTACCTAGTTTTAATCGAATTAAATAATAATTCTACGTGATTCAACGCCGGCTATAATACTGTAGGATTAAGTTCCTTATGTGGTTAAATTATAAGTCATCAATATTACACAAAGTTTAACTCTGTTTCTATACATATACAAGATATATTACTGAATCATTGCATATATAACTTTGCTTACATAATTACCACCTTAATTAACAATATTACTTCTTATATACTATAGAATAGTTGACACAATCTGTGCCAGTTCCTCAGTCAGCAAGGTTACTCTCTGCTCTTGAACTATATCGATCCTGCGCCACCAGAAACCGAAACAAACATGTGACCTCTCCGAGAATTTCCTTGCATTGCAGAGAGTTATTTGATATCATGCTATTAGATGCAGACTGCACCCTGCTGCCTTCACAGGAAAGCTAAAAGTATGAAACAGTCTTACTAAGAGCGCTCATGAAAGTTCATCGAACGGGAGAAGGCTGCGGGATTAGCTTGCAAGATAAGAGAATTATCAGATGTATGATTTTTGCCATCAAATAGAGGGTAGAAGGCCCTAAAACGACTTGATCCTTTGAATGAATCGTCATTACTGTCCTTCATGGACCTTATTGATCTAGTTGCAGCGTCATTCATATTATCGATCTTCAATGCCTTTTTAGGCATTACATATTTCCGTGCACCACTTTCTACAGCAGGATCACCATTGTCAATGTTTAATTGCAGTAATGAGCCGTCGCTGAGATGCTTCCCCAATGGCGAAGTAGGATTTGTGGTTGCCATTGATTGGTTAGGAGGTGTCCTCCAGGGCCCGGGAACTGCAGAAAAGTAGTAAGGATTGGCAGGGTAGAAGTTTACTGCAAGGCTGGAAGGAAATGTAGCATCTTGTGATGCTGGAGAGCTAAAGTGAACAGCATTCCAGTGAGCTGGCCAAGGGCTCTCGGAGAAGCAGGATATCTGAGGACCATACCCTTGAGCAGAAAGAAAAACCCCTGGACGTTTGGTAAGATCAGGAGTAGAGGTACAATTACCCTTATTCTTCCGACGACCAGAACCAACCGCTACATTTCTCATTATTCCTCCAGCAGTCCAAAATCTCTGACAGCTTTTGCAGAAATGACGAGGCTGTTTAACATTATAGTTGTTGTAGTAACAGAATTTGGTATCCATGCTACTACACCGAGGGCATGGAAGTATCTTCTCTGGCTTCTTCATCCTCATTTCTATAGAGACGCAATTTCTTTCAGGAGTCTTAAATGATTCACTGCCTATAGAGGTTGTCTCACGTTCCACCGACTCATCTTCTGTCGGATTAATGTGACTGTCTCTCTGTATACCAGCGATAAAGTCATCTCCTGATGCACTCTGACATGATTAATAAAATTCTTAGTAAATGATAGATTCAACTACATTATTAAGCAGTCATGATCAAATATAATCTATTGAACATTCTTAACAAAAAATCGACTAAATTCCAATATACCATTATTCCAACTTGCAAGATATCTATTCCTATATCATGTCATTCAATCTATGCATCAGGCAACATCCAAGATTTAGAAACTTAGGAAAACTGTTTTAGCACGACACGCGTTTAACACAGATATAATTAAATCTTTCACACAGAAAATTGAAACCTGTAGCTCATAAGAATACTTAATCATCTGGTGAGGATAGACTTAAGAAATCTTTAAATAATTTCACTTAGTTGATTACATCTTGTTATTCATACAACAATAGTACGACAAAAGAATCTAATCGATCAATTTAAAGAAAAGAATAACATTAAATAAACGAATAAAACAGCTTAAAGTTGAAGAATTGTAAAACATGAAGCAACAAATAATTTTTTGCTCTGTCCTTTTATTGGACTTCATACAGATACTACAACGTGCTGATGTAACACAATTAAATTTTAAATTTTGAGATAAATTACTTGTACTTAAACATGTATACAAGAAATTCTGAAACAAATTCATAAATGGTGAACCCTGGTAACAGTTAAATCCAATTCTCGAAATTGAAATTATGAATAAATAAACAAGTTAACATATTAATGAATTATTTGCACACATAGAAGTCAATTTCTTAAGTTCTTCAAGAAAAGCATGAACAAATCAAGCAAAACAAAACTTCAATAACTGCATACATAACTTCAATTGTCCTAAACCCCCAAAAATTACATATCTAACATAATTTATCTTTTAAGCCTGCAGATTTAGCTTCAAAACTACTCTAAAATAATACGGAGTATATTTCAACTAGACCTTTAAAATTGCAAAAAATGATAAAATATTCTTCTTCTGAAAAATCTAAAAGAACCCCAAATTCATTTTCCATATTCTTCTAACACCTCGGACTATATATAAGATTTACACCTCCCCCCACAAAAAATAAAATTCAATCATTTTTAGTAATTAAACTCATTTAATGATACCATATTATTCATATACATGCAAAGATTCATATGTGAATAATATCCATACCTTGTTCTCTGATAAACAACTCTAAAATAACAGAAACATATATATTTCAACTGGAATACTTTAAAATTGTAAACAAATAAATCAAATAGTCTTCTTCCTAAAAAACTAAAAGAACTCCAAATTCCATTTCAATTTCCAAACACCTGGGACTACATCAAAAATCAAGAAAACCAACAAAAATCCAATCTCTTTAGTAAATAAATTCATCCAATAAGTCTCAAATGCATGCAAGAACTTTCTTGAAAATAAAATGCATACCTTGTTCTCAGATAAAGCTGAAGAAGTTGATTCTTGTTCATGATGATGATAATGGACTATGGTTTTTCCAAACAATTTAATGGCTGGGTTTTTAAGTTTGGACATTCTTGAACAAGAAAGAGTACTTGTTTGTTTGTTTCTTTGGTTATTTGTAATAAAAGAGTTTTGAGTTTTGTGGTATATGAGTAGTTGAGGATATATGTTTTTTTGTTTGTTTTTTTCTTTTCTAAATTTGTATTTTACCCTTATATTAGGGGTTGCTGAATTTTATGTAACTTGAAAATGTAGATTGGTTTTGATGATGATGTGGTCAGTTGCTTCGTTTGTTCTAGATTTTGGAGAAAAAATATGTGGATTTTGTTTGCTAAATAGGGGAAATGAAAGAAAAAGATTCACTGGTTAGGGGATGCCACGTTTGCAGGGGAATTGTTAGAGCAATCCTATATGTTCGTTTGGTGTGTTCATTCTTGACACATAGATTAGACACGATGTAATATTATTTTAATATATATATTTATATATTATATGAGATTTGTTGAATAAATTTTTATAACAAAATAACACGTGTCTCTATGTTAAAAATTGAGATACAATACGATATATACATATATATAATTTAAGGTCATAAATTATAGTTTGTCAAAGGGAAGAAAGAAAAAGACATATAGGGAGAAGAGGAAGGGAAATTATGGGCCACAAGTTTTCCTTTGTTTTGTGGTTGTGGGGCACTATATATTTGTGTTTGGTGTTCTTTTGATTGATAAGATCCCGTTATCCAAGTAAATAGAGTGCAAATAGGAAGGTGTGTTTCGCTTTCCCTTCCACTCTATTGTCCATTCCCCAACTTTTCATATCACCATTTGCTTGTATTTGGTACTTTATGGTGAGGCAAATAAAGGTTCTGCCTAATTTCAAGAATGAAAAATGGAAGGAGAAAAATGTGAGGACAGAAAACTTTGCAATATTTATTAGCATTTATGTACAGTATACACACCAAAATAGTATTGGATTTGGGTGTGAAATGAGGATATTTTGCGCCATTTGCGAGTGTAATAGTGGGAAGTTTGGGTAAGAGCGAAATTATCGTTTAGATTAAAAAGAATATAAATAGGGTATTGTGTGTAGTGACGGGTGAGCTGTTACACACCCAGTTATGAGGAGGCAAACAAACTCGGGGGAGAGCTTTTCTAGTTTTAACTTTTAAACTAAAATATTGATTTTAATTTTTTTTTAAAACTAAAATATTGATTTAAAGTCTAAGAAATTAATTTTGTTTGTTGAACATAAAAACATATATATTTTTAACATTATACGGAGTATTAAAATATAACATTTCAATACTCTTTTATTAACATTTCAATATATTTTACTATTGACATGATAATTTTTATATATGTCAATCAATTGTTCAAATTTTGTTAATTTTGAACATTGAAAATCAAATTACATAATATTTTCAAGTTAAATGAAAGATAAGTAACTATGTAAAAGGATCACACCTTGATGGGTGGGAGGCGCAAACCGCTGCGTCGGGGAGGAGGTCAATCAGCGGGATATGCCGTGAAGTGGCCGGTCGTTTAGGCGCTCTCTTTCTGTAAACTAGGGGTTGAACTTGTCCTTTCGGGGGTTGACTTCATCGCATATAGAGGCTGAGGTAGCCTTGGCAATCGGCCATTTCTAAGCAAGCTATTTATCTTGCGAGGTTATAAATAACTATGTAAACATTATTAGTTTGTAAGGATGGGAGTAAGTTTAGATGAATCGAAATTAAATCCTGAATAATGATGTTGTATTCACATAAGTCAATTGTAGTCATATAATTCGTCTCGATTTACTTTGAGTATATTGACCTTCAAATTGAACTATAATTGAGATGATTATATTTTTAATTATATTTCACTTTAATTTATTTTAGATAATTAAAAGATATACGGAGTACATGTTAATTTTCAATTTTTATACTCATCTCAATTCATTCCATCGAAACGTACCCACATGCCATTTGCCGATTTAATTAAATTTGAGTTTTAGATAAAATCTAAATGGTTAAGATGTCGGCTTGGCAGCATTCCTGCCACAAAAGCTTAAAAGGGTTAATGGTGGGCGGCCACATGAATGGATTACCAAGTTAAGTTATTGGTTGACTCACCTGCAAAAAGAGATAAGCAGAAAAAGATGACTGATTGTCGAATCCTCAGCCTCTCGTCACCGTACTCCCATTGTTTATTCACGTGTCCCTCCAACGTCACATGTTTGAATGAAAATCAGAAGTCTAAATTCGTATATACTGCGTTTTAAAATAGATAATTATTTAGATGAAAATTATTTATAAATGAATTATAAAACTTTATATTAAGATTGTTGAAATTGTGTAACCTCTCATGAGAACCAAGCTAGCAAATAGGCTAAATATTGAAAGCAGCAATGTGTAAAGTAAGCAACATCGAAATAAAAAACAGTTTGATAAGCAGAGTTCGATTGCTACAAAACAACACCGGGGCACATCCAGGAAATGGACATGAACGCGGCGGGGTGTGCGCCACCAGCATCGACACGGGTTTGAACCTCGGCCGGTGCTACTGCGTTTGTTGGGGAGTGGATTGCAGGTGGCAGTGGTTACCCACACGTGTGTTACAGGCAACCGGCGTAAAACCCGATCTGAGAGCACGTCTCGGTTTACCTGCCTCCTCCCCATTGGTGAGGGGCCAAGCAGGCGCTAAATGAGCCATATCATTTTTTTTTTTTAACAAAACGGAGATGCTTTTCGAATCTTCCATCGTTAACAGCACTGATACAACAAGATGAGAATGTATAAGTTCGGTTTTTGTGCCTTTATCCTTATTTATTATTCATCCACTTTAGTAAATTGAAAACTACAATGATCTTCGTAAGGAATAAAACTATTAGCAGAGGTGTCACCAGGGCAGTTGTCTGAAACAACTAAAGGTTTATAAATAAAACTCTCCGGTACATTGACTACGCTCTAGCTCGCGCGAAAGGCTACATCTTAATCTGATAAACGAGAATACCTCTTGTTTTTCGCTTGCTTCTTCGTCTGCAAATAAAGCCATAATATAGTGTGAAGCACGTTTACTGTAATATCACGTTTATAGCAAATATTGCACTATAAGCAGCTTAAATCTTATGCATGATAAATGAATCACTTTCCTTCTTGCGATTAATAAATTCTTCGGTCATGATATACTTTATTTATTTTTAGGCGTGTATCTTACATTTACTTGATCTACAAGCTACGTACTTGCGTAAAACTTCACAAATCGTATCTTCTAGGATCGCCGAGATCCTCTTCAATTATGGAAACATAATCCAGCGTGAAAGATCGCAGCCGACTCTTGAATAGATTCTCCACTCATCGAGGGCGATTCAATTAGTAACTAGCCAACAACATTAGCTATAATGCACTAACAAACTCCCCACTTTGGGTAGAAGTTTTTCGCGACAAATATTCTTAAGAACCTTACACGTCATTTGGGCGTATATACCCCCGGCAAATCGAAGCGTAAATATCCATGGTAGAAAACCACCAGCGTAAATACCCGCTAATCGACACAAAGCAAGATGGATTGTATCACGGGCTCTGACTGTCTGACCCGGTATCGTCTGATAGTGATGGGCCAGATGGCCAAAAGAATGTCAATATAAGCGAAACCTTAAGCCTTATACACATTGCCTTACCCATCGTCAAAACAAAGCAACATATAACTAGAACCATAAAATAACTCACAGCAGGGGTTCTCCCGTGCGGACGTCTCACTGTTGTCCCAAAACATAGCCAAATGACCACTTTAGTTACGACGAGAGCGGCAACCGCGATCGAGCGAGAATGATGCGTGACACGACATCATTCTCGCGGTCGGGCCCGCGGTTTTGCCTACAGCACCCGACTTACGAGCCACGCTCCTACGAGATCGCCGTTCAAATATCTAATCTCACCGGCTAATAGTTTGCATGGTGCCATCCGGTGTAGAGGCTGGTGGGGGGTGAAATGTACTGATCCAGTCCCGGTACATCGCCACATGAGTTCCTTCCATCAGTCTAGGAGTGATGGTAATGACTACTGGTTGACTCACTCCCAGCGTCATCGGATGTCGAGGTATGTCGTTAATGTTGGCTTAGAAGGAATGCTATGAGATCATTTTTGGATATGGGATTGGTTTTTAACGAGGAATGTGAAGTGGCATGTTGAGTGGAGATTTGATCAAAAGGCACCGCTTCCCGTATCAAAATAGACCCGATCGACCATATGCAAAAACTTGATGCTTGAGGCAATTTGGTGTTATAGGTAGTGGGAATCGATTACATAACTCTGCACTTATGCGGCTGGCAATACTTAGCGGCTTCGGCTTGGAAGATGGCGGCCTTTTGTCGAGGCCGTGCTCAGCAGCGCCCGGCCGATTAACTGCTTTTGACTATATCTACAGTCTCAAATTATACGATACCGCCTCCGTTTTAGTGACCGAAGTGATCGTTTATCAATTGGGGAGAAAAATCAAAGGTATGATTGCGAAGGAATTTTACCTTGTGATGATGAGGCGCAGTGTCATAAATGATGTACAATGCGTATTGCGCATATGAACTCTGGACTGGCCGGATAGTAGGGCTAGCGACCTCCCGTAGTGGCCGTGACTCGACCTCCTCGAGAATTCCGTGATGTTGGGTGATTACGTCGATTTAGATGATAACTTCTCGGCGACTACTCGTCGGGTTGGCTCTGAACTTTCCTTTGTTCTTGGAGTTAAAGAACACATTGGTTGTTGAACATCGGCATTCTTGAATTGTCGATTCAGTGCAGTTTACTGATACATTTTCATTTATCGAAGTTTGCCGCACCGCCTTCCTCGCTACTTTCCATTCTGACGGCAACTTATCTTAAATGTCGAGTCGTCTTAAAAGCCGGAGATCATTGGCTCGTTGTTCTTGTTAGGCAACCATTCGTCGCCGGCGGATGTGTGCATGGCGGTGGTATTTCACCGATTTCGCCCAGCGATGAATGCCCCGCTTCTTTCTACATGAATTGCATCCGCTTCCGGCGGCCGACCGCACAATGGCAAAGCGGCGCGGCTTTGCTGCCACCCCGGCTGCTTTAGCCTTGGCAGCTTTCTCTTCTTTTGACAATTTTGGCTCGGAAGGACCGGCCTCACTTATTTTCTTCAGTTTCCTCTTCTTGTATTTCTTTGTTTCCGGAGAAAGGGAACACGAGTGATCTTCATCCAGGTATTGTACCACTTGATCGCCATCCATGAGCTTTCTTGATCGTAGGCTTTGTAGCACGGAAACTCTTGGTATGTCGAGAGAGGACATACCCTCCCGGCTCAGAATGTCTTTTTAGGATAATGCAGGTCGTAGTGTCATTAAAAAGTGGTTTTTGACACTTGGTTTCTTTCATTGTTTCCGAAGTCTTGTTTAGCAGTCCTACTTATACGGTACGTCACCGGCCGACATGATGTTACTTAGCGGCGTCGGTCATAACATTCGCTTGCGTAGGACCACCGATCTTGACGTCACATCTTCCCGCAGTTCATTAACGGTAGATGGTTACTTTGTCATTAACTTGAGGCGGGCGGATTTGATGAGAGGAGCACATCGGACGTCTTTGAGTTGCGACTTGTCGCACCGTGAAAGTCGATGACTCTATCTTGAAACAATTGGCTCTCGTCAACTTCCTCCACCCATTCTATTTCATCATTAATTTCGGTGAACAGACCTTAGCCTCCCTAAATCATCTACGTATTTTTGTGAGTGTCGTTTCTAAGAGGTTATCTAGTTCCAGCATTTTATTGTAATCAACCCATGCTTGGAATAATTGTTGTACGAATTTCAGTGCTTGAGAATTTGTGTCACGATAACCGCGAGGGGAATGCTCACTTGAGGTATTGGACTCGAGAATGGCAACTGTCTGCTTTTTTCTTGGGAGTTGAGTTTTGGTCTCGACTTTTCACCTTGACCCTTCTTGTTTACAATTGAGGGTTGATCTACATGCGTGTTTTCGTCTGGGTTCTATACCACTTTTCTTATTTCCACTGGTGGCACTTCCAGTATTGATCTGGCGTGTGCCCGCGTACTTACCGATGACTTTTGGCAAAGTGTGAGTGGAAAGGCGTGCCAATTAAAGAATTTTGTGTCGAGAATAGTAGATTGAGGCACAAAGGATGATTATGAACAAAGTAATATGTATATGGGAGTCAAGGAGGTTTTTAATGACGGTTTTTAGTGTGAAAAGGATTGTTTATGGTAGCGTTTAAATGGAAATGTGAGGGAACGGACAAGATCTCACACGTATTAAATATTATTAACGTCATGTACAGTCATCAGCGCTCTTTTCTTTTTTCACGCCAATTCGCCTTTCACGGCGGGGTAGACTCGCGATTGCTTGCGCATGTGCTTTGCCAAACCTTGCATAACATAAAACGAACCGTGTTCTCACCGCTTTATTCGCGACACTTTATTCTGAACACAAGTGCTACAACTCTTATTTAGTACTATTGATGACAACACCGCGATCAGAGATGATCTCAGGATTCCCAAACCTGGTGCATCGAGGCCTTGGTAAAATGTCTCTGAAGTTGTTTGTCGTACTGCGTATTTCAAGTAGCGTCGCTTTTTATTCTTCTACGATTCGTATAAAATGGTGCACGATATCAATATGTTTGGATTGCGACTATGTTGGGCCGAGGATTTTTGATATATTGATGGCACTCATATTATCCTGATACAAAGATCATGGTATTTTGATGCACATTATACTCCTGGCGTTTGTTTCATCCATGGAGTTGAGTCACGGTAGCTACTGCTTTGCTATATATTCGACTTCGGCCGTTGAGAGAGACAAGGTTTTGCTTTTTTGCTTCGCCCGGGGATATTAGATTATTTCCAAAAGAAACATCCACGAGGAAGTGCTTTCTTCTACATCTTACGTATTTCCATGTCGGCATGCTTGATATCTACTGATGACGAGATTAGTATCAAAAGCATAAAATAGTCCATAGTTCAACGTACCATTTACATATTTGATTATTCTTTTGGCTTGGCTCAAATGACTTTCTTTGGGATTTGCTTGAAAATGAGCACACACTCCCATCGAGTAGGAAATGTCAGGGCGGCTTGCTGTGAGATATAACAAACTCCCTATCATACTCCGATAATTGCTTATGTCCGGCAAACTTCATCGACATCTTTCTTGACTTTGAATGAGTTGCGGTGGTGTCCTCTTTGGCTTGGCCCATTTTCGAGTCAGAATTTTCACAAGATTCTTGGCATATTCGTTTGAGATATAAAGATGCGTCGCTTCATGCTTGACTTGAAATCCAAGAAATAATTAGAGGGAATTTCTTTCCTACCGTACCATTCTAAACTCGATTCCATTTGTTGAACAAATTGTTGCGGCTAGTTGTTGGACGTTCCTCCAAAGATTATATCATCAACATAGACTTGTGCAACTATCAAACTTTCTTTTCATGCTTGATAAAATTGTATCGGTCCACTCCTCTTGTATATCCTTTTCGTCGATAGATGATGCCCAGGTAGTGCAGTACCGGGCTCGAGGGCTTGCTTGAGACCATATAGTGCTTTCTTACATCGGTACACATGTTGGGGGCATCATCATTGTGAATCGCCCGGCTGTTCCATAGACTTCTTCAACAACACACAATTTAGGAGCGCACTCTTGTATCCATCGTACAATTTAAACTTCATCAAATACAGACTCGCTAAAGGAGAAATCGTATGGCCTCCCAGCTTAGCGAGGAGCAAATGTTTCCTCCAAAGTCTACACCTTCCACTTGTGAATAGCGCATTGCGTAGTAGCACACTTTGTTTAAGTCCGCAGCCGCCTTGTTCGTAGTTTATTTTTGTAAATCATTTGTCCTATCAGCATTATGATCGCTTTAGTGCTTGACACGAGTTCAACATCGTTGAGTTGAAATTGGATTAATTCTTCTTGCATGGCATTTATCCAATGTTCATCTTTGAGAGCTTCATCCACATTCTTCGGTTCGATTTTAGAAATAAAGCAACTTTTCTCCAAGTAGTCCAACACGTTAGCATGAATGCATTGCGGGCTGCTTCTTGATGTTGTAATTGGCGATCAATTTCCCCGATAATATTTTCTATAGGATGATCCCTTTGAATTCGAGGTGTGACGTTATCAGTCGACTTTAAATCACACATTTCTAAATTAACCGTCGTTTCGACCTTTGCTTTTTCATTGTTGTGCGTACAAGTGTCTTTGACGGTAACCTAGCATCTTAGGTTCAACATATCACGAGTTGCGACTCACATTAATCCCAAATACTTCCACATTAGTGGACTCCGTAGCTTTGTTGAGTTCTTTTTGGTAGCCAAACCGGAGGCTGGGCCTTCTTCTTTGGTACCCCAAGAAGATTCGCCGTCACCTTTGACATCTAGTTTTACGCCTTGGCTCTTGATGCAAGAATATAACCTGAAACTACCAAAAACAGCGAAAATATTGTACATTAGGCTTTTTCTCCCCTCCATATTTCATAATTTGTGTTGTTTGTGCGGGATGAGGCCAACTTGATTATGAATGTGGCAAGCGGTGTTGATTGCTTGACGAAATTTTACGAAGTATTCTTTGAATGAGCGTGACCGCGTGCCGTCTCTTGGATAGTTCGATTAACCGTACCTGCTACGCGTTTGTTCTTGAGGTGTAAGAGAAATTCATGAATAATTCCTTCACTTGTACAAAACTCAACAAATTTTAGCATTCTCAAATTCTTTCCATGGTCACTCACGATTCGACAACTTTGTTGTTCTTGTCATTTTTGAACTTGTAGAATAAGTGGTTTTTACAACTTCAAAGTGTCAGTTATCCACGAGAAAATCCACCCATGTATATGTTGGAAATCAATGAGGAATTGATTCCGCTTTTATTGTGCCAGATTCACGACAATTGTGTATCAATTCATTTACGGGTTGGTTAAATGTGATTCTTTGGAACTTAGTGTTCACACTTAGTAATGGTATATTACTAGTGTGGAGTTCTCGTGATAATTTAAGGGTTATGGCGATTGCTAGATGCTACTAGATTGTCGTTATAATAATAATAATTGGTCAATTATTATTATTATACAACTTTATTATCGAGCCTAGAAGATCACCTTTATACAATGATATTACGAATAATATTTCATGAATGAAATTAAAAGCGAGACTTGTATATTGACAAAATGTATTTCACCGATATTTATATATTTGTGAAACATATATGTTGATGAACATCAATTGGTTAAAACTTACCAGAGTTTAATCAATTAAGCAATTGAAATCGATGAATAACTTGATAAGTTATTACGAAGTGACTCGTTAGTATTTTAATTGACTTGTTAAGTTAATTAAAATAGAACAACTCACTAGTAACTGTTATTTAATTAGAAGTTCATAACGGTCTAATTAAGTTAACGAGTTAAACTGATTTCTTGAGGTTGTAATGAGTGGAATTTTGGAGACAGTATTTAAAGAGGGGATTAGGTTTCATGACATAAGAATAAAAAAACCCTCCGCCCCTCAAAGAATAGCCGCCCACTTTCCTGCAGAAATTGGAAGATTTCATCTTCGATTCACATTAAATCCATTAAACTCTAAGCAGTTCAAGGCTCTCGGTTAGATTCACTGTGGTGTGTGGTATTGCAATCCCAGAAGGGACGTCTCGTCGGTGTTGAACAAATATTGGAGAGGATCTTGAGGGCTTTCACGCGAGGCAGCTACGTGAGGGTGGGTTCGATCGACACGTTGAAATGCTGGGAATTCTTGTATTCATACATTTGTCATTTTATGTTTAGATTAATTTTACATTATTTTTGAGAATCCGGGATGTATGAATTGAGGTGTTTTATCACGATTAAATTCATACTTAGATTCTATGATGGCCTCGAGCCTACTCGAGTTTAATGTATTTTATCACAGTTTGATTGTGTGTTGACATAGTTGTTAGTTAATTTTGATTATTTAAAGCGAAGGATTTATATATTCAATTGATGAATATATAATATATGAAAAAATCAACCATTTTTAATATATGTTTCACGTAAAATTTGGAATGGATCGGCTTTAATGTATTGATTTTTGATGATTTGGGGTATTTAATTGTTTCATGAAATGAAAGGGATTTAAAAGTGATTAATTGCATTTTAATTTGAGGTAAAATCATTTTTCGATTTTCACGGTAAGGTTTAGAAATTTCGAGGAAAATTACGAGAGTAAAAGCGTGTGTTTCTTGACTTCCCTTTGAGGTGCATGCAGTTTTTTTCATAATTTTTTGAATTTTTTAAGTACTCCAAAAATTCGTTGAATTTTTAGGATTATTTTTAGGTTTAATCGAAAACTAGAAGTGTTTTTGATAAACTACCAACAGGCGTGTTCAATAATGATATTGTTGATGTTCAAGAAAAATCCCAGAATTTTATGAATTTTTTAGAGCCTACAAATCGTTTTACAAAAGTTAGATTAATGCGGAAAAATGAATTGCAAATGGGACGCGAGATTGCAGAAGAGAGCGGCCTCAGGCGAAAATCGGTTCGAATTGGGCGTTCGGCCGCTTTGGCGTAACCCGTTAACTTTTTATGGCGGCGTGTCATACGTGGGTGGCTGATCGGCCGGTTTGAAGTCGTTGAAGTTTGTCGTCGTCTTTAGAAAACCCTAAATGTATTTTTATGTAATTATTTTTTGGTTTAAATTTGTTAGTAATTATTAATTTCGGTTTTAAATGTTAAATCATAAATTTTGTCATTAAGATAATTGAATATATATCTTGAATGGCATTAAATTTGATTTATATTTCCCTTTCATAATTATTTTCATTAATTGATAATTTTTTGAAAATATTTTCATGAAAACTTTTAAATTTTGAATTTTGGAGTTAATTACTTGTAAGTAATTATTCCATGAATTTAAAGGATTTGATAGTATTGTAATAATTATCAATAATCATGTGTGAATATATTTTGAATTTAAAATTTATATTAATTGATAATTAATTGTAAATATAATAGGTAATTAATTAGTCAATTACTTGAAACACTAACTATTTCATTTTCATTTTAATATATGTGACATTAAAGTGCATTTTATTTATTTTAATATTTTGTCCATATACATTGTTATGGAATGGAATTGAGGTGTATTGATATGACGTGTTTTCGATTACCGTACGTATTGTTGTATATGACCCGTTTGAGTCGTATTATTTTATTTAATTTAATTTCTTGTTTCTCCCACAAGCTTGCATGTTAAGGTGGGATCAATTGTATTTGAATTTATGTAATTGAGGCAGGAGCTTAATTAAAAGGAATTCGAGAAGACAGAAATTATAATGGGGCCAAATGTTAGTTTTTAGGGATTTTGAAAATATAATAGGGCCTAGGGTCATATCATCGCCTGAAATGGCCATTACTTGTTTTTATTTTTCATGTTGTATATGCTTGATTGTGTGCTACGATTGCGTGGTAAAATAAAGAAGCAAAGTAATAATAATCTCGCCAATTTACAAAATTTAAACAACGTATCGAAACCAATTTTTAAAGTTGTGAAATCGGGATTTTGCGTGCTCTGAACCTGTGATGGCGGTGTTACGGTTTTGCACTTAGATATGACAATGGATCATGTTGAGTGATTTCCACAAGCGTTGTGGGCTTTCGGATGATCATTCAAGTAATTTTTGGTTTAATTGGTATCTTGGTTTTGTCGGAGATACAAGAAGTCGGGTAGCATCTTGAATAATGCTAACGACACAAGAGTTATGTAGTTTTACATGGTGGTTGAAGTAACCTACTATTATAGCGGATTCAAAATGTTGCGGTGTTGCCGTTTGGATCTAAGTGTATTAGGTCTTGATACTAATATATATTTAAAATTGAGATTTTGAAATATTAGTATTTACTTCTGATTATTTGTAAATGTTTAGCATGATAGTTTCTTGATTACATTGTCTTTACTTAATTATTCTTGTAGAATTTTAATGGCTACGCTACTACTACTCATAAAGCTTCGCCCATTTCGGCACTTGAAAAGTGCAAGTGAATAACTCAAATTTCGACGAGTGGTTGTTAGCCTAGATTTAACAACAGAGGTGAATAAGGTTTTAAGTTAGAGATTATTAACTTTTCGAGTTTAAATTTGTCACGGAATTAATGAACAAAAGGAATATAGACTGACAATGTGATAGACCAACTACCTAAGCTCGAGAATGATTAGTCCAATAAAATAAATAATCAAATTTATTAGCAATAAAATTAATAATGCGGTCATGAATGTTGCGCAGTTCTTGCTTAATATTGATAAGTGACTTGTGTTGTCACATGCTTAACTTGGAACTTGATCATAGCAGTCGAGAAATCTTCAAAGTTTGTTTCATCCAAAGCATGAGCAACACAATTTCCGACGCCACGTATTCGGCGCCGCCGTTACGGCAATGCAATATTTTGCTTGCTTGACGAGGTGAGGCTATGTCTATGAAGTGACAAGTCCAGCTGGTGCTCTTTCTGCTCGAGTGCAATCCGTAAAATCAGCGTCAGTGTCATGAGTTCAAAAATTTGCTTGCTCGTGAGGATGCAAAGCCCATAATCAATTGTTCCTTTCACGTGCAGTATCCTTTTTTAACTTTAGCTTTAAGATGAGACTGCTTGGGGACGTACTTTGAAGGCTTGGCACAAGCGAAGCGGCAAAACATAATATTGGAGTACAGAAAGCGGTAAGATAAAGAAGACTACCAATCATACCTCGATTAAACGAATTTGTTATCTTAATAGGTTTGAATGGAATACCATTATTGACGGTGGTCTCAGAAATTTGAGGATTATTCTCAGCTTGAAGGCGAATAAATGTGAACACTAAGGTTCCTCGAAACCTAATGATAGTGCCTCCCATTCGGAAAAGGGATCCCACAAAAAGCACAAGTCGATCTTTATTGAGGATGTCGATGTCTGCATCTTGGCCAATATGGAACCTTCGTTCCAAATTCGATATGAAAAGGTGGCGTATGACATATACCGGCTGACTTGAGGGTATTCGAAAGGAAGCTAGAAGGCCGAGAAGATATGACACGGTGGCGCTCTGCGTGGGCAGAGAGCAGACGGGCAGGCACATATCATTAAAATGATTAGCTTGAGTCGATGACTTGGCCATATGAGCTTTTTTGATGTCTACCAGTAAATTGGATACCGTCACGAAGTACAACTGCGGAGACAATTCTCGATTTGTCATGAACTTCAATATGCACAAGTTTGAGATGTTCTAAATGGTGCATAAAGATGATCATGAATCTTTGAGGCGAATGCAGGTAAAGACTAAAACTTGCTCGCCATTTGGTACAGATTCCCGAAAGCAGAAGAAATTAGAAGTTTACCGTGAAAGCCAAGGGTTCGAGAATCCCAAAGTTCTTTGGGCAGTTTCTTAAAGGATGACAAATATCGTTATTAGGGAACTACTTAGGTCCTTTGAGTACGGATGATAAGAGAATGGTGCAGCCTGGTATGTATGTTATTGAAGTTTGTACAGCTTCTAATTACACTTAAGTGGGTGCTAGACACCGGTTGTGTAGTTCTACGTATTTAATAAACAATATCGGGGAACTCAAGTCAAGTAGAGAAGACTTCGAAATGGATACGTGTGGGGAATGGCGCGAGGTTGCGGCCACTACGGTAGGATCCATGCGGGTTCATGCCAGCGGGCACTTGCATTTGAACTTATCACCCGATTTCTTATGTACACAATTTAAGGAGGAATAATGACACATTTTACATTTTGAATAATGATGGGTTTCATTTTCAATAGATCCCGATGAATTTAGGATCACCGAGGAGTGGGAATAGTATTTAATTTTGCTTTTCGCCCAAAATGGTCTATTCGTTTTAGACATGATTATTGAGTCGTATAACATAAACTTAAAGCGGAATAAGCCTAATGACTTAAAAACAAACATACATGTGATTTGCGGTGGGTATATTAGCGAATCAGAAACTCGCTCTGCAGTGCAGGATACTTGAAAAGGTTTCGATTATGAATCATCACGATAAATTAATGAATCTTTTTTTGCCTTCTAGGCAAAATGACTAAAGTACATGGCTGAGATTCGATGAAAGGGCTTAGGATTTGTGGGGATCATATGATGTATGTGGGCCAATGAATAAATATGAAAGGAGGTTATAGCTTCTTCGTTATATTTCGCAGTGATTCTGATGAATGGGTTTTGTATGTCGATGAAGGCAACCAGGTCATTTTTGAAATTCAGGGGTTCCAAATGAGTACTAAAACCAATTGAACAAGACAGCCAAAGATTCTACGGTCGATAGGTGGAGAATATTTGAGTCACGAAGTTAAATCTTCGTCAATTTTTACGGCTTCGGCTCCGGTAGGAGGCAGCAGCGACGTAATGGCGGAAGTAATAGAAAGGAGAAATGTGAGCCACTTAACGTGTAGTTGGGTCTATGATGAGCCTATGATCTCTGGAGGATTTAATTTATGGGGATATGCTTCTAAGTGCGACATATTAAGCAGGATATTGACAAAGTCGGTAGAAAACTCCCCGTGAGCGTGGTTTGGGAGATTCCCGAGTTGGGTTTTTCTGAGGATTTGAAACGTGAAGCTTATGTTTAAGGGTGGCAAGGATAAACTTGCTAAAATGGAGTAAATTCTATTTCATGGGATATCTAAAGGAAGCAGTTGGTTACTACTTCTACTAGCGTGAGAATAAAATCTTCATTTACTTTAAAAGACGAGTGTTCCTTGAAAAGGAATATGCATTCGAGGAAGGACTAGAAGTAGTGGTGTTCATCTTGAAATTGATAAGTCGATGTCGATCACGTCAAATGCGAGAAGCATCGATGCACCACAAAATTAGCACACTGCTCATAGAAGATCCGATCCTTGTTAGCAGTAATGGAAGAACGACCCCTGGAGATCGACATGGATATTTCACGAACAGGCCAGTATGGGTAGAAGGCCACTGCATCATTGAAAGTGGCAGGCCGGACTTAAAGCTATGAATAGCAAGGATGCTGACGGATGGCAAATGGCTGGCCATGTCTGATACGAGATGGATTCTATGTACCCGAGCAAGGTTTCAATTACTTTGTTGGATTTACCAAATACTTAGGAGGTTGCATACTATTGGACATAAATGGGTATTTAAGAAGAAACATGATAAAGGCGGAAGCGCCGATGTTTTCAAGAAACTATAGACTTTGTGGCGAAAGGTTTCAAACAAGTTCACGGCGTGAATTTATGAAATAAGCTACTACGCCCGATGGTATCTTTAAATCCATCCGGTTAAATCTTAGCCGTTCTTTGCATTTCATGACTATGAAATATGGCAAATGGATGTAAAGGCGCCTTCTGAATGGAATTTAGGGGAGGATGTGTATGGTGCAACCTCAGGCTTTACACATGTCTAAGTTGCAAAGGTCCATTATGTGCTAGCAGAGCATCCACTTGTTGATTGAAATCTACGTTTTGATGAATCGATTAAAGATTTTGGTTTCATCGAAACTGAAGAAAAAGGAAGTCTTGTGTATACAAGAAGGTAGTGGGAGTTCTACGTATCATTCATAGTCCTGTATGTCGATGACATACTTATCATTGAAACAACGTGGGGGTCTTGAACTGAGTCAGGGGATTGGGCGTGTAAATGTTTCAAATGAAGGACTTAGGCGAGCATGATATATACTTGAATAAAGATCCGCATCGAGATCGGGGCAGGAAGGCTAATTGGACTTTATTAAATTACCTATGTGAATAGATGCTGCAAAGGTTCAACATGAGTAATTTCAAAAAGGGTAATTTCCCATGAGACATGGAGTTGACTTCAGCGAGCAGGTGTCCAGCTACTTAGTCTTGAGATGAACAAAATGAAAAGATGTACACTATGACTTCGGCTATAGGATCAAATGCATTGCTTATGCCGTATTTATGCACTAGACGTGTGTCTTATGCAGCATTATAACCGGTAGATACCGAGCTAATGCGGTAAGAACCCGCTTTGGATTGGTGAAGTGCATCTTGAAGTATCACGAGAAGAACTAAAGATACTTTCTTGGTATATAGTGGAGATGATGATTAGTAATTACTTTGGTACACGATGCCGATTTTCAAAGCGCCGAAGGCGACTATCGTTCAGTCTGGTATGTGTTTTGTCTCTCCAGCGGTGGAAGCGGTATCTTGGAGGAGTTCAAGCGGAATGCTTTGGTAATAGTTCTGACATTAAAGCATGTTGGATTAAGAAGTGCGAACTTCGGTGTAGTACCTAGCATTGAGGACAGTTGAGTTACTTTGTGACAATAAAGGGCAATGGCTTTCAGCTTCAGGAGCAATCACAAATCCAACACGTACCCACAGAAAATATCACCTAATTAGAGATATGCTTTACTTAAGGGTGATATCAAAGTATGTAAAGTAACTTGAGAGGCCAATGCAGGCCTTTACTAAACCACTAAATCGGTGAAAGCATGATGAAAGATACAACGAACATGAGTCTTGAACTTGGAAATGCTTCTCCTTGATGAAGGTGTTAGGTTAAGTGGGGAGTCGGTGTATCCAGGTATGTATTATCAGCTGGTTTCAAATCATCTGAATATTGTTGCTTCCTTTATGTTCGAGTATGATATTTGTTTCTTTAACGTCTATGTTTGTTTACATATAATATACATGTTAGCGCACCGATGAGTTAAAGTTCAAAATCCACTAGGTTAGTCTATGTTTCACAGAGGCTGACATGAATTGTTGATTATACTCTTTGACCTAGAGAACACCCCAGGATAGCAGGCCTTGAGTCGGAATCTTGATAGTTAGAGGGGCGACAAGCATTATATGACTAACATGGTGTTTTGATTAGTGATCAAGATTGATCACGTTAGCACGAGGACTAGATCGATACCGTGGGGCTGCCGATCAGTGGCGGGGGAGGCTGGCATGGCCAAAGCAAATTCATAGAAGATATGTATATACATGTCATATGATATTTGTTTAGAATTTTAGGTTCGTGATTCTTAGACCTCAGATATATATAACTATCGTGTTATATAGCTCACGTACTTTGACTATGACCCTAATACGCAAAAGCGGCGAGGATCATAACGGCATATGTTGGAGTCACCACGGTGGTATAGTAGATGTTGATATATTGGGGAGGGATTATCAGGTCCTTGATATAAGGAAGATCACCGGGCCTGCTGTGGCGGTTAGTGCTTGATTGGTTTATGGGGCATATAAATGCCCCAGCCGATTCATACTCGAGTAAAAAGAAAGTTGTAGGTGTTTCATGAAGCACACTTCTTATGGTTAGCCTACGACTAGAGATCGCGCGATAAATGGTGTAAAGTAATGGTCGAGGGCAAGTGGGAGTGTTGAAATCGTGAGGGTGATTTCCGCTTTTATTGTCTTTCGTTAAGAACAGGTATTGTATCCAATTCATTTTACTGAGTTGGTTAAATGTGATTGCTGGAGCAGGTAATTTCACGCCCAGTAACGGTATATTACTAGTGTGGAGTTCTAGAAGTGAAGTAATTTTGAGGGGTTATGACGATTGCTAGATGCTTACTTTCGTTAATGCGTTATATGTAATAATTGGTCAATTATTTATTATTATACAACTATCTCGAGCTGAAGATCCACAGACATCTGGAAATGATATTCGGAATAATATTTCATGAATGAAATTCATGAGACTTGTATGTGACAAATGTATTTCTGATATTTATATATTTATCAAAAATATATATGTTGATGAACATCGATTTAGGTTAAACTTGCAAGTTTTGTCGATTAAGCAATTGAGATCGATGGGCCAACTTGATACCAAACTGTTCGATGGTGACTGGAATTGTATTTTTAAGTGACTTGTTAGTTGGTGAAATAGAACAACTCACTAATAACTTTCGTTATTTAATTGAAGTTCATAGCAGTGTTCACAATTGAGTTAGCGAGTTAAAAGCTGATTTGTAACTTGAGTTCAACATGCCAATTGGAATTTGGGACTTGGTATTTCAAAGAGGGGAGTAGGTTTTCATGACATAAGAAAAAAAACCTCGCCTCAAAGAGGCCACTTACACTTCCTCTGGAATTGGAGAAGATTTCATGCTTCGATTCCGTTCATCGCTAAACTCTAGCAAGAGGTTGACTCTGCAGAAGTTCGATTCCCACTTTCCAACAATTGCCATCGATCTGGAGACATCAAATGGTGTTGAACAAATATTTGGAAGGCTTTTAAAGAAGCGCTACGTGGGGAATTGGGTTCAAATCACCTGTTGGGAAATGGCAGAATTCTTGGCATTCTCTTTACATTTGTCATTTCTGTTTGAATTAATTTACATTATTTGAAGTCAGGATGTATGAATTGAATTTGTTTATCACGTTAAATTCACAGCACTAGATTCTATGATAGCATACCTAGAGAAATCATCCACACACGCCGCCATAACTTACTCTTTTATGCTCGACTTGCATGAGATTACATTCAGAATCCATTAGTTCAAAACTACTCGAGTTGTTTCCCGTATGGTATGGCTTGAGGTAGCTTTTAACTGCTTGTGTTCCATGCACATTTACTATCTTTTACTTCAAATGAGGTATCACCAACGGCTACGCTTTGCGCTGCTGTCAGAATGTTTTCTATGGAATGTCCCCGGCCGTTTGTGCCATAAGTTATCTTTAATGCTTTCTACTAAACAATGAAAACTTAAGCGAAGATTTCTGCATATAGCAGTTATCAGGTTTGACCTGGTACCATACATTAAATTGTTTCATGTTCATCTTTAAGCGGTACCCACTACGACCAGAAAGAGACCTTCATGCTTTATCACATGAATTTGACTTATCGATAAGATTTGTAAATGAGCAACGACCAAATGAAGACATCGATCAAGTGGGAGTGAGCCATTCACATTTGCTTTCAAGCACTTTTTCCGATATTTCTCGCTTTTCATCAATCACGAGGTCATAATCACCTTTCAAGGCAAATACTAGTAAAGATATGCCTCGCTTTACCGTCAAGCGCTGTCTTGGCGTCAACATAAAAATACCTTTGATTACGGTGATGTTTTTCAAAGGCGTGGCAGGCTACTTGACTAACGGTGTTTACTTTCATGACCAGAATTGAGTTTTTGTACCGTTGATATTTGCTTCCGCTTCGATCCATACTAATTTGTGATGAGGCGATATGACCGCTGCCCACCCTGATTCTTGCGATGCAAATTGCTTTTTATGCATGTCTCCATAGTTGGTGCTCTCACATCTTTTTAATGACACATTTATTTCAAACAATTTTGAATTATCTTGGTTTTTAAGAACCCCTCTTTCTTACATTATTTTCCGTTCACGATGTTATGCTTTTTGTGCTCTTTCCTACTTTGCAGTATCTCTTCCGAGCGTCCGTGCTTGAGTTCATATTTTTATTCCTTTGATAGGTGTATTCACTTGAAAATTTAAAAGTTAATTTCACTAAATGTGAGTTCGTCCATTTTCTTAATTCCTACGTTTCTCAATTTTTTAATTTACATTCCTTCGGCGTCCGCTTTGATATAAATTTGCATTCCATTTCTTTCCCGTTTAATTAGCCACAACAATTTATAGTTTTTCAAGCAATTCTTCTTCTACTTACTTAATGTTTTTCCTCGTCTTCCGCTTTGTGAAATGCGTGCGGTATCGGTGACAAATGGCTCTATGACTCCGATTGAAAACTTACAAAGTTGATATCTTGATACTTTGTCCTTCTTGATTCCTCGTGACAGTGGTTTCTTGACTTTCTGTGAATATGCCAAGCCTTCATTGCTGAATTCCACCTTTAGCCTTCTCAGGCCGACTTGCCTTTGGAATTGCCTTGGTTTTGCTTTGGTTTCTTCCATCCCATTATTGTTCTGGCTCAAAGACAGATGTGCCATTACTACCTTAAAGGTTTAGCATTGCCGAATCTTTGACATGTTTATAGTTTCTCCCAATCTTCATCATTTGCATCCCCTCTGGAGACTTTTAAAGCGACACCTTTCCTTTTACTTGTCTCTCCTTAGGTAAGAGCTTCTCTGAAGCGTGGCGAGTTTCCTATCGATTCGTCCATTACTTATGAGGGTCGAATCTTGTGCTTGATAGCGGTTTACTTTGTGAGCAAATCTTTTTGAGTAATGTTGGGAGAATTTTTCTCACCAATTTTTCTTGATCATGCAGGTTACTTCTAGAGGCTTGATAAATTGCCACTTATCCTTGATTTGTTGTTATACATTGCTATAGGCTACGTCCCTCTACATTCTCAGAGTTTCAAATTTAGTAGTTAGGCTTCTTTGATCTTGATATACGTACCTTCAAGGTTCTCTACGTATGCGGTTTTGTAACTATATCCCGTACGTCTTTTTGCTTCATTACATATCTTGATTAGCTTAAACACATTTAGGTCAGCGCACATTGAAATGGCATTCATAAACCTTATCATTTGCAAGTCTGACTCTTTGCTCTTGATAAGTCCGATCGTCCTCTGCTTGATCATTGAGTACACGCCGTTGTTGACAATAGGAGGCGATCCATCCAACCGCATTACAGCTCTCCGGGGTTCTTGTATCAAAGTTTCGGGGAAAGGTTATTAGCCTTAAGTAGGGGGCATGGTTAGTCGAGTCAGAGCGGGTGGTCGGAGTCGTTGACCTCGCTTCTGCGAAACCTACATGGAATTGCTGATATCACTGCTTGTAATAGAGTGCCCGCTCACGAGACCAATTGAAATTGTAACCTCTCGTGGACCAGCGCCGATGACTCGATGACCCAGCAAACAGCTGTAGAGTAAGCGACATCAAAATAAAAAAAACACGGTTTATTAACCGGTTGCGATTGCTAAAAACAACACTGCGTGCGGGAGGCGGATTGCCCAATGAAGGATTTATTATGATCCAAAAGAAATTACAAATAGGGGATGCTTACTTGAATACTTTCCCGTTCTCTTAGCCCTGATACACTCGATCGAGGAATGTATAAGTTCGGGCTCCACGACTATAATACCACATCATCGGTATTCCATTTCACATCACAGTAAGGAATTTGAAAACTTCTGATGATCTTGGTAAGAATAAGCGTTGTAACCGGGTGTCGCGGTCGGTTGTACAACAACTAAAAAGGGAGTTTATAGTAATACTCGTGCATTCGGCTACGCTCTGAAACTCTCACCTGGTACACATGCTTGATACAATAAAAGCGAGAATACGCTCTTGTTTTTTGGCATCTTCGTCTACAAATATAGTCCATAATATAATTGTGAGCACGTACACCGTTTAACGGAAATATTGCTATAAGCGAAAACTTATCTTATGCAATGATAAAATGAATCATTTCATGCTTTGCGATTAATAAATGCTTCGATCGATATACTTTTATTTTATTTTTTTTTTAGGCGTGTGTATCTTACATTGCGTCTGAGCATTTGCCCGTAAAGAAACCGCAAATCGTATCTTAGGATCGCCCGAGGTCCTGTGATTATGGAAAGCGTAATCCCGCGTGAAAGATAAAGTAGCCGATTTCTTGAATAGTTACTCCAAATACGTAGAAGACGGTTGGTTGGCCAGCTAGCAGAAACACTTGACCAGCTATAATGCACTAACAATTGAAACTACATTGAAAATATAAAAATCTACATTAGAATTGTAAAAATATATATTAAAATTATAAACAACCAACTATTGTGAAAAAATAAATTTTTTTCTAAATGATCATGTATTTTGAAACGAAAGAAATATAACTCTAGAGCTATACCCGAATTTTCAATTTATCCACTCAACCTTCTATCTTTTTAGATGAGGAATCCAATTTTTCATCTTCTCAAATGAAAGACCCACTTTATTTCATATCTTACAAATTGTCCTCTTTATTTCATTTGAAACAAGTGTAAATTTAAAAATTGGAACGACATATAGAATTAAATTGAAGGTGTGAGTTTTGTAATAGATAAGGATGTAGGTAATTTTATTAAACTTAAAAATCTTTATTAGTAGTAAAATATAAAATAAAACCCCGCACCTCAAAAACTGATCACCGCCCCTAAAGGCCAGTCTTGACATTTCGTGACCCTGGACAAGGTAAGAAAATGGGACCCTTATGATATTTTCATTTTGTTTCTTAATATATAACACCTAAAATTTTCAAACTTAAATAACATAAAGTTTAAATAGTAGTAATATTTTTTGGATATGTGAACACAAAAAAATAAAATTAGATTCATCTTAACAATAGAAAACAATTCATCTCGAATATTTTTTACATAGTGTTTTTATTTTCTTAATTGTGTAATATAAATAGAAAGAAAGAAATTAATAAAATTTGTAGAAAAAATTATAATATCGTGTACATTGAGAAGAATTGTTATACACACCACTAAATAATGTTTGATTATATAATCTTTTATTTATATAAACATTTATTTGATTATATAAGCTTTTATTTATGTAAGCATTACAAAAAATTGAATTATTTTAAAAAAATATAGTGATTGTCACCCTTATTTAAAAAACAATCTTTACACTATACAAGTACCAAATAATAATAATAAATTATTTGAAATTAATTAACTACTTTTGTGTCAACACAATATTTGTCTAAGATACGCCCATAAGCAGAGATACCCCAACTCGGAATTTTTTTTCGCGACATCATAACAATTTTTTTTATTTTGAAATAGTTGTCACTTTGAAATTCTAATACAATGTTTCATTAGTTTTTTCTTTTAAGCTCCTACTTAATGTATTCAAAAGTTACATAGTGAATATAAAAGTTTTACTTTATATTTAATGCTATTAATTGTTGTTTTAGTTATTGATTAGGGCTGTATAGGTAAAATATACTACATTCTTACTTGTTTCTTAATTAACTTGAAAAATAAAAAATCGGATGAAGTATTATAGTATTAACTATAATAAAAATTTATTTTGCAATGTTCATTTTATTCCTTCTCTATATTTTAAAGCTACTGAGGAAATACCATAAATTTCAATCCTTGTCTATAAGAGATTCATATAATCACAATGTAAGAGGGAAACTAGTATTGATTCTATTTTAAAAATTATATATACGAATTACGAAAATTGGATCAAGATGGCTTGTACAACTACGTGGTAGAAACCTTTTAACTCCTTGTTGAATTGCATATGTAAATCTCTAACGTATATAAAAAATTAATCGATAATGGTTTCTTATATTTTTTGTGTAAAATCACATATAAGCGCTTGTTGAGTGCGAGGTGTTGCGGATAAGTTTTTCCTACTTGAGTATCATTGTTATAAGCGCATTGGTTGGTCCTGACTTAAAGATTTTCGACACTTTGCTTTCGTCGAGTGTTAAAATGAGTGTGAACTTCGAGGTTGTGTTCGACATGAGGAGATTGGGTTGAATATTTCGGCGCATCAAATAAAGGGAGTTTTGAAGATGTGATAAGCTTGATATGATGTGATAAAGATTGATAGCGAAGTGTTGAAGTTGGAGGAGACTATTGCTTTTCGAGAGTCCCTTATCGTTTAGAAGGCCGAAGCCTATGCATTACTCCGCTATATAAAGATCTCAAACTCAAGAATTGCGCGCCACAAATATTGTTTGTTCATCTTGAGCATTCTTGTGATCAGCTTACGTATTGTTTAGTGTAGGATAGATTTTGTTAAGGAGAACTCTACAGACTGCTTAATGTCGGTTGGTAAACACCTTGTTATACTTGATCATTGAGAGCATTTAAATTGAGAAAGCGATTGTATGTGTAGAACCTTTGGGAGGAGTGTTGACAAAGAAGAAGAGAAGAGTAGATAGGTGGATCCTAGTCTAGAAGCTAGTTGGAGTAAAACTAGAGGCGTAGTCGGATGTAGAAAGGAGGCGAATTCGTGTGAAGTCCTACTTTATGTCTTCATCATTATATTGGAGTTACTCCCAAGCCCGAGGTGCCACCAGGACCTAGGTGCGGCGTTGGCACGTATTGAGTTCTGCGTCTTTGCGTGTTCTTTCTTTTTATTGTTTTTACATTGTGGTGTTATTGTTCTCACGGCTATTGTGATTTAGTGTACCGATTGAGTCGGTACTATAGTAGTTTGCGTTTTTGATTGTGGTATCGAGGCGGGCACTTGACAAACAAAGTGAGGTCGGTAAACTAATGGGAAGACCAAAGAAGGGGAGGCACAAATCTCGTCCCCATTGGCGATGGGACTAACTATCCGTACTGGAAAGCAAAGATGACTGGTTTCTTGAGGTCAATTGATACGAAAAGATGGAAGACTGTGCTAACTGGATGGACAACTCCTACCCAAAATAATGCTGAAGGAGTTGTTGTGGTCAAGGAAGAGGCGAATTGGACAAATGATGAAGCAGAACTATCTTTAGGAATCAACAAAGCTTTGAACTCCATTTTCTGTGCTATTGATGGTAAAGTGTTCAAACTAATCAGCTGCATTATCTTGTAGGCTAAAAGAGGCATGGGAAGTGCGGATAGCCTGTAAGGCGACTCAGAAGGTGAGGATGTCGAGAGGCTTTAGCATTTAAAATTTCATTGGGAGACGCACTTAGAATGAATGAAGGTGAGGCTATCACTTAAATACAACTTCGAAAATCAAGTTTCCGGCAAACGAATATTTTGCTTTAGGAGAAAGGATAAACAACGAGAAGTTAGTTAGAAAGTGTTTTAGGACTGTACAAAGGTTTTGCGGAGCGAGGGTCTTGCGATTGAGGAAGCATAGGATTTACTTGACCATGAGGGTTCGGCGAGTTGAGTGAGAAACCTCACCCAACTTTTTGAGATGATGTTTAAATCCACAAAGTCCAATAAAAACAAAGGGATAGCATTGTAAGCTAGCTGTGGAGATAAAGAGGAGGATGATCTTGCCGAAAACATGAGCTTACTAGTAAAAAATTTCAACAAGACCTTTATTCCGGAGGAAATAATTAGAATTGGGTCGACAAATGGATTGACAAAGGGATGGAAGAACTCAAAAGTTGGAGGATCCAATAGTGGGGGTAATCAGCAAAGCAGATCAAAAGGAATACGGTGTCGGGAGTGTGAAGGTTTTGGACACATACAAGTAGAGTGTCCCAATTATGTCAAAAAGCAGTCCAAAAGCTACTACACCACTCTATCTGATGATGAATCTGATGAAGAGGAAGGGAGTGACAACAAGGTCAACAACCGTGGCACTTGGCTACATCGAGAACACCAGGGAGGTTAAAGTATCATTCAAGCGCTCGATGATTGCTCAAACCCGACTTGATATGAGTGATGATGAAGGAGATATAAATTTGCTAAAGAGCTATTATTGTATCATATCTTGTTCATGAAATGGTCCAAATTGGCTCGGGAGGCTACGCCTTGAGGAGGAAACATAGCAGAGTGTCTTAAAAGAAAGAACCGAGGAGGCGATAAAGTGTGTTGAACAACAAAAATTGTAGAAAAGTCGGATACTTGAGAAAAAGTTCAAGGAATGATCAAAGGTATCGAGATGATGAACTTTCCAAAATGCTAGCATTAGCAGTGAGATTCTCACGCAAAGGGAAGAGAAGTAGGGAATATGCGGTGTAAGGATTGCGTTGGTGAAGATTGGAAGAGACGGGTGGCATCGCACGCTTGCAGCAGCGCGCACATACAGCACTTTACATTTTTGCGGTCGGTATTACAACCTCCTCCCATAAATACTGAAGCGTCCTCGTTGAGCCCGCAACCAATCCGGGACCGTAGCATGCGGCAGAGATTAGAGATGGCTCTACGGCTTCAGAGGTGTCAGCTTTTGTGCCGTGGCGCTTAGTTCCAGCGATTCGAGACTGACTTTGCTCGATACCGTGTAGCGCCCGCCCGGCTCGGCGGGGTGGAATGCGTTAATGGAATTTGATAGTTGGCCCCTCCTGGCTTAGCCCGCAGCGTCTTTCAAATTTCGTTTTGTCGCATTTCGCGTTAACTCAGCGAGAAACTTCCGATTGGGTCGCCCGTCAATTACGGTCAGTACTGCTTACTATGAGATGAGGAACTTTTCGAAAAGATGCATCTTGATGGTATAAGTAGTTCAATCAAATCATATCAAACATATCACACACACATTTTTCAAATCAGTATTACAAGCAATTCCTAAAACGAAAGACGTTTTAATCGTATAGTAAAAGGAAAACAGTCCTGACTTGCAACTATTGCTTAACCGCTACTATAAATTGTTAGGTACAACATCATAACTAACAAAATTATAACTTTTAATGTAATTATCATTTCTAGTATGTATAATCTTTTTCTGGTTGTTATAGTATTAATTTATCTATAGTATATATCATCTATATAATATAATATTAAAAAATAAAATGAATACTAAATTTAATTACCCATTTTTTACCAATACATCTAAATTGCGCCACGTGGGTATATAATAACTTTAATAATACTATTTTTTTTATCGAAGAGATGATGAGTTTAGAGCCCTACTTGCACCGATCCCAGTACCAACTCACGGACTACATTGTTAGGGCAGTTCGATCTTTTTCGAGGAACCAGCTACCCGTCACTTACAGCTTTACCCGTACGCATAAGTGATAGAGAACGAACCGTTGAGTTATAACCTTTGTAACGAAAATCATGCGATATATGTATAATATAACCTTTAGCAATTGCTTGCAGTATATAAAAACTTTGTGAAACTTGTTTAGCACTTAAATATTTTCAAATGGTTTTTGATTACGCTCTTGACAGGCTTTTAACTTCCTTATATTATTATATGTAGCATAATATAAATAGTTTTTTAAATTATTATATATATGTATGTTTGTGGGTGCTTGATAAATCTAGACAAGTTATGATTTACTTATTGAGCTATTCTTTGCTTCATGCCCACGCAGCCTCGCACTTCAGCATGATTAGGATTGCCAGATCGATGGTACCGGTTGTTGTATGGTTTGAGGTTCTTGTGTTCTAGTTGAGGATTGTCCCTTTATTTCCTTTTGGTTTATTGGAGTTGTGTTGATACGTAGACTTTTTGTGACTTTAGAATAAGTGTGTATTATGAGTTATCTTTAATGGTTTGGAGTTGTAGCGAAGGATATTGCCTCGACTTTTGAGTATTTTTGGTTTTAAAGAGATGTCTTAAGTATTTTTTGGTATGCGATGTGTATGGAGACTTTTCTCTTGATCGGGTTAGATGCTCTGTTTGTTACATACATTAGAGTTAGTATTGTGTGTAGTGTGTGCATTATAGGTTGAAATAAGATAAATGATGGATAATTTATACATATTTTCAATAAAATTTTAAACAAATAGCATATCAAGATTCATTTAATTGTTATAATCATCATACCTAAATTGGTTTTGTATTTCATTTTGATAAAGTAAATGCTTACATAAATAAAAGATGATATAATCAAATCTAATATAATAAGATCATAGTCAAATATTATAAAAAAGAAGAAAAAATGTTATATACATGTAATGATAAAAAAAATATAAAATAAAAATTTGTAATAATTATGTTGATTTCCAACTACGAACTCTTTTGGTCTGATGATCAAATCGATTTGTTCACTTCTTCGCATCCTGACTATACTTACAAGAATATTATTTTAAAAATTAGTATACAAATATGGACTATTCAATAACTAAACCTCTCAAAAGTGAATACTCCAATATGTCAACGTCTACAGAACAATATATTTTTTCATGGGTTAATGTGGCGTTCGATGCGTACGTGTTTGAAATGTTGTGAATTATCGCGCGTGTTTAGAAAATGAAATTTCGTTCGATCGCATTATTTCAGAGAAGTCTCACATGGTCATTCCTAAATCTGGGTCAAATATTTTGATGAGATTAATTTTAATAAAATATTTGGACAAGATTAATACTTGGACGAGATAAATATTTGTCCGAAAATTTTATTAAGATTGAAAAATTATCTAAAAAATTATTGTTGGATAACTTTATCCCCATCAATTTGATCAAAAAGTCAAACTTAACCTCCATTATGACAGAATGACCAAGTGAAATATTTTTTTTAAACATGTGTGATCTAATGATGAATGTTCATAAACATGTATGATCGAACGACCCAATAGTCCTAAAAAAATCATAATGATTATCCCATTGTTAAGTACCAACTTTGTCGGCTCTCCGTCTATTGATTTTTGAAAAACTTAGGGGTAAAAACCTAAACTACTTGAAACCATACCTCCCAATTAGAGGTGTAAACGAATCGAATATTTTTTTTCTAATATTCAATATTTGAATGTTGTCGAATACGAATCGAACTCGAATCCGGTTTTGCCATTCTATTTGTAAACGAATACGAATGTGTTATAATTAGATTCGAATTTTTTCGAATATTCTCATTTAGAATTCGAACCGAATATTCGAATCGAATTCGAATATTTGTATATATATTTTATTAATTTATGTGAAAATGTGTATATTAGAATTCTATTCGAACTCCAATATAAAATATGACGAATATCGAACCGAATTCGAATATTAATAGAATAGTATCAAATCGAATTCGAAAATTGATAGAATAGTATCGAATCGAATTAGAAATCGATAATAGACATCGAATAACCGAATCCCAGATTTGGCACTCTAGTGCACTTCTGTGAGGTTCTCGATTTTCCGATATTCGTGAGGATTCAAGCTTCGGTGGAGATTTGTCAAAAAAAGTATGCCTTGAATCGATTAGTGTTTGTGCTCGCTTTTTGCTTTATTTCAGTCCATGTAAGAAACTCCTCAAACTTGTCTCGGGCGGTGATTTTGAGACGGTTCTGGGAGGTATAAATACCCCTCCACTTGATTTTGAGTTCCGAACCCTAAAATCATCAGGCTAATGTAGAAAGTTGGCCCTGAATAGCTTAAGTCTTGTTCTTCTATTCTTCTAAATAAGGTAAGACGAAGTTGTATTCAGCTCTTATGTTTCTCTATTCTTCTGAACAGTTGTTAGCTACACAAAGCCACGGTATAGTCTAGGTTATTCTATACTTCTGAGAGTACAATTTGCTCATCTCGAGAATAAGTGTATCGTGAGTATAATACTATTCTAGGAATAATATAGGTAAGCAATAATTATATTCAAGCTTAGCGTAGACATTATCTACATTCCAGAGCTAAATTAGCTCAAATCGATAACTGCTCCTCTCCATTATAGTGAAATCTGTTATGTGGCTCTGTCCGTGGATTAATCCTAATACATTCTCGGGATACTAATGCTAAATCTCGTCTTCATTATTTTCGCATTTTACTTAATTCCTTATCTTAGATTCGTATCTATTTTGGTACAATTGGCCTGCTATTTACAAAATGTAAAGAAAAAGACGATCTAAAAAAAGAGAAGTATAGAAAAGAAATGGTCACAACGTGCAACTATCAGTAACCACTACTATAAATTATCAAAATATCATGACCTAACAAAAAAAATTATAACTTTTAAATGTAATTATCATTTTTAGTATGTATACTTTTTTTGACTGGTTATTGTAGTGTGAATTTATCTTTAGTCTATTTATCTATCTATAATATAATATTAAAAAATTAAAATGAATACTAGATTTAATTATTCATTTTTACCAACACATCGTGTGGAATTACGCCATATAAAGCGTGCATTGTATTATCGTGAAAGATGATATTAACTTTAAACCCTACTTTCTCTATCCACCTAACCCGAACTATGCTGCCAAGAACGGTTTGATCTTTCACATGAACCACTTCTACCAAGCATCTTTACAGCTTTACTCCATAAATTATAAATAATAATACGTAGGAACGAACCGCTGAAGAAAGTAAGCTTTGTAAGGAAAAATCATAAACAAGATGTTTCTTAAATTGACAAATATCATATTATAATGGTATACCAATTAACAAAACAAAATCTCATTACTATAAAAATAATATAACTAGAAGCTCAATCTTTGCAAAGCATCACTAAAAATCATTATTCTAGCATAAATCTCATTATTCTAGCCAAAACAAATTTCTACACGATTCTTTAGTCCCAAACAAGATGTGGAGTCCCCTCGGGTTGAAACTTACAATCTAAACGACACCAAAGCTAGCTGTCCTCCACTGGCGCCTACCGAACTCTACACTCTGTCTTCTTTTTCATGGATGTTACTATCGTATCATGCATATGGCCTAAAATTGAGTATTTGACCAACATCTTTACCTTTATTACTTCCCATTACATGACCTCGCTTGACAGTTAATCGAAAGCAAATTAAAAGATATTAATTTTAGAGAAATATAATTCAAAATTAGAATAGATAGATTAGACTTGGGCCACCATCTCAATCAATAAGATAAGCAGCTAATCACGGATAACATGCCATGTAGTCGGTCTTTACTGAGGTCATGAGATCGACAATGTACTATTTTAGATGCTGCTTTCCTTTCATATAAAATATATGAAACTTGTCTTGTCGTGATAGAAACAATTAAAAATTATAATAATTTATGGAGTGACTGTTTATGTGAATAGAAGGCTCTAAAGTCAAATTATATTTAATTTAATACAGTTACTTACAAAAATAGAATATTATAAAAGCCAATCTTATTCTTACATAAATAGAAAATTCTAAAATCATATCTTGTTATATTTAATTCGTAGATTAAATGCTCACATAAATAAAAGATTATATAATCAAATTTAAAATAATAAGATCGTAGTCAAATGTTATAGAAAATTGAAAAAGAAAAAGAAAAATGTTATAAACATATGATGAGAAGAAAAACTCATATTATCCCTATTGTTAAGTACCAACTTTGTTTGGCTCTCTGTCTATTGATGTTGGCCAACTTAATGAAATGTATGAAAGCTAAGTCATGGTCAACATTGATCCAAATGTCCTCCTATATATTAAGAAAATATCGTAAAAACCGATAATCCATTCGTTAATTAATAAATTAAAATGCAAGACTATTAAATTGAGTTACGTAAAATTTGGAAACCCACTTATTATTTTATGTACGATAATGTTAATGTTCCCAAGTTGCTGGCCCAGATAAGCTCGGCCACCGAAGCCAATTATCAGTCTAAACCCACTATCTTAATTTCATCAAATAGGCCCAAACCATCCAAACCCATTTCCTTTTCCCCTGCTCTCACGCGCGAATTCAAGCCGAGTAGAGTCTTCCCATTTTTTTATTCTTTTCTTCGACATTTTCTCCTCCGCCTATCTCTCAAAGCCTTTCGACCTCAAATTCACAGAAAAAAAGCGTCCGATCTCTTTGTTGCATATTTTGTGAGTTAGGTTGAGTTGATTCTTTTTGTTGACTTTTGTATTTCTCGAATTTTATTGGCAAGTAATCGATTGATCTAAATTAGTTATTCTTGAGTTGAAATTACGGTTCGATGTGGAATTTCTCGGACGCTTTAGGACCGTTGACTTTACCTTGGGGTTGACTTCGGTTTTTATGAGATGTTATTGAATAATCATTGTCTAGGCTTGCATTATAGGTATGAGCTGAGCAACATCGAGCACTCGGGGTAGAAAAAGTCATTAAGTATACTGAAGTCGAATTTCTCTTTGTTTATCGCTGGTCGACTTTCAAAAATGTGGTTGAGAGTATAAATATGTTATCGACCTTTAATTGGTGATTGTTTCTTGAGGTGAAATTAAGTGAGTTATAAGTTGTTGTTAATATATGTTGAAATTAGATTTAGTAGATTTGAGTAGTGCCGGACTTCGGGGATTGAGGTCATAGAAATGACTTAATTAATTGAAAAGTTGAAATTTGGGTTGATTGAAATTTTCGATGGAAACGTTAGTAATTGACGTATCGCCGACAAGGGATTTAGTCCGGTAGTTGAAATTGCCATCGTAGTTGTCATTGAAAATATACTAGCAATCTATACGCAAGTTGTCAATTTGTACTAAAATGGGCTGAAGCGTCAAGAATTGAATTAGTATAAGGATTGAAATTGTTGCAGTAGTAATTATATTTCGGTGTTCTATTTAGACTGAACGCGGAAAAGCGCGGTGGATCGATTGATCGCTAGCAGCTGTACTAGAAAAGGTGGGGATTTATCACTGCTTTGCTACCTTATTTATGTCTGAGCGTAGTGGTATGGTAAATTGGTTGTGATAATGTATCTCAGCAGGAACTTATCTCCTCGAATGTGCTGTGAAATTGTGAAATGTCACTCTCCCATAGTGGTCGTGTTAGATGCATTATGGTATATTTATTCTCGAGTGTATTTATGTTTGAGTATATTTATGTTCTCGAGTGTTAGTCTTTTGAGTATGTTTATGTTCGAGTGTATTCTGCAGGGTTGAGTATGTTTGTGTTATGGACGATCTAAAGTGAGTATATTTATGTTTATATAGGTTCTATACGAATTGTTGTATCGTATATTATGGATGCCATCGAGATTATTGTGTGACGGTTGTATGTTTGGTATCAGATGTGAATTGTGAATTGTTTGAATTGAGAATGCTTTGGAATGACGCGGTGTTCGCGGGGCGAGCCTATCGAAAAAGGATATGTGACGATGTTGGTGTTCGCTTTAAAAGCGATATGTTGTTGGGTGTTCGCGATTTAGCTCGCCGGGGAATCTCAATCAATGGCCGATTTCGAATATCTTCCCTTGGTCCTCAACTGATGATAACTGTACCGCAAATCAATCTTCGAGAACACCTTGGTATCCTTCACCGATCAAACAAATCATCAATTCCGGGTACCGGTATCGGTTTTAATGGTCACTTTATTCAAATTCTAAGCACACGCACAAACCTCATCGAATCATCCTTCTTTCACAAACAAAACTGGGTGCACCTCCCACGGAGATACACCTCGGGTCTGATGAATCCTTTCTCCACTAACCTCAGAATCGAGTCCGCGAATTCTCAGAACTCGGCCGGAGCCATCCGGTACGATGTAAGAGAAATTTTGGTTCCCGTACCCGAATAACCCTTGGCCAGCAAAAAATCGATCTCCTCTCTCATGCAACCCCGTAAGTCCTCGTGAAAAACATCTCTTGAATCCTCTAAACAACCCGCATATCCTCTAATTCCGCCTCTTCTAATAATAATATGCTCCCCTCTTTTCACATTGATTAAATTTTATTGTTTGTTTGATTTATGGCTTCATTGTGTTTTGTATATCAAATCAAAAAATTGTTTAAAGGAGCATATTAGCTTTTTCATATTCCGCATTTGTTTACAAATTGCTAAAGTAGTATTTCCAGTGAAATTTGTATTAACTTTCTTAAAAGTCGAAAAACGGTAAATGACCTCTTAAACCTTATTTACGCCCCTCTAAGGTTGTCATATAGGCTAACAAGTGGTACTGCAGAGAGTCTCTACTTCTTTCGCTTTTACACTGTGAGCGATCTTGTAATATGAAAACTATGTGCAATGTGCCTCAATTCGGGTTGGATATAAATGTTGCTCCTATTCTTTGTTCTACTAATATTGTTGATTGGAGTCATAAGATGAAGTTTTTTTTTCTTATTTCCATAAAATGAACGACTCAGATCTTGCTTCAAATTCAACAGTTAAGATCAAAATCCTGGTAATCATGGATCAACCAATCAGAAGAGAGCCCGAAAGCCTATAAATACCTCCATATAGCCGAAAGATCCATGACATTAACAACTTCCACAACCAAAAAAAATACAACAAAAAAGCTCCTAAGAGAATTTAGCATAAAAATACCTCTGCAGGTATTTTTTCATAGAAACCCTCTGAAGATTGTTTCTTTCTCAGGAGAAAACCACCAAAAAACATTCAAATCTTCAACCTATAAGCCTGAACAAGTGCCTACATTGAAGAACTGAGTAAAGAACACAAAAATCTTCAACTTCAAACCAAAATAGATGCCTAGAACAAGGCACAAGGTTGAATTACTACACAAACGCAGTAATTTCATAATCAACATCCAAAAACTGATGAGAATCTCATCATTCAGGTCTCACAAATCAAATCACTAAAGGATTAAGCCACCAAGGCCCCTGTGAAAACTCAAAGGTGATTAAGCCGCAAAGCCTCCCTTGCCTTAATCATTAAGAAATACATAGTAAACTACTAAAGCATCCTCTTGATAGTAACAAACATATCCACCAGGATAGCACCTGAAGATCAAGAATAAGCTGCTAACCACATGACTACCCAACAGACGAGATCAAGTTGCTAAGGTCCCTCTAGCTGTAATATCAAACTAAAGTTAAGTCTAAGTCTTACAACTCAAGTGTATGGGATCAAGATCGAGTCCGTGACAACCACACGTGGTATACGCTTACTAAGGCTTCCCTGTGTCGAATTATATCCAAGTCAAAGACTAAGTCCAAAGAGACTTAAGTCTCCTATCAAGTCTGTGAGATCATCTATCCGCATTCTATCCAAATTTTAGGATCACATAACCCATCCGAGTACAAATCAAAGTCTAAATTTCAAGATCACAAGTGGCTCAGCACAAACCAAATTCCCCCATAATCACGCCTAAATCAAGACTCAAGTCCAAATCAAGCTCTAAGAGATTACATCAAATCCAAGTCCGCATCTCAAGTGCCGTTAAACTGCTTGTAGACCAATAGATCGGGAGCAGTCGGATCCTCAATTATTGTTTGATAAATCTTCTTTTACTTGCATAAAGTTTCAAAAAGGTTTTATTATATTGGTGCGCATACATTATAAATAATAAAATATTTCTAGTTGTTACACATACTCGTATACTTATGAATTGCCTATAAAAAACTTTATTTTAGAGTAATCTTGTAAATATTTTGGGTATGGTTTGAGAATTGAACAATTTTGAGTTGATCATTGATCTTTGATATTTTCTTAATATAGAATGGCATTTGGCTGAGTGTTGACCGCTGACTTAGCTTTGATTTATTTGATTAAGTTGATCAACATCAACAAACGGAGAGCCGACAAAGTTGGTAATTAATAATGGGATAATCTTACGATTTTTTTTTATCATAATAGATTTATAACATATTTTTTCTATTTTCAATTTTTTTATAACATTTGACTAATAAGTTATTATATTAAATCTGATTATATAATCTTTTATTTATGTGAGCATTTAATCTACAAATTAAATATAACAAGATATGATTTTATAATCATCTATTTATGTAAGGTTAAGATTTAATTTTATAATATTCTATTTTTGTAAGTAATTATATTAAATTAAATATAATTTGACTTCAAAGCCTTCTATTCACATTATCAGTTACTCTATAAATGACAAGACAAGTTTCATATATTTTCTGAAAGAAGGAAACACCTCTAAAATAGTACATTATCAATTTCAATGACGGCCTCAAGTAAAGATCGACTCTCGCCCATTTTCTCAGTGATTTTTCTTATCTTATTGATTCAAGATGGTGGTAAGTCTAATCTATCAATTCCTAATTTTGAATTATATTCTCTAAAATTATATCTCTTAATTTACTCTATTATTGTCAAGCAGGTCATGTAATGGGAAGTAATGAGGTAAAAGATGTCGGTCCAAATACTCCAATAATTTCGACCACATCTATCAATACAAACATTAATATCCATGAAAAGACAAGTGCGAAGTTCGAAAAATGACTGCTGAGACCTTGGCCGGTGTGTCGCTCGTATTGTAATTGGGACCTGGGGTGGAGGTCATACTGGTTGAATTCAAAGCAATCGCGGTGAAAAGGTCATGGCTGTAATAATGAAAAGCATAATGATTTTCAAAGTGGATGCTTGCAAAAAAACTGAGCTTCTAGTTATATTATTTTTATAGTAATGAGATTTTGTTTTGTTAATTGGTATACCATTATAATATGATATTTGTCGATTAACAAAATATACTGGTACAATTTTTCCTTTTAAAGGTTAAAACTTAATTTATCTCCTACATCCGTGGCCCATGGCCGTGTCCGAGCCTCTATCCAAGATGTCTCGGTTCGGGATTGGCTGACGAGTATATTATACATATTTCCTCGGGCTGCACCCACTACGGGACTCAGGCACTACTCAATAGCTTTCTCACATCTATATGACAACCTTCCAAGGGGGTTAAGAGGTTTAAGAGTGTCTTTGACCGCTTTTCGACTTTTAAGAAAGCACGCAAATTTCAAATGAATACTACTTTAGCAATTTGTAAACAAACGCCGATTAGGCAAAAATAATATTAACGCCCTCTTTAAACAATTTCGTATTTGATATACGAAACAAGCAATGCAAATAAAAATCAAACAAACAATATAATTCAACCAATGCTAAAATAAATACCAAGTTTAATTGATCAATCTATTATGGAGATATACAAAATTAATTAATTCATATTTTAAAAAAATTATATGCAAGCATACATAATTAATATCACATCTGCTATTATAATAGAATCCTAGCAATTCTAGCATATAAATAATATAAACGTATAAAGTAAAAGAGTAGTGAAAGAAGATACAACTCCGACACGGTAAGCTACGATGTTCCCTAATCTACATCGCCGACCTGGCTTCCTCCTTAGCTCTCTTTCACTAGAACCACTAGTCGGTACCTCTTCAAAAGTTTGTGAAGTCCAAACCAACGTACAACTCTTAACTCCTCGTTAAGAACCCAAGCCGCAACCTAGGACTTCAAATCTTAGTCTACCACTAAGAACCCAATGAATCTTCCTAGGATTTCAACCCAATCAAGTCAGAGATGCAACTCCACAACCTCGAGCACTCTATGTCCTATCAAGCCGAGCACTACCAACACTACGGTAATTCTCCCCTTACTCCTAGCTTCGAGTAAGCCTCACAACACTTCTCGACCCTCGTGCTCTAGTATGACGATCAAATCCTAACTTAATGGAATATCTCTTTAAAATATTTTAGAGATTTTTGTTTTATCCCAATGTAAACGCCTCACGAGCTACAATTGATTACAAATGCTTAAAGACAACTTACAACTCCTTAATTGAGTAGATAATAAATTGAAGCTTGTATGAACTCCTTGTTGAATAGATATGTTATTGAAGCTTGTTTGAATCTCCTTTGAATATGAAAGTTAAGTATCCTGGGGTTGATGAATTTTCCTCTTGAACAATTTATCAAACACTTCCTTGCGTTTGGCTCCTTAGCCTTTAGTCTCTTTAGAAATTATGAATCAAACCTAACTAAATTTTTTTTCAATAATCTAATTCTAAGCAGAGAGTTTTTAATGTTTCAAAATGAGAAATATTATGTAAAGGCTTGGAAAGAATGTGGTTTAAATAAGTTAAAAAGCAGCAAAACGGTCTAGAATGGTTTTTTTTCGACCTCCATCGAGACCTCATTGCAGGCGAGGTCTCGATGGGGTTCTATACGTAGTTTTTAAGTAAAAACCATATTTCAAATCGCACGAGACCGTGGTCTCGATGGGGCTCCAGCTAACAATTTTGAGCAGAAACTTAAAATCGCATTTCTCGCTCTCAAGTTATAACTCGATTTTGACGATTCAAAACGAGTTGGTTCTCTTTTAAATCCTTTAGAATACAGATCAAACTTGGAAATTTTTTATTTTGACAAATATCATTTTAAGATATAAATATTTTGGTAAGCGTTTTGACAAAAATACTCTCATTTAAACGCTTCAATCAAATGAAAGAAGAAAAACAAAGTAGAGGTTCAAGCCATGACTTTTACCTAAGTTCCGACTTTCTTTCAAAACTCACCTCTTCCGATCTTGATTCTTTGTTATCTCTTCTTCATTACTTCTAGGTCCTTTCATGACCGGTGAATGATCAACTCTACGTCTTCAACATTATCATTATTTACTTTAGTTTTCTTTAAGTTCTCACGACTTAATCTTGTGCTTACTTGATAATACTATCAACCTTTACATCCAAGGAAACACCTTCTAACATGTTCATGGAATGCAAAACGCCTGGAGTACATATGTTAGATAGTATATCAATGTTTAAGTCATCATTAAAATGTGTACGGATCGGTAGTCCAACACTTTCTCAAATACACTGCGGATTTCCGTGGTTACGTGGGCTCCCTCGTGCAATATCCCCAAGAAAGACAGCTTCTTCACAGCAGTAAGACTTTAAGGAGAAGACAAGTTATTTCTTTGGAGCTTAGGCTCCCATTTACTTAGCTTAAAAATTTAATTAGTGTCTGATATCATATGTAATAAGCTTCAAAGATTTCCACTCCGTGATTTTAAAAGTTATGTGTGGCCTTGGTGCAATATCCAGGCGAAGACAGTGGTTCAAATATTTTTCATAAATTTTTATGTAATCGTTATAGCGTAATTACATACACTCAAATATAACATCACAATATAAAAAAGAATTCTTTTTTATATTTGAACATATCCATGTGTATACTTTTTAATATAAACACATGAACATTGATTTCAAGTAATAAAGTGGAGACTTGATTACCGATCGAGAAACCAAATTCTTAGTATTCACCTTGTTGATTGCATAGAATATGTGTAATAAAAATAAGGTAATTAACTCAATATGTTGAATACATTGGTAACTACACAATAATGGATATTATGATGGTTATTTTTAAATTGTTTTTTAAAATTGCTAAATGGAAAATTAATGAAATCCCACATGGATACCTTAGATGATCTTTTAGGTTTCACCAAACAATTAAGGCCCTTAGACTTTATATATAGTATAGATCAATAAAAGTCTATTTAAATGTGGGATGCATTAGGTTTTCATAAGAAGAAAAACCTAATCACCACCTCCATATTTTCGCCCCCCTCCCTCTATTGGAGTAGCCTAGTTCTTCAAGTGTAGAACTTGAAAGTTCTACATTGATTATTCGTCCAATTCCCTACATGCTCGCACTCAAATATAAAAATTCAACCCTCTCGGGGTGATCAATCGAGACATTACCTATCGTGGTGTGCTACACACAAATTAAATTCAAATGAGAATTTGTAAAAAGAACTTTACCGGGTGATTTATTCCGTCGCACTATAAGTATTCGCATATTTATATATTTATATATATAATTTAGATATTACGATTATAAACAATTAAATTGATCCTCAATATGTTATTTGTTTAAAGTTATTTGAAATATGCATAAATTATCCATTAGAGGTATCAAGAGCATGCTTTTAATTTTGTATAACATCGATCTAGTAATTTTTTAAATCATGTTTTATGAATTTATATGAAATTTAAGTGTTTATATATTTATGTATAATTATATATTATGATTTTTTATGCCATATTTGTTAATTGATGTGTTCATATATTCAAGTACATCAAAATAGCATATTTTGGTATTTTTATGATTAGTATAATTGTTTGTTGTTTTAAAATGATTTACAATTGATTTTGATTAGTTAATTAAAATTTAATTATATTTAAAAGGCTTAAACTCAAAATTTTAATGCCAACGATTTTTCACAGAAACTATATGTTACATAGAAGCACTCATTCAAAACTTGGAATTTTTTGAATTTTCTAAGTATTTATTATGAATTTCCAAAATTATAATATTTTAATAATTTAAAATTACATAATTAATTCTATGTAATATATTTTTTTTAAATTCCAATTGGAAAATTTTAATAATATTATGAAAAACATTTTCTGTAAAAATCAGAATGTTTTGAGTGTTTTAAAACCTTCAAAACGACAGTAAAAAAAGATTTAATTAAAATATAAAATCAAAATAATTACTATAACGAACACGCCGCATCGGGCATTACGCGCTTCCGCCACCTTCGCTTGTAGGTTCTCGTATGGAAAGATAACTTCCTCCTCTAGGAAAAGGAAGGCACGTGGGCCATAGGGGCGGCGGCGCACGGTCGCCCATTAGCTGTCAGATTGCACGGCTGTGGTTTTTTAAAAGCTTAATCCGTTTTAAACCCTAGTTTTTGGTTTTTTAGGTTTTTCAAAATTATGGTAAATTCAATTTTGGATTTTTATGAATAAATATCTTGTATTAAATTATGATAATTATAATTACCTATTTTAAGATTTATTTATTTAATTTAATTATCCATTTAATAATTAACCTTTTAGTTATTTATTTATTAAATGAATAAACATAACAATAATTATCTAGTTATTCGATATATAGACAAATATAATCATTTGCAAGTATTTGTTATTATATATGAATAGAATAATTATTGTAATAATTATTGACATATTTTTATATATATATGTATCAATTAATTTGATTATATATTTTTTGTAATGGATATTCATTTACGGCATTTATTATTGTCTTTCCATATTAAATATATATTTAATAAATTCATAGTTTATGTAATTTATTTTGCCTTATGTATATCAGAATTGGAATGTAAAGTCGATATACCGATTTGACATAGTTTTATATATTTTCATTTAAATATTAGATGCGAACCGCTTATTCGTTGTAAACTACTAACTGAAATATATTTATTTTATTTATTTATTTTCACCCACAAGCCTACATGTTGTCTAAGAGTTAGTAAATAAATGTACTGCCAGGTAGACATTAAAATGGCATTTCACTGTGACAATACTGCAAACTGAAGTTTTCAAAGTTGAAGACAAGACTACACTTGAAAAGTGTTGTAATAGGGCCCTATGTTAGAATTATACTTTGAAAAGTGTTGTAATAGGTCTATTTTATTTTAAGATCATATCATATCATCTCATGAAGTATGTGTCGTATAACATGTTAAATATTATCAAATAATATTAATCTCACGACTAAAATTTAAGCATCGACGTCAATTTTATCAGGCAACTTATCAATCGCTACTGTGCACACCGCGACGGCAGTGTGTACCGGTGTTGTGATAGGTATGACAACGGATCATGTCAAGTGATTTCACTAACGCCAGAAGCCTTTCAAACGATCATTCCAAGAACTTAATTTATTGCTTAATCGGTGATTTCCCACTAACGTCATGCTCCTGGTGAATACAATTGTTATGTAAAGATCCTCAGTACGATAGTAACACAAGATTCATTTCGTGTTTACATAATCGGGTTAGTTAATCTAGTACCGTGTTGATTTTTTAAAATATCGAAGCAGTTTTCGCTGAAATCCTAGCATTCTAGATCTTGCATACTAATACATTTTGTGAGATTTGAGATAGTATTACTTTACAATTTATTTTTATAAGTATTTCACACCCTCCCTACCCTCTACAAACATGTTCAATCCATCCCTAACTAACAAGTTAATAATGTGTACAACATCTCACATGAAGCCATTTTACCATTCAATACAAGATTAGAAATTGAATTGCAAATTTTTCAAAATGTCAATACAAACATTATTAGACTAAAGATTGCCAATTGTAAATGTAAGCCACTTTGTCACTAATCCCATAAAACTTAGCAACTCTATGAACTTTCTTAGCTAAACAAACACCATTATGTGAGGGCACATTGACAAAAGATAACACTCTTTTCTGTAAATTCCAATTCCTATCAATGTAATGACAAGTTATCACCATATAGCCTATTTTTTGAACCCCAGACCACCAACAATCAAGGAGCAAATTGCTGACTACTTGTGTCCATACACCTTGTTTTAATGATGACTTAAATATTGATTTACTATCTAACATGTGCTTATGATTTATTTCATAGACATGTTGTAAAGGTGCTTGCCGGACGAAAGTTTGATATTCATATCAAACAAGTACAGCATCAACGCATCAAGACAATGAAGAAACGTCATGCCTTCAAGGTAAGTAATACAATGCCAAAAAGACGTATGGTGATGTAGAAATAAGAATCAACCATACAAAGTTTCAAAATTGAAGAATGGCGATGAAGAAGAGCTTAACGGGCATTCACTACCATGGAAGGACTGCTAAGAAGAGCTAACAAAGAATCAAGATCGAAGAGACAAGTCTTGGATGAAGTCAAGATTAGGTAAAAGTTATGGCTTGAGTTTCTTCTTACTTTCCTTCCTTGATCTTCGACAAGTTCTACTGGGGAGATATTTTTCAAATCATTTTGACAAAAAGAACTTAACCGCTTCAATATTTTTAAGAATATTTGTCAAAATAAATTATTTTAAAAATCTTAGTATTTTTAAAACTGGGGTTTTATTTCATATTAACAAAGGGTTTAGAAAGATCTTTCAACGCTAATCGCCAAACGGAAGTATAACGGTAAATGATGTTTTAGCTCGACCGCTGGTGAGCTAGAAATAATATAGATAACATCGGAGATCGCCTCCATCGTGACCAAATGTCACGATGACGCCACGACGGCGTCGCGACTGGGGTCCGAAATAGCCAAGTATCAAGCCAGCCCATTTTAACACCTTTTTAACCCCGTTCAATCTCATTCATTCCTAAGCATTTGCACAATATTTTTACAACAATCTAAGAACAAAATCTCTCATTTTGAAATATTAAAACTCTCATAGATTGTGCTTCAATTAGATTATTGAAAAGAGTTTTAGTTGGGTTTGATTCATAATTTTCAAAGAAATTGTGCTAGCATGAAAGACAAAGTGTTTTGATAAATTGTTAAGAGGGAAATTCTCATCTCCAAGATCATTCATATTCAAAGGAGATTCAAACAAGATTTAATATCATATCTACTCAACAAGTGAGTTCATACAAGCTTCAATTTATTATCTACTCAATTATGATTTGTAAGTTGTGTTAAATATTTGTAATCCAATCAGAAATTTCATTAAGTATTTTTAGATCGGGATAAAAGAACAATTCTAAACATTATGTTACAGATATCCCAATTAAGTTAGCATTTGATCGTCATACTGTAGGCTCGAGGGTCCGAGGTGTCAGTGAGGCTTACCTGCCAGGAATGTGGAGATTATCGTATTGCCGAGGCTACCAAACAACACGACATAAAGCACAGAAATGGAGTCAAGATCTCGACTTGGATTGGGTTGAAATTCTAGGAGATTCCTTTGGTTCTTAGTGGCATAAGCTTGAAATCCTAGGTTGCCACTTCGGGGTTCCTAACCAGGAGTTAGGAGCTGAAACCCGGTGTGGCGTAGCACTTGGTTCCTTGTAGCGACATGCGGGTCAGACACGGGTTCGACTTCACCAACATTCGAAGAAGTACCGGTTATTGGATTCGTAGAAAAATCCTAAGGTGGAGAGCCTTGGGTCGGGGATGTAGATTAGCGAACATCGTAAAAACACCGTATCAAGTTTGCATTCTTTTTTTCCTACTCTTTACTTTGTTGTTCTTATTATATATGCCGATAATCATGTGATTCTAATATTTACTCGACAGACATAAATTATGACGCTTGCATATAATTGTTTAAAACGTAAACATTAATTAAACTTGTGTTTTCTATATCTCCATAATAGATTTGATCAATTAAACTTAATTGTTTATTTCTACATTGATTAAATTATATTGTTTGTTTCATTTGTATTTGCATTTGTTTCTATATATCAAATCAAAATTATTTAAAGGATATTAATATTATTTTTTTGCTCTATTCGCATTTGTTTAAAATGCTAAAGTAGTATTTCCAAAGGAAATTTGTATTAACTTTCTTAAAATTAAACGGTAAATGACCTTCAAACCTTATTTTCTACCCCAGCTAGTTGTCATATAGGCTAACAAGCGGGAATGTAGGAGAGTCTCTAGTCTTCGCTTACACTGCAGAGTCGATCTTGTAATATGAAAATTATGTACGTGCGCCAATTCGGTTGGATATAAATGTTGTTCTTATTCTTGTTCTACTAATATCATGGATTGGAGCCATAAGACAAGTTTTTCTTATTTTATAAAACGAACGACTGGGGACAGTTGGCTTCAAATTCAGTCAAATAAGATCAAAACTCGATAATCATGGATCACTAATCGTAAGAGAGCCCGAAAGCCTATAAATACCTCCATATAGCCGAAAGATCCATGACATTAACAACTTCCACAACCAAAAAAATACAACAAAAAAGCTCCTAAGAGAATTTAGCATAAAAAACACCTCTCGCATGTATTTTTTCATGTAAAACCAGCAATACGTAACTGAACGAAGTACAACAG